>JAWWEV010000115.1:67518572-67571975 GCA_035583235.1 Hafferia zeledoni
TTTGTTTGTTTGTTTGTTTGTTTGTTTGTTTTATGTGTGGGTTTTTATCAGAGTAGGAATTTTGAGAATAAACTCAAATCCTCAGTGCAATCTTTGCTGAAACAATGCTATTAATTCCCCTCTATTTTCTTCTCATCTGTGTTCCTGAAACATATGCTATTTTTCTTCACTTTTTGTTGACTTATCACTATATTAACTGCATTTCTTGCTTTTTCAGTCTCTATCTGCCCATCATACGGAAAGAATAACAGCAACCTTTCCTACAGGTACATGTTTAATAAATAACTTGTCTTTTCCTGGCTTACTGAAGCTGGTACACTCTGAAAAACCATTTCTTTTACTTCTTCAGACTCAACAATACTAACATCACTCCTGGACTAGAACTACTGGTCACATACAGAGCTCAACTAATTCCCAAGACCTCTTCCTACTGTAGAGCACAGGGAGACCTGAAGACACCGTAAATAATTTTGCTGTACTCTCTAAGAACTCACAATGGGATATAATTAGTCTCCTTTTATGGCTATAATGCATCCTGGAGAAAATCATTTATGAGATATAGAAACTGACTACATATCTCTGTTCTGTGAGAAATTGGGGGAGTGTGAATAATGAAACAATTGGTTAAAAGAGGGCTGCAAAAATCCCCATTTGCTGCATAAAAACCTGCTTAGCAGATGTACATAAAGTCAAAACCAAATTATCACATAACTTTTATCTTTCTTTACTTAATGGAGTCCTGGACAACATTAGGTTTGTCTTTGCTGGAAATTCATGTATATTAGAAATAGTCAGGATTGACTCGGATTTTTTGGATACAGAGTTTTAGTCTGGCAGCATATATTTTTCTGTTAATTTTTAAATATATCTTCATACATTTAAAAAAAAAAATATATATTTTTCTCAAATTTAGACTGAGGGAGAAGCAGAAAAGCTGAAGAAGAAATGAAGGGGAAGACCAAACCAAAACAAAATGGAAAACCTGAATTGCTATTTACTATTCTATGTTGTCATTATTATTCTGTGGTTCTGTAGTACCAAGCCTGCTTGAGTTCCTGAAGTGTTTGGGCAACACTTTCAGGCACATAATGTGATTCTTAGGATTTCCTGTTCAGGGTCAGGAGCTGGACTCAGGAGTTCAACTCTGCATATTCTATGATTTATTCTTTACTATCCTGTTTAACTAAAGAATACGTTTTAGCTGGAGGTGATTTTACAGTCAAAATACAACTTTGTCACTTCAAAACTTCAGGTAAAATAATTCTGCACTTTACAAATTGCTATTCAGACTTTTAAAATGGACAATAAAAATAATCTGTGGAGTAGCTGGACTGCTCCAGAAGAAATGCGGAGTGGAATTCTTGGACATACAACCAATCAGAAGCTCTTTTTATGTTTCCTCTATAGGACAGTTTTAGGAACGACAGAATGGGAAGCTAGATGAAGTTGGTGTACAAAAGAAGCCAGCTTCAGAAACCCAGATACTATGCTCCACCAGCCTCAGAAACCCAGATGCTATGCTCCAAAGATATTCATATAAGGTAACCAAAGATGTCAGTAAGACAGTCAGATAGCAAGCTCATGTGAGAAGTGGGAAACATGATCTCTTTGCCATACCACCCAACACATTCTCTAGCCTGGCAAACATAGGTGTAATACCTGTTAAGTGGCTTATGGGCACTGTCCCCTACTGCAGACTTGCAGAGCCCTAGTGGTGCAGTCACATCCCTGATTGACAGTAAACAGGCAGGAAAACGGAGGTAGGATACAGCTACAGATTTCAGTAAGAGAGTTGGGACACTGACATCTCTTTGTTCATATTCAAGCAGATGTTGCTTAGCATGTGTACTTTGGGGCTTTTTGATTCCTTTTCAATTCTTCAAGTGATCTGTGGCTCCTCAAATTCAAGAGCAGGTAATGCGCTGCAGCTTGTTCATGTATGTTTGGCCAACTGGGTCAGAAGAGACAGGTGTGTTTCAACAAAACGCTTTAGAAAACACAACAGATAAACTAAGCAAAGAAGACAGTGGTGACAGAATTTGCCTTTCCTAACCAGGCTCAAGTCCAACTGTTGTTTCTGGCAGCAATAACCCAGACTCAATCAAACCCAGGTGCAGAATCAGCCAGCTTGGAGGAGAAGTATGTTTACATCTGCCCTTTTCTCACTCTACCGCTCTGCTTAGAGGGAGGAACATGCTGTTGGGAAATAAATTTCCCTCCTTCTAATTATAGGCCTTGCCATCTTCTGCCCACTTCAAGTGTAAATCGCCTAATCATAAACAATTCCTCTTCAAAGCTCAACACAGATTGGATGTAGTTCCCTGACAACACCAATCTGTTCATGGTATTGCATGCAAAGGACAGAATAACATTAGAGATCTTCTAGCCTGCCGAAGGAGAGATGCTTGAAGAAAGAAAATAAAAAATACAACAGTAAAGCATAAAAAACCATTACTCTTGCCACCTTTTAGCAAGGATTAGCAAATCTCAAAAACCGGTCAAAGCAGAAGACAGAAAAAAAACCTTCCTTTTCCATTTCAAAAAAAAGCCCACCTCATCACACACACTTTCCCCTCTAGTAGTTAGTAAAGCAAGTAGAAGGCAGATGGAGTCTGCCAATAATGTTACATTTACATCAGAAACCTTCCATTATTCAGAAGGACCAAGTCATTCTCACTACTAAATTTTACAAGGAGATCACATTACTGCCATATTTACCTGGTTTTTGCCTCTTTGTTTTCTCATGTGGTACCTGATTGTAAATTAGGGGTTTGATCTTGTTAGAGAGCTGTCAATTTATGTAATGTGCTGCCTATGAAGTATCCCATAGAACTGTAATTGCATGTTGGTGAGACAGAAAACCAAAGCATTACTGACAGGAGACAGTACATTTTCCAAAACATGAGAATAATGGTATGTTAGCATACCATGGTTTGTGCAGTAGTACCTCCAGACTGTCATTTCTTTTTTGGGAAATATTAAAATTCCAATATCAAGTGCAACACTGATAATAAAGCAGTATTATTGGTGGTGTTTTTGAAGTGATAGTTGACATTAGGACCAACATCTAATTTAAATTGATGTATGTCCATGGAATGAAATGGCATTTTTCCTGACTTATGCTCGTATAGGTAGGGAACAATATGAGGCCTTAAATTTCATACCTGTCTTGAACTCCTGGCAAGAAGACTGGAAATGATCATCATATTTTAGCACTGCCAAGTTGCTGAGTCTAAAAGTAATAATACTCCCAAATGATCAAACCATATCTTATAAGTCAACTTTGCAAAGATTTCTGTTTCTTGATAGTAAAAAACCATGAAGAGTTATTTATTTTTATATTTAGTGGACTTATCTATCAAGAAGAATTTGGAAAAAAATATTTGTTTTTAGATTGCAGAGAATATAATAAATTTATATCTGATTATCATGCAAAATGAGTTAAACATATTTGGTGCTACCACTTTTCTATATTTGTGAGAAATTGACAGTGAAGGTAAGGAGAATAGCAAAATCCAAAATTTATGAAGTACAAGAAATAGAGGAGAAAAATGATAGCTCAGTAAATCAGCCTACAGTTACTAAGCGCAGATGGCTCTGTATTTGATATATACTTGGGGAAAATCACTGGCTTTGTTAATTTGCACTGGAAGGTAAATTAAACCCTCTGTACAGAGAATCTGAAATATTTATATCTCAGACCAAACACTGTAGTATTATGTGTATACATAAAGTAAAAAAGGTCTTTGTTAGTTATCACAATAGCAGATGTGTACACGCATGTACACACAGAGTGTCTAAATAAGTGATCTTAAATAAAAAAAGAAATCTTTCCTAATGCTGACTTTACAATCCTATACCAATAAAAATACTACCTCATAAAAAAGTGATTTAACAAAAACAGACTGAACAAACCATATTTAGTTTAAAAAAGGGTAAAATGACTCATTCCCTCACCTGGCAGTGGGAGATTTTGCTCCTGCTACAACAAAAGTTTTGTATGACATTTTTTCATCATTATAAGAGTAGTTACTCCTAAACTTGTGCAGAAAAATATAGTTATTTTTGCACCACCATCTGGTTTGAGTCTGATTATTTAGCTGATGTGCTGAAGTGTTTTCTGAGTGATCATTGTTTTAGCTTGTACTGTCGGATGTCATCCAAAGGTCCAGTACAGGCAGATGGGGCTGTAATATAAAACAAGAGCTGCTGCAATAACATGCATTTTCTCTCCATGCCTCCCAAAACCCTTCCCTCTTACATTAGGTGCTCCATTACTGAATGTGCTGGATTTGATTTCATTGTTTACACAGTGTACAAACATTATAAGGGAAGAGAAAAAGATGGTAATGATGTAAGCCAAGTGAGATTCGTTAATTAACACTATCTAAGGGAGGAGACAGAGAACTATGGTTTTTTTCTCTGGTGCTGTACTGTTCAGAAGGAATAGATATGCCACACAAATATTTATGAAAGACACACTTTCTGACTAACAGAAAGATGTAAAAAAGATGTTCTTTTTGGCAAAGGGAGGATGAAACTCAACTGGGCATTAGAACTTTTAGGTACAAAGAAAGGAAAGAGATGCCTGTATTTTATAATATACATTCATAGCTAGATTTTGGATTGCTATCTAAATTATTGGAAAGACTTTTTTTTTTTCTTTTTGAACTTTTAAATGAAGTCAAAATTTCAACTTAGGAATGAAATAGGTCCTCAATAACAATTAGGGACATGTAATTAAATAGGGAAGCATCTGCAAATACTAAGTGCTGATGGGGAAACACACAAGGTTCATCTTACCTGCATTTTGGATTTAGCTTAGTTGAAATGTCAAGGACAGAAATTTAGGCTCAGATAAGAGATGAATCAAGAGAAAAGGTATTATTGTTAGGTATCTGACTTCTACACCTAAGGCAGATGCCTAGCATATCCTTTAACAGTTAAGTGAGAAGAGAGGTGTTTTTAGCACCAACTCATCTATCCTACTTCAATCTACCTTGGGATTAATGGAAATAACTATTTTTTTAACCACGGATAATGCTTAGAATTTAGACATCTAGATCCAATGTGGTATACTATTTTATGTACAACATAGATTTCAGCTTCTGATCAAAGGAACTCCATTCTACCTCTCTGAATTGCAGAGTGGGATTCTGATTTTGGGAATGGGATAAAATGCCCTTCTAAAGTGTTTGTTCACTCCATTAACTGCAAAGGAAATTTGAATACCTAAATTACATTACAATTCTATCTTAGCACATAGGAGTAACAAGAGATGAGGGCAGAGTGATTGAGAAGATAGTATATAGGAAAATTTTAGTTTGCAGACCATTGCAATACAAGGGTTGAAAATAAAAATTAAATAACTCAGTTCCTTGAAGAGAAAAGGCATAGTGATTTTGCTGTGTTATGAGTTTAGCTAGGCCTAAATTTAGGCTTTGGTTTTCAGAGTAGACCTTAGATTACCAGCTGACTAGAGCTGGGTCAGCCAGTTGACTGCTGACTTCTAGTGGCCAATGGTATTCCATATCATATTCTGAAATCCTCTTAGTATAAATACAGTAGAGTAGGAGGAGTTCTCTCAGCTCCTGTCATGGCCAAGATGGAGACAGGACACGCTGCTGCTGTCCTGATGAGGTGGACCTTGCTGCTGCCCTGCTGCTACTTTGCATTTTGTTTCAGTTCAGGGAAGTAAACATTTTATTGTTATTCTCTTTCTTTTCCTTGCTGGGTGTCTTTTGGGGTACTTTATTGATCCGGACTGATGAGATCTGTGGGAGGTAGAGGATTGTTGTTATATCTAACTTGCATAGGTGTGTGTTATATTGTACTCTACTTTTAATTTTCCCTTTTTTTGTGTGTGTGTAAATATATAACAAGTTCAAATTTAAGTGTCCAGATTTTGTCTCCCTTTTCTGGGTGAGGTGAAGAGGGAAATTTATCCTTTGGTTTATACTTGTCATTTTGACAAAGTATTCAAAGTATTCAAACCAAAACATGTTGTTAAACTGTATAGCAAACAGATCTAGAGCGCCTTCTTTCAGTCTCCCTACAAGTACTTATTTAAAATAAAAGGGTTTCTCTTATATTAGTGCAGTGGTTTTAAATTTCTTCCATTTTCAGGTGAATTTCATGGACAGCATTTTCCCAAAATACATGCTTATATTTGGATCTTGTAGTAGAATTCAGTCTTGGAACTGTGACAAACCATCAAGTGCAATAACAAAAAAAAAAAAAAAAAAAAAAAAAAAAAAAAAAAGTGTAATAGTATTTATTTAAGTAAAAAGTACTGCTAGAGAAAAATCTATAAACCAAAGAAGTGTAAGTATGCATTGAGCATGTCTATACTACACTGGACTACAGAGATCCTGGTGCTCGCACACTCTAGTGTGGCATTGCAGTGAGTCTAATTTGCCTCTGAATTTGAGATAACTGCATTTGGTGAGTTATCAACCCATATATATCTCCATGGGTTCATCACTCCAGGATGATCCTTGGCCTGGTGTGCCAAGGCTCAATTGGCATTAGCTTGGTGGTATCTGCATTTTGCAGGTGTACCAATTTTCTTATCAGTTTTTATTGCTACATTAAATAGATATTGCCCCTCAACCATTGTGATTCCTCCATCTGGCGTGCATCTCAATGCTTACTGGCTATTTTTTATCCAATTTCAAGATATGTGTTCTCATTTGAGATCCTGATCACATTCCAAATGCACTCAGGCTTTGCTCCAAATAGCAGCAGAGATAATCTTCATCTAGGAGAATGCAGGGTCCCAGGCAAATGAATTCTGTTCACAGCATAGAACTGCAAGAGTCATACCTGCAGAACTTAACTTTTAGTCACCTTTTGGGCATAAATACTTACAAATTCTTACAAAGTAATATAGGTAATTCAATCAGTCTCAGAAAAAATATACATCAGAAAGGAAAAAGCACTAAACTGAGAATAACAAAGTAAGACAAACAGCAAAATATTGACTCTAGCATGAAGGATAAAGACTTAAGCAAAGACACAGTTATTGTATGGAAGGGGTAAATATTGTAAAAGGAGATATCAAACCTGACTTTCAGACTGAAGTCAGGACTTACCATTATAGCTAAATTACACTGCAAAAATTAGCGAGAAGCTGAGACGGAGGCATAACTTTTAGAAGAACTGCTATTTTACTTAATAGATAATGAGTTGCAACTATGTCACTACTTTGCGTTTTGCAGAGTGCACATTCTTTACTCAAATACATATCCTTGAAACTGTCTGTCAGTATCTTAATACCTCAAAGGTAAGGCGTTGAGAAAAATTACTTCTTCAAATGTAATTTTTGCTCTATTCTGTGAGGGAAATCCTGCAGTAGACGGTTAATATTTATAAATTGTTGTTACTGTAAAATCATAAGTGAGCAATTCAGATCTATAGACAGTCCTGTGAGACTTAGCTATCAGCCAGAAGCAGCAAGGAGTTCAGCTGCTGCTGGCTGGTAGGGAGGAGGTTTACTTCCCAAGAGTTCACAGAGTAGGAATTCACAAGACTCTGCAGGTGCACGATAATAGCCAGGATGAAATAATATAAACATGGGACTTGTAAGAGATATGTTTTAACCAATTGAAGTATCTAGCGTGGTGGTGTGTAACTCTTTTAGCCCATAAGCTGTAGTCCTAACCTTATATAAACTGTGTGCTATGTGTAATAAAATGTCTTCACTATGAATCTCATAGATTGGTGTGAAGTCCAGTTCCTCCAGTGTTTATTTTTAGTTTATTTTAACAAATCATGAAAAATGATCAGTACTTTTGGTTCTATTGCACCCCAGTTTTTAAAAGCAATAGTAAGGGTGACGAGAGATAACTTGTCTTTGTAATAATCAAGAGTTAAAATAAAGCATTTCCTAAGGTCTATAAACATGTACTGTGACATTTATGTAGGTTAGTAAGTCCCTCTCATGTTAACTGAACTCAAACTAGAAGGAGGATCTGAAAGGGTAGGTAATTTTAATTCCATTTCAAGTGTTGTAACATGGTAGTATCCCAATAAAATGGATTTTATGTGTACATATAACCTTTGTCTTGAATTTTATATTTTTAAGAGAGTCTGTTGCTGTAGTTTATATTTTATATGATTACATAATATATTACATTCTGTGAGAAGTGGTGAGCACACCTCAGCTGAAGGACTTGTTGATGATTAATGGAGCTTAAAGTCCATACACCTTAAATTAGGTTTTAGAACTGCAGTGTAATTTTTATCATGTAACAAGAAAATTCATTTACAAAGACTATCCCACAGCTTTGAAAGTCACTATAAAGATTAATTTCTGTTAGACAGAAGGTGAGAGATTTAATTTTGATTTTTTTTTTTTTTAATCTGATTATAAATCACCTCAAGGAATGCTAAACCTGTGGAAAATGCTGCTTTTTTTTAAATGGGCTTCACAAAGTATTTATCAGACATTCATGTGTTTATCAAGGTTTCTTACACCATTGTAATTATCCCAATGATAAAATCCCAGTAATCTTCTAGATAGTTTTATATCAGTGAGAAAGCTAGCAAGAAAGACCTGCTATAAGCAGTGGTTCTGAAGGAGGTGGATTGCAGGAAAAGGGACACTGAGGGGAAAAGGGACACTGAGCTCTCCCTGCATCCTCAATGCTTTAGCACTGAAAGGGCAAAAAATGCAGGAAAGGAGATCAAAGAATGGCATGAGGGGAGAAGTTGCAGATACAGGAAGAGGGCAAAGAAAACTGCTGAGTTTTACTTTCATTAGACCTAAACAGCTTCTCAGGCAGGATGCATTTGAAGACTAAGAAACCTCCCTTTTGCAGGTTTCCATTTCTAAGCTCCCCTTATAACCATAGGAAGATTTAGACAGTAATGTCTAAAGAGTGGATAGGTAGCTGTCTTAGGGTGACTTCAATAAGTGTCTATCCTTCACTGTCTGCATTAATTAGGGGTTTAGTTCTATTCACAACATACTATTTGAGATACAATAGAATATCCTGTCTTCCACATCTAACATCAACCCTTAATATGTGGCAAGTGCCTATTTTCGTGTTTGATTTGCCATGGTAGACAAGTCCCAAAATATTTTTCTCTCATGTTGAACTCAGATGTGAATACTAGTAGAAACAAATCTGTGTTGTACTGGGCTACAGTGGAGATGACACAGAGAAGATATTTACTCTGAATCACCCTAAAATTAATAGAGTAAAAGCTATAGGTTCTTTAGGGCTGCGGGAAGAAGGTGACAAAATATGAGATAATCCAGAATCTACTAGTTTTTACTTCACTTTTGGAAAAAATAGTCTGCACAGCCAGTAAATAATTATGAAGTTGCAAGAGATTCATGTGCAGCATCAAATGAAGATCTGAAAGTGTAATACAACAAATTTCTATGCAAGACACTTTTGAATAAATTTGTTTTGGCTGTACTTGCAATGTTTATTTGCCTGCATCATGCAGATATTTGTGGAATTGCACCAGCTTGTTTGTAGAAAGCAAATTTTAAAGTTCCATTCATATTCAGAAGAAACAAATGGTACTTTCAAATGTGATTATACACTACTGGTCTTCTCTCTTAAAGCTCTTAACTATAAACCCACCCAATATCCCATCTTTTATTTGTCACTGAGTCATCAAGTTGAATGTGCAGGGAAATGCGTCTGCTTCACCCATCAAGCCAATTTTCCTTCCAATGTCTGTATACTTTCATGATACAACTGATATACCAGAGTGACTACTTCTAAGACGCAGGGCATTAATTATTTTCAGAGGTCACACTAAAAATCTTCCATCCTATAAGGTCTATAAATAGGGAAAGTAACTGGTATGTTGTGACTATGCTTGTGTGAAACAAAGAAATTTATCATTTTTGCCTCATATTTCCCTTATTTCCTTAACTCTCAGACTCACAGAATCATAGAATCAAGCCCAGCCATCAACCCAGCACTATCACTGTAACCTCTAAAACACTAAACTGTATCACCAGCGTCAGATCCAGATGCCTCAAACACCTCCAGGGATGGTGAGTCCACCACCTCCTTGGGAAACCTATGCCAATGCCTGAACACTCTCAACAGTAAAAAAATATTTTCTAATATCTAATCTGAATCTCCACTAAGTTTAAGGTCATTTCCCCTTGCCTTCTCACTGCAGGCATGGTAGAAGGTATTGGCCCCCATGTCACTACAATCTCCTTTCAGGTAGTTGTACTGAGAGATGAGATCCCCTCTAAGCTCCTGTTCTTACGGATAAATAACCCCATCTCCCTCAGCAGTTCCCCATAAGACAAATTTTCTAGATCTTTCATGAGCCTTGTTGTCCTTTGCTGGACACACTCCAGCACCTCAATGTCCTTTTTTAAGTGAGTGGACCTAAACTGAATGCAGTAGTCAAGGTATTGCTTCATTAATACTAAGAACAGGGCGTTGACCTCTTCCTGAGTCCTACTGGCTACACTATTCTTGATACAGGCCAAGATGCCATTGGCCTTTTTGACAACGTGGGCACATTGCTGGCTCATATTGAGCCAGCTGTAAACCTAATCTGAAGTCCCTTTCTGTCAAATAGCTTTCAAGCCACTGCTCCCCAATCTTGCATCTTTGCATGGGTTTGCTGCAATCCAAGTACAGGACCTGGCATTTCACTGTATTGAACTTCATGCAGTTCTTAGTCCATTGACCAAGTCTTCCCAAGTCTCTCTGTAGGACCTTCTTACCCTCGAGCAGATCAACACTCCCATGCAACCTCAGCATTGCCCGCAAATGTACTGAGGGAGCACTCAGTCTCCTCATCCAGATCATCAATAAAGATGTCAGACAGGACCAGTCCCAAAACTGAGCACTGGGGAACAATGCTAGTGACTGACTGTATCAGGAATTAAAAATGTGTTGACATTTTTAGTTTGTCTTTTTGGCCAGCCACCTGGAAGAAGTTTATTCCTTTTCTACTGAGCTACTGGTAACAAGCGTTGATAATTGACAAGCTTCACCCTTGAAGACGGAGCTCTCTGTAAACTAAAGATAATTAGTTTTCTCTGATTCGCTGACAGTGTTTAGAGGATATTTGGAGGAGAAAGTGAAGAGGAGGGAGAGGAAGGCTGCCCTCAGATCCATTTTCTGGAGACGCCCAAGTGATTATACGCATGCTCAGGGGGAATTCCAATGCCTGTGCACATGTACAGATGGAAGACCCTTACATAACAAGAAGGCGGAGCCAGAGATCTCTGACTGGGCAGTGCTGGCTACACCTACCCAGTCAGATGTCACTTGCAGACTGTATTTTAAGAGCAGGTGACTTGTGCTCTGATGGCTTCCTCACTACGCAAGAAGACCTTGTTTCGTAATAACGAGGACACCTGTTATTGCTGTGGGCCAGCCAGTGCCTAGACACTGCAGTCGCTGCTTCTTTCTCCAGAGGAATCTAAATTTTCTGGGTCAGTAAGAGAACCTTGCGTAAGTAACCCCTTGGTGAGAGGGGTGCTTACATGTTTGGGCTTATTGCCTTGGTCTCCCTCCTTGTCTCTCGCTCCCTCATTCTTTTTTTTCCTCAAAACTCCTGTTACTTAGCCACTTCTGCTAATAAAGGTACTATTTTGCTAACCTTTCAACAGCACTTTTGTCTCACTTCCCAGTGTTTTTTAGAACCCACCCCATTATACTGGCCAAAAACTAGATTTAGCTCCATTCACCATAACTTTCTGGGCCTGGCTGTACAGCCAGTTTTATCTCATCAAAATGTCCATCCATCCAAGCTGTGAGCAGGCAGTATTTCTAGAAGAATATGTGAGAGACAATGTCAAACTCTGTATTGAAGTCTAAATAAACTACATCCACAGCATTTCCCTCATCCACTCAGCAAGTTACTTTGTCATAGAAAGATACCTGGTTGGTCAAGCAGGACCTGCCTTCCATAAATCCATGTTGTCTGGGTTTGATACCCTGGTTGGCCTGTGTGTGCTGTGTAATGGCACTCATGATGATCTCTTCCACAACCTTGCCCGGAATCGAAGTTAGGTGGACTTGGGTAAGCCGTACTGAGCAACAAGTGAAACATTATTCTGATACTAAATCCAAAACACAGCACTGTACCAGCTACAAGTAAGAAAATTACCTCTATCCCAGATGATAGCAGCATAATCCTGGAGGGAGAAAAATTATAGTTAAATTACTTTGGAGAAAACAAGGCACATGAATTTTCTGTGCTGATCCGCACTGTAGATAGAGGGGAGTCTTTGATTTTAGCTGTGATTTAAAACTACTCTGAAACTCCTATCAAGCTCTTGTACTTTATAAAGTTATTTACATAACATAGGATAGTCAGTGACATTTGAAATACAGTTCAAATCGAAGAAGTCCAGGTGGTTAATTTATGGAGCAGAAAGGACATAACCCCCCAGTTAGAGCTCAAATCATAGCAGAATTTTTTCTCCTCTAATTTTAACATTAGAACCAGAAATTTCTATTACAGTAAGACTATCCTGCGGCTTTGAAAGTCACTGCAAAGATGAAGTTCTGTTAAACAGAAGGTAGGGAGAGAATTTAATTTGAATTTGGAAGAAAAATCAGATTACTAATCATGAAAAAAATATGAAAGAGTTTAACACATAAAGACAAAACATAGAGTAAAGCTAGTCTATAGTAAAGTTAGGGAGTTTTGTGTGACTACCTGCAGGACATTAAGTTTTTCTCTGTATTCTTACAAGGATTTTTACTTTTTTACTTTCAAACTCTTATTCATTTGAGATGTGCATGGCATAATTTAAAATAAAAGGACTTAGTAAATACCCATTAAAAAGCTGTTATAGCAGCTTTTGATACAATAGTTTTGCATATTCACCACAGAACCACATGTAATTTTAGTGGGAGAGGGTAATAGAGCTCAGTTTTAGGACTGAGTTGTTTGTTGAGGTCTAGCTTTGTATAACAGCATGAGAAACTCCCTGAATGCTATGGAGATAATTATAAGGGATTGTGTATTTGTTATTTCTACCTTCAATACTAGAATAGTACAAGTATACTGCATAGAATAAATAGTCCAAACCTCTAACTTCTTAACAAAGTATAAGGGGGATACTACATCACTGATCTGAATTAAAATCAGTGTTTAGCTATATGTACTTTTTCTGGGTTAAACCTAGTTTGTTAAAACAGCACATTTTCTGTAATTAGTCTGTAAATGCGCTTATGGACATTTGTGCATCTTATCTACCCATCTTGTGAATCCAGATGATTTTTTAATCCATTACCAAAGATCAACCACATTTAAAAGAAAGCACACACTTCACACAGTTTTATGCATTTCAAAAATAAATAAAAATGTAAGTGCAAAAAGTCAAGATTTTTCATGTTGATAGGGTGCTTCACAAATATGATTTGTTCTTCAGAACATTGTTAAACATGCTAGTTCTTACCAGAATGATCAAGAAAAATGTGTGAGTTAACAGTATAATATTTGGCAAAACATTTAGAACATTTAATAAGAGTATTATTCATTATTTGCTCAAAAGATCTTGATCTGTTATCCTCCATGCCCTTGGGAAAAGAGCTAGATTTGATGCTCCACTGTTAAAAGTTCTTCATGTAATGGAAAGTTTGGATGAAGTTCATAGGAGATGCTGTATTATTCATATTAATAATGATTTTTAGCAATCAGGAATTTTCAGCACTAGTTAAAAGAATGCCAAAATATGTCAAGATGTCAATTGAAATATCTGTTTTTGTTACTTATTTAGTGTATGAGTCCATCATTTTACTGATTGGGTTCAAATAGCAAAGATCATAAGATTAAGTAAAAGTGGAAAACTGAACTGCATGTCATAATTTCAATTGAAAAAGGGCAATCTCTCAGTTTTCTTTCATGTGTTTTTTCCTTGTAGATTTTCAATTTATAAAGATCGGTATGTTTCTATTTCATGGCAAGTTAACCTTTCTTGTGTTTTCTCTGATTTTTATTCAACATGCCATAACATGCTGCAGGGTGTCTGACACTTCTTCCCATATGTACAGATAAGCTGTAGGCAGCAGAACATCAGCTTAAGGTAATTGAAAACAGAAAGTCTTATATCTTTATTTTTTTTCATTCAAATTAGTCAATGAAGTGTGCGATGTGCAGGGTGTAAATAACGGCAGCATTAGAAGCCCTTAGTCTCTAATTACTTTATGTGAAGTTGTATATGAATAAAACATAAGAGAATGTTGACATAATTTGTTGTAGACATTAATTGCTCTCTCAACTGGATGTTCAACATTGCAATTTTTGAGGGGTTAATTAATTAAAGTAAGCTAGATCATACTGCTCAGGCACTGTTGAAGTTAGATCACTCAATGTGCAATTTGATCTTATCCAATGATGCTATTGCAAGTCCTCTGCTGGAACAGGGAAATAATCTTCAGTCAAAGTAATTAACTTCTGGCAACTTGCAAAGTATGCAAACTGATTGTAATGGTCAACTTTTGCCAGGGGTTCCAGGGAAAGTGTCAGTCAGAATTGTAAGACCTCAAAATGCTTGCAAGTTTTTGGCATCTAGTCCCATTCAAGATCTATCACCAGTGTGAAGGGCTACAAAGGCTTGCAAAGGTCCTGTTTACTCTGGTTGAATTTTGTGGTTTTGGTTGTTGCTGTTCTTTGGGTTACGGTTTTGGTTTTGGTTTGGTTTGCTTGATTTTTTTTTTTTTTTAAATTTTATTACAGTAAATTCCTAGCCCTGAAGTTGCATTTATCTTCAATATATTCCATTTTTTGTAGCTATAGGAATGTCCAGCAAAAACATCTATTTCTATGTGGCAGTTTGAAGAGCATCCTTATACCTTTCCTTTGCTGTCCAGCTTCTCATTTTTCATCACTGAGACTATGTTCCTGAAAAGCACATCTCAGCATGATTTGTAAATATTTGGGTAGGACTTCACTACTAAAAGCTAAGGAGCTGGAATTGCAGCCAGAAAATTGAAATGAAAGTTACCACACCTTCAGATTGAAACATTTTGAATCTGACTTAGCAAAAATTAAATTCCTCAAGTTATATTTAAACATATACAGAGAAATGTATAAGGGTTTTTTTCTGAAACATAAGCAGCAATGAATCCTTTCAAAAGTTAAGCTGCAAAAATCTGTAAAGTTTTTGAGTGTTTTTTTTTATTTATTTTGTGTTAAATAAGCTCGTTAAAACATATTAGAGACCATGCAGCCTTAACTGTAAAGGCAATGCTTTTCCTTTTTATTAACATTTCTTTCTAGCTGTGCTTTTTTATATCATCAATCTATAAAATAACAATTCTTTGAGTAGAGGTATTTATTTCAGCCTTAGAAAAATATTTAAAGAAAGAAGTGTGACCTATTTTCATGCATTTGCTATGTCTCTGAATTAATAAATAAAAATAATATAAATCAAGACTTGCAAACAGATGGCTAATTCAACTAAAATACAATCAAGTTCAATTTTTTTTTTTTCAGTAAACAATGTTGTTCAAATATTTTGAAGAAAAATTGACATGACTTATGCATAGTCAAAACTTCAGATAACATTTTCAAGAATGGAGTAATATAGTGGTTTTAAGAGCTAAAATCTGAGGGAAACATAAATTCACAGGAGTTGTCTAGAACTTTATATTGCAGCTCTAAATCTACCACCTTTAAATTAAGAAATATCCTGATTGAAATTAAGAAATATCCCGATTGGAATTAAGATGTCACACATTGTCTTGTATTTTCTGTAAATCTTGCAGGCATGTGTTCTGAGGTAAATTGTGTAGAGCAAATACTGAGTAGTAAAAATATGTAATTTAATCTTGAATATTGTATCTAGTTCAATATTACATCTGGTTATGATTTTACTTAGTAAGATAACATAAAAATTGCAGAAAAATTATGTAGACAATTGGACATTCCTAGGTCAGAAGGCTTTATCTTTTAAACAAGGGATGAGATTTTATCAGATTGCTGCATTGAAAATTAGTCTAGTGTTGAATACACTTTATAATTTCCTTGACCACCCTAAGAAGCGATATACAGGCATCACAGGTGGCTATTAAAGGTTTTGTTACCCATCGCCAAATGTTGATCCAAGTGAGAGAGATCTCTGGGAGAGAATATGCTTTCAATCTTCCAAAGATATTTATATAAATAACTCTGTGTCACTACTGTGAGTGGCTGAAATGTGGAATTCTCTGGGCCTGATTTTAACTGAAGATACTTCAAGGGTGGATTATTTCTGATTTTGGACATCTGGGTCATTTTTCTAAAGAAATCTATGATGAACTAATAAAACTTTTGGTTCAATATAATAAAAATCCCATTTTTTAATACCTGTCTCTGTCTAGAACACAGGATCATTTTTCCTCTTTAAATATACTACATTCAAGAAGATTTAATATATAGGAGGTCAGAAATGCTCCTGTACATAGTTTTTAAACATGAAACAATATTTTTCATAACCTGGTCTGTAAACATAAAGACAGGAGAAGACATCTGCCTTTAATGGTCAGAAAAGTAGCTAAAAATTTTCTAATTCTATTTTGGAAGTCTCGAAGTCAGAGGTATATTTAGTCTCCTTGAGGTGACAACGATGAGCTTAAACTACAGAAGCCAAATAAAACCTTTTGGAGTTAAACTTTTCCATAATAAAAAATCCGCTCTGCAGCACATATCCTTCACTTTACCTAGTTGAGCAGTACTGAATCAAAATTAATTGTCTTTGAAATACATATAATTTACATCTTGAAGGCTAATAATTATCACTAGAAGAAATGTCTTTTATATAATGAATAAATTCAAGCTAGAATGAAAGAGTCTTTCATATTCTCTGATTGTAATTTGGTACACTAACATTAATCTATGAAGAGACAGAAATCTTAACCAAATAACAGAGAATTAGCTTTGACCCAATTACTAACTTGCTATGTCACCTTGATAAAGTTGGATAAACACATTATATCTCTATTCTGTTGAAGAAAACACAGCAGAAGAAAACTTATTTACAAACTCTCTTTTCTTTCAATCTTTTTTATTTTTTAAACAAAATGTGTGTTTATGATAAAAGACATCATTAGGACAAGTTTGAAATCATGTAGAGAGCTGCACTCTAGTCTAATGAGGTAGTGTATGTCCATGCAGTGGTGGGGATGCATTTGCCTGAGTTAGAATTCTAACCACTAAGCTTCTACATAAAAGACTGCCCACATCTGGCAATGTCAACTGGAACTCAAAACTGAGACAAGTTGCTATTTTTTTCCCCATGTTTTAGTGGAAGAGATTATAATTATAAATATAATAGACAGGGTCTCGTTTGACCTTGCATTTCTCGTATGAACAACATGGAATTCATAGTATTAAATACCAATCTGCAGATCTTGTGAGGCTCATGGCAGTGCATATTTTTAATATTTGACAGTGGTTTAAGCACACTAATCTTTGTTATTGCCTGTTTCCAAGTTTTATCTGGATATCACAAGGGAGGCAGAATCAGTGAACAGTTTGCAAAGTCATGATCCAAAACATCCTGGCCTTGGTAAAAATCTGACGGCAGACCAAAAGATTTGCATTGGAGCAAAACCAATAGCAGTGGAACTCTGCTTCAGCACATCCTGGGATTACAAAGACCTTGTTCCAGGAGAAATCCTGCAACTTGGTCAGCCAAAGGCATATTACAACTTTTTCTTATGAATGACAGTGGCAGCCTGTTGCCAACTGCGAGGATGACATAGCTTTCCAGAAAAAAAACTCTGAGTAATCCATTACATGTTCACACCATGCCTGAAGCTTTTATGTTCTCTGATATACAGCATGTGACTCATAATCAACAAGGCTGTCATGGTGGTGGGAATACTGCAATTCTGTGTGTGTGAGGGGAGTTTGTATGAACAGCAACTCAGGAGTAAGAAGACACACATGGCAGGGTGGCAGCTAAACAGAACTTCATATTGACTGAAGTTCATATGAAAAAAAGTATTAGAAAATAGTGCTAGTATTATTTCTGCCTTTTTCTTATTAATGGAGATTTTCTTTGAGAAACTGGTGAAAGCAATGAACACAATAGAGGATGACTGAAGCTCTGGTGCCTGAGGGTTCAGGCTGGAAAATGCTGACGTGCACACACAAGAAGCCACCACCAAAAGCCTCACTGACAATTTGTGCCTCATTGTTAGAAGCTCTTGAGTACATCTGTATGGCTAGCTCTAATCCATCACAATGCTGTCATGACTGCATATAGAAAAAATTCGAAGCTTATATGTACTGAGGAGGGAGAGACCATCTTGTTATTCATTGCTGAAGCATGATAGTGTTCAATGAAATAATAATATTCTGTATCTTCAGGCTATGAAGTACCTCAGGAAAAGTCTATTGTGAGTGCAGCAGAGAAATAAAGTCTAATGTATATGGTAATTCAGGAGGAAACAGATTACAGGAAGATAATACTAGAAGTAACTAATGAGTTTTCTATTATGATAATGCAGAAACTTCAGCAGAAGAATAATTAGAGATAGATAAGCACGAGGAAGCCTGTAGAGCAAATAAATTGATGTTTTAACCAAATATTTCATTCGGTATGTCAGATTTTCATATAGAAGTCAAAAGAAAAAGAAATAAGCAGTTTCCTGAAGTGTAGCATTTTAGAGGTCAGTGAATATTCATACTGTTTTACAAAATCTGTAAATAATGTCAGTTTTGGTAAGATAGGGATTTTCCCCACTGTGTTACCTGAGCCAAATATTTCTTCCACAGTGGTACGTTTGTCAACATAATGTCTTTTAAAAAGTCAATAAATGAAGTATTAATTCTTAGTTTTTTTGACTTTTAGTGAGTTTTGGTTAGTTTGTTTGATTCAACAGTGTAATTATTTATCCATTAATTACTTTATTGAAATACTAAAAAATTCTTGCTTCAGCTGCAGCTTCTCTTTCTCCAAGGTTCAGACATTAAATTAAAAATAAATTATATTAAATTATATGTCTTTTATACAGCCAGTGTAGGTGTATCATTCCCAAAGAGCATGTTGCTATGAGCTCTTTAAATAAAATGCTGTTTTCCAAAGGGGTCAGATTCTGCTTTGTTGCTTATACTGAATAGGACTATTCAGTGAGTCATCCTAGTTAATCAATGACATTATGCTCACAGAATGGTATTAATCAGCATGACTAACTGGATCATAATGTGGCCTAAATTTGGCAGCCTTTACACTGAAGCTCAAAGATAACTAAGTAGATTTTCTTCTAAATGCCAGAGAGTCCTAACCAGTCTCATGTCATGACAGCTTCAAATTGTATTACTCGGGGAATTTGTTTTGATTAACAGCTTAAAGTGGTAGCAATTACTATGTGTATTAGTGTGCAATACTATCTGTTATGAAAAAGATTTTGGAGTATCTTATGATAACTTAGATTTTGGAATTGCTATTTTCTGAAATAATTGTTCACACTAAAACTTCTAGTAGTCATGGCTTCCTTCTTCATTCCACAATATTCCTCAGCTTCAGGAGAATGAGATTTCTAGAGATGCTAGGGATTCTAGTAGACCCTTCAGAATTCTTTCTTCTTTTCCAGACATGGCTTCAATTAAAGAAGAAATTGTCCATTCAAGTGTGTCCGCTCTCTCACAAAATGAAAAAAAAGCACTTGAAAGGCATATTAAAGGAAATGAAATCTTAAAGATGTGGGAGCAGGCTGTCCCTATGTGTTGAATTATGAGCTAGTGGGGAAGAAGACTGGCCTGGCTGAACAGTGAGCCTTGGCTGGAACTCAGGGAGAAAACACAGGGAGAGCTTATAATCTTTGGAAGAAGGGGTAGGCAACTCAGAAAGAGTACAAAGATGTCATTAGGTCACAACAAGAAAATTAGAAAGCTGAAAGCTCAGCTAGAATTCAATCTGGCTGCCACTCTGAATGGTAATATGTAAGGGAGGTTTGGCCTCAGGCCTGTATTGCACAACCCACGTTTCAGGAGCTGATAGGCTGGCAAGGTCAGTGTGACCTTGAACCAGCCTGAAGAAGAAGTAAACAACCTCAGACCCCAGGTAAACACAGACCTGGTGGCACCTGGAGGGTTGGGGGTGCCACGTGATCGTTGGCTCCCAGCAAATGAGAGCAGACCACTGTTGCGTGATCAGAGACCTTCAGCCTATCCAAAGTTGTTTTTGTGCTCGTGTTCACCCCCCAAACCCTATATAACCTGTTTACCCCCCCAACAAAGTGCGTTCAGACATTCCTGTTTTTAATCTTTTGGAGTGGGGGCTATATCTCTGTGAGAACACACCTCGATATCTGGTCACTGAACCCAGGGCACCGTGTGAGGTGAGCCGGCAAGGACACGGAAAAAACCTCTCGCAACAACGCAGCTCAATTTTTTCCCTATGGTAATATGGTTTTATAAATACATTAACAGCAAAAGAAGAGATAAGGAAAATCCCCACCCTTTACTAGACATGGGGTGGCACATTGTCACCAAGGATGAGGAAAATGCTGACACCTTCTTTGCCTCAGTCTTTAATAGAGATATTGGTTATCCTCAGGACAGGGAGCCCACTGAGCTGGTAGACAAGGGATAGGAAGTAGCACAGACCTCCTGCAGTCCAAGAGGAAGTAGTTAGTGACCTGCTGTGACACTTAGACACTCACAAGTCTATGGGTTCGGATGGGATCCAACTGAGGATACTGAGGGAGCTGGTGGAAGAGTGTGCCAAGCCTCTCTCATCATTTGTCATCAGTTCTGGCTAACTGATGAGGTTCCAGTTGACTGGAGGTTGGTGAATGTGATGCCCATGTGCAAGAAGGGTTGGAACAAGGATCCAGAGAACTACAGGCCTGTCAGCCTGACCTCGGTGCTGAGGAAGGTTATGGAACAGATTATTTTGAGTGCAATCACACAGGATGTGCAGGACGACCAGGAGATCAAGTGCATTCAGCATGGGCTTAGAAAAGGAAGGTCCTACTTGACTAACTGTGTCTCCTTTTATTACCAAGTGACCTGTGTAGTGGGTGAGGAAAAGGCTGTGGATGTTGTTTACCTGGATTTCGGTAGAGACTGATACTGTCTCCCACAGAATCCTCCTGGAAAAGCTGGCAGCCCAAGGCTTGAACAAGTGGAGTCTCATGGAGTTAAAAACTGGCTGGATGGCCAGGCCCAGAGAGTGGTTGTGAATCGTGCCACATCCAGTTGCCAGCCAGTCACTAGTGATGTAGACCAGGGATCAGTTTTGAGGCCAGTCATGTTTAATACCTTTGTTTTTGATTTCCATGAGGGGATCCAGAGCTCCCTCAGTAAGTTCACAAACAAAACTAAGTTGGATGGCAGTGTTGATCTGCAGGAGGGTAGGAAGACTCTGCAGAGGGATCTGGACAGGCTGGATTGATGGGCCAAGGCCAATGTCACGAGGATCAATAAGACCAAGTTCTAGGTCCTGCCCTTAAGTCACAACAACTTCATGCAGTGCTACAGGCTGGGGGAAGAATGTCTGGTAAGTGTCTCAGTGGAAAAAGACCTGGGTTGCTGATCAACAGCAGCTGGACATGAGCCAGCAGTGTGCCCAGGTGGCCAAGAAGGCCAATGGCATTCAGACTTGTATAAAAAGTAGCATGGCCAGCAGGACTAAGGCAGTGATATACTCAGCACCGGTGAGGCCACATTTCAAATAGTGTATTCAGTTCTGGGCCTCTCACTACAAGAAAGACATTGGAGGTACTGGATCATGTCCACAGAAGGGTAACAAAGCTGGTGAAGGGTCTGAAGTAAAAGTCTTATGAGCTGCATTTTAGCCTGGAGAAAAGGAGGCTCAGGGGAAACATTCTTGCTCTCCACAGCTACCTGACAGGAGGTTGTAGAAAAGTAGGGGTGGGTCTGTTCTCCTAGACAACTAACAACAGGACAAGAGGAAGTTGCCTCAAGCTGCACCAGAGGAGGTTCAGTTTGAACATCAGGAAAAAATTCTTTGCTTGAAGGTTTGTCAAGCATTTGAATGGGCTGCCCAGGCAAGTAATGGAATCACCATTCCAGGGTTTACAATAAATGACTGGACATGGCACTTAGTGCTATGGTTTAGTTGACATGGTAGCATTTGGTCAAAGGCTAGACTCAATGGTCCTGAAGGGCCTTTTCAACCTTAAGGCTTCTATGATTCTATTTCATATTTATGTATATCAAATGAACAACACACACAGTTAATCTATCAGTTTATCTGAATCATAGCCTTGTGGATTATTTCTCTCATGGAGCTGAGACTGTGGGCAGACACACTGTGCCATTGCAACTCAGTCAATTTAAGAGACTAACATTCTATTTCCATCTACAAGAGTTTAACTATGACTGCCTGCCAGAGGTTATTTTCTCCTCAGCTGTTCTGGAATAACTGTCCGTGTAATTATGCCATAAATTCACTCCTATCAAAATAATGCAGGTTAGGAAGCCCTATTAAAAAAGTGTGTAAGGTAGCTATGATTACTCTGACAGAACTAAGTCAGGTGCTTCTTATGCAGTTTTTTTTGGCAGATCTGAGGCCTGGATAATCTGGGCAGGCAACAAGAAATTGTTTTCTCTAGCTCAAATAACCAGAACAGAATTTCTGCTGATGGCTTTTCTTTTTGTTCTTTTTGTTGTTTTTTTTTTTTTTTAATTTTTTTTATTTTACAATTGCAAATACAGTACTTAGTTCGAAAGGATGTTGTTAAGGTTTAACTAATGTCAACAAAGTGATTTGATAATTTCAAATGAATTTATAAAAGTTGTAGGAGAAACATTCATATCTAATATCTGTGAGTCAGACCAGCAAGAGCCCGCTTATGTAGAAGCACAGTAACCCAGCCTAGGACTTCAGGAGAAATATTTACATATGATTTGAGAGAACATCAATGTGTCAGGAATTTACATAGCCCAAATCAGACATGGCAAGTCAGAAATTAAAGGCCCTTTGAGTCATCATAACTGTTATCAAATAATAATTCATAATCTCAGAAACATTATATGTGCCATTTAGCCTGGCTCCTCAGGAAAGTCAGCCTCACATAATGAGCTCACCTTTGAACAATATCTGTACTTATATAGATCTTTCTTTCCTCTCTTAACTTTGAGATATCTTGGCCAATATCAGCCAGGAGTAGAGATTTCTGAGGAAATTAAATGTTTCATGAAAAGGATTAACCAGGTAATGGAAAGAAATACTATATATCTATGACTAAGAGGCTTCTCAGTTCAACAAACCTGAGAAATTATCATGGCCCTACCAAACTAACAGCAGTAATTGGAGGAGCAGCAGCTTGCAACTAATCCTCAGGAGATGAACTCAGGACATGATGAGAACCAGAAATACACATATTATTTGGCACTACTTATTTTACACTGCAGCAACGAGTTACAAATATTTCAGTTGCAGGAAAAGATGCAGTTGGGTATGCAGGAAGGCATAACCCACTTCATTGTTTCTCATTTTCACTTTGATACCAGAAAGAAATCACCACCTTGGGTGTTAGACCCAAAAGTGCTTCCATTGTGGCACTACAGTTTAGGACTCTTTCTTCCTATGCTATATTTCTGGTGCATTGCGTGGCCATGAAGTACATCACTCTTCTGGTCTTCTTTACAACTCACTGAAATGTTTGGTGAGTAAGAGCTACTGGGGTTAAGACCTTCTCTCCAATTCTGAGGAAAGTGACTGATGTAGACATTAATATGTCTGTACTAGCCTTTTCATTAAAGCCGTTTCAATTCACCAGGCTTGAGTGACTTCTGAAAGTTAAAAGAGAAAGGAGAAGATTCATAGGAACAGCATCCTGCAATTTACCTGCAAGAGTTGAGGCAGCCAGTGGCATTGCTGAAAGTCAAGCCAAGGTATGGGGGGCCTCTAGCTGGCGAACTAGAGTTTTTCCTCCAGAAAACTGTTTTAATTATTTTATTTTCTGCTGTATGAATGAAATATGCAAAGACTAAAGCAATAATACAGCTATCTTAAGGCAAGATTGCATCTCTAAGTATTAGTTTTTAGGAGACAGGGGAGAGGGAAATTAATATTCTTTTTAAAATATCAAATTTCGCTATTTGGCTGAATTTATTAATGAAAAGACAATTACATGTATTTGCTTCTCTAGCAAACAATTTTCTTCTCTGTTTCATCAAATCATTATTTTTTGTTTCAGGAAACAATTGTAATGACTTACTAAACAGCTGAGACATATGCTATTAATTAGAGGGCCAAATTGATATCTCGATTTCCTGACCTCTCTTTTCAAATACAATGCTGCATCACATTTATACACCTTGATAGCGCAAAATATTAACACAAGCTGTTTTTATTGTTGCCTTAAGAGACTGCAGTAAACAGGACTTCAAGCCAGCTTAGCGTGTAAGATAAGATAAAAAGGGTAGGTCTTTTAATTTCAGTCCTGAGGCCCACAGGAATACACATCCATGTGCGTGCCTCGAACATTGGTTCCATGGTTTTTATAAATGTCCTTCCAATCCTTGTTCTGCCACCTTCTGGTTTTGCCCCATTCTGCCCCCTGACACACCCTGTCAGGAATTGAGTCTGGGGGAGTTTGGGACCCCTCATTCACCATCTTTGTCTTCCTCGTATCACATAGAGTCCTTGGAAGCCTTCCAGCGTTCTGGGCTTCGAGGTCACTCTGCCTATGTTTATGTTTATGTCTCCTGGTGCAGGCCTTAAGATGTTTTTCAGCATTTCTACCTTGAAAAGAAGACTAAACAGCTAATGGAATTTTGAGGGATTGATATGGGATGGGGTTGGTATGACATTGAACTACTGGGGTTACTACTTTTACTGTACATTAAAATGTACATCTATTTCTAAAATTTATAAAAATGAAAAAAATAAAAAACCCTGAGGCATCAAATTGAGAAGTTGTAAGAAAACTGTGTGGGATTTCTTTGGCAAAATGACTTAGTCCAAATGTGGATACCCTGATGGAAAGAATAGTAACTCTGTGGAAAATTGCATGAACACTGACAAATGAAACTTGTCACAATGCCCAAGAATTGGCACTTGTTAACAGTGAAAGAACATGATGTCTATCACTGCATTCAACAACAAGGCTTACAAATGAATAGATTAATCATTGCTCATTTTAAAGGATTATTAAGGGTTTAATGAAATTGTCAGAGCAGTGGGATACTCAGACTAGCAGAACCAATGATATTTCATGCCCTGTATTGAGGGTACTATTATAAATGATATTTAAAGATGATTTTTGCTATAGACAACTATTGGCACAATTATTTTGTCTTTTCTATTTGAAAATCATCTCATACAGCTTCTTACTTTGGATGACTTCATCTCAGGGCTATATCAAGGAAGCAGGATGCCTCATGTTTCAGCATGCTAACTTCTGTACATTAAACACATGATAACCTGCTCAGTCAAGAACAAACACTAAAAACACTGACTTGGTATTCTGGAATGAAATAAAGCCTTGTGCATTTTCAGCAGGATGCTGTAGCTGCCTGTGTTGCATCTGACTCCCTTGCTCAGGACCCCACCTCACTCTGGGCCCAAGAACCACCTGTACCATTTTCTTCCCCAAGGGCTAATGTATTAACTGTTACTTTAGCAATAGACTGTTTTCTGCTTTAAGGAGAGATTCAGCAAGGAAGACAGGAGTATTTGAATGCATGTGCCCTTCTGGGATTTTGGAGCTCTAAACAAAGCTCTGAAAAGATGCCATATGCCTTGGGATTTTGTCATTGAAAACCCACACTGAAAGAGAAGGACAGTTTCTTTACTAATACAGAGGAGTCCTGAATCTTGTTTTTAAATGATGGTGTAGGAGAAGAGAAGCTCTCTTCTATAAAACCTGGGTTTATTTCCCGTCTCCCACTCATTTTAAATTGTTCCTGCTAATCTTCATTGGATGAGGTGCTCTTCTCCCTTCCTGTTTAACCTGGTGATAAACCCTAAAATGAAGACAGAAGGTGAGGGAGAGTGAGCATCACTCACATAGTAACATCTCTGGGAATGAGGAGGGAAGGACAGGAGATGGTTCTTCTGCCAACTACTCCAGTGTTTTAAACAGAGGCTGTCTAATGTAAAGCTAAGGCCACAGCCTGTTGGTCTGAGAATTGTCAAGATATGTTCTGTGAGTAGGCCCTTTTTTCAAAAATACTTCCCTGTTCTACGTAGGGATTAATGTTAGGTGTATATATGGACAATTATATTTTCCTTTCTAAATGCCATCTTTTTCCCTGGAGGGTATTTTTCAGCAGCTTCAGGGGTAGTTTCAGACTGTTACCTGATATCTTCATTATGCCACAAGCTTGCGTGTGCTCTTCTTTCACTATAGTGGTCAGTTTTACTCATCTGGAAAGCATTCATCTCTGTGTAAAATGATATTTTTATCTGTTACACTTAATATCTCCCTCTGTACATGTGGCTGAAGAGACCGAAGGATCACTGTGGGAAGCATAATTAATTTTAAAACAAGTAGACTACCTAAATAAAAGTCATCAGTATACCTGATATTGTCAGGTAAATTTATATTTACTTTCTTTGCATTAATAATCTTGTTTTTTTCATATATATGTACAACAGGGTATATGTAAATAGCAACATGCTAAAATGATTAGTAAAATCCCATTTTATAACATTTTCAGCCAAAGGAGACAAAGAAGAATTCAGATGAAATAAACCATGTTTAGGACAGCAACTGACTACTTGGAATGATCATGTACAAAATGACAAGGCCTGAGGGCAGTTCTTGCAAAAGGTATGCATATATATGTGTGTGTGTATATATGTATATGTATAATGGTCTTTATTGTACAATGTCATTTTTCCCATGAATTTGTGTCAATTTCAAAACTACTGAGAAGCGGGGACATGCCAGATATTTCTCTTTGTACACACACTACTGCACTCTCACTGATGAAGTCTTAGAACACCTTAATGAAGTCTTTAAAACTGAGGTAAAAGAAAAGGGAAGAGAATAACAAGAATATTTCAGTACCTAAACAAGGACAATATGACTAGTCAGGTTATGGTTGAAGAAAATGTCTCTTAAACAACCCGTGTAAGAGGCATTTAGGAACTAATTGTAGATAATTTCTGCGTTGAATTGCATTTATCAACTTACTTGCCACAGCCCTTTATTTCCTCTATAGGGCTGCTTATATCCCACCCGCTGAGTGGATTTTACATTCAAAGATGAGTGTACACAGCTGTATGAGTGTCAGTGTGCACACAGAGGGCTATAAAGAGAACTAAAATCAAATAGAATAATTCAGGATTCAATATTGAAAAAAATAGATTATGTAAAAGAAACATGAAAATTAACATTAATACTAAAAATGCTGCAAAAAATCTTATTTAGGATTTTTACCTCCATCTTTATTAAGGATTCAGAATAAGTGCTTAAAGCCAGCAGAAAGGTCATATAAACTACATAAAATTACACTGCAAAAAAAGAATTGGACAGATTTTTTTGCTCAATAGATACCTTTTGTGGACAGAATATTTGCATTTTATACAATTACATGGTATTTGGCCACATGTATACACCTCACTGCAAAAGACAAGTACTGTAGAGGTTCACGTTTACTAATATACAATTTTATATAAAATTATACAAAATGTTACTTAGCATTCATACACAAATTGCATTAATACTTTCCCACATGGCCAGTTATTGTTTTGAACATGCTGCAGGCAGATGCAAAAACTGTAGGGAAGAGAAAGAGTCACTGACTTGTACAGGAAAAAAATTTTTTTTGGTAGACGTTATCAAATCTATGTTACAGCTTCACAGCAGCGGATGAGATCACAATGTGCTAATGTCTGTACCAACAGATGATTTCCCATCTCACTTCCCTCCTCCTAGAACCTGACCTACTTTACATCACTTTACTGTGATGGGCTGAATAAAGCACTTGAAAGCTTTCAAGCCGTGGAGATCTCATAGTGCTCCAGATACCAATCCTCAGTTATTAGTGTCCATCAGTTATATACTAGAAACATCCCAGTGGCCGTTTACAGGCATAAATTATCAATCTGTGTCAGGCAACAGCTTTAGTTCCAGAAGTACTGTAGTGTTAAGGCAGTTCCAGCTGTCCTGTGTTATTAGTTGAAGATAAGAGTTTCAGTAGACACTTTAAGAAACCCTCTTCTCCTCTCTTGTTAGTACTTTCTGGGTTAGTCTGGCCAAAACAATATGTACAAACCTTTGCCTGTTAGTACAGAATAGGTACCTCAAACCAGGAAATGTAAATTGATAGAAATGAAATTAAAAATGAGAAAAACTTTGGAAAATTTTGCCTGCCTTTTAGGAAACAAAGTGCAGTTGATAATATAAATGTATGTGTAATTACAAACAACTATCTACAGAAAAATGTGAAATGGTTAAAATATTACACACAGGATACATTAAAAAAACCCCAAACCACAAAAACCAACAAACCCAAATTAAAAACCCATCAAATGAATAGTTATTATCTGCATTATGTTCCCTCCACTGCTTTATCCACAGGCATTGTACCATTATTACAGGTATTGTATATCACAAATTACAGCCCAGTTCCAATATTTGCTACCACAGAAAAATAGCCTTGGGGTGTGCCAAGTTTTCTGCTATCAGCATTCAGGATACCACCTTTGTGAGGATAGTGAGAGAAACCAAAGCAAACAACCAACAACATGGAAAAACTGCAGAGAGTTATAGCATAACATATTCTACTTCCAAGTTGTTATAAAATCCAAGCCTATAGCTATATATTGTGCAGTTCCAGGTTCATAATTGTGCAGAGCCTGTGGCACTGCAGCGCACCTGAAGGTGCATATACAGGTGCATCTGGCAGGTGTGCCTGAGCTCACTTTACACTTCAAAGCTCCATGACCAAGGAAGACAACCATCACGCTGGAGATGATACACCCTGCTGGAAATTTCACTTCAAATATTTGCCAACCCACTCATACTCCCTTTTTATTTTTTGGGGTGGGTGAAATGCAGCCAACAGATTTGGAAGGACTCTGCCCTGGGGCCAGTGAGGAAGTGAAGTCAGTTTTCAAAGGACTGAAGTGACACAGGGACAGTCTTTTGACTGAGGGGTCTTGAAAACCCAGGGTAGGAGTTGCCCCTGGGTAAGACTGGCTTTTCAATGCCATTCTTAGGGAAAATACTTGTCTCATTTCTTTGCATGTAAGAGAGGTAAGACTTCCTAAAAATGTGCAGCTTCAGACCAACAGCTGTGTAGAAAGTAAAGTCCACAGTCTTATATATGAATTTATGAACACACAAATTAGTCCCAGAGGCAAAGAAGGGAATGGAAACTTTGATTATTAAACAGAAAACTATTTTGGCTTAGCAGTAAAAACCTGGGGATGGCTGGAGAAAAGAAGCTATTTTACTCAGTGTCTTTATGCATCAAAATTTATGATATCATCCATCAGAGATAATTTGAGACTGTATCTACAGAGTGATGTAGAATACTATTGTGATACAGAGTGTGTTTTCCTTTGAAATGGAAGTCCAGGACTTCTTTCACAAGCCGCATTTCACCTTGCACATAAAGTGGGAGACAGTGAGGAGTGAAGCGCTATGCAGAGTTGTGTAGGTAGCACCTAGAAATCTGCTCCAGAGATAAGACTAGCCTATGGTTTTGCCCTTTACTACTTTGTGTGTGGCAAATTGCATTAGAAAAGTATAGAGTACATTTCTATACTCAAAAAAATCAATAAAAAACTCTCTACTTTGGTGACGTGTTCAGTCTAAAAATTGTTGCAAGAGAGAGTATGTGGTTTTACTTGCCTCAGAAATGATGAGAACTATTTACAGTTTTTGTTGCTACTGTCACAAGCTACATTATTAAGAAATAGGTATTCTGGATAGTGGAATGAAAACAACAATATTCCCTCTCTGAAGGTAATGGTTGCTATTAAACCTGAACTTCAGGGCAATGTTAAAGTCTAGGATGATAAGGTAATATGATCACTTTATCTCTCCTCATGATTGAAGGACTGTTTGTTCATATTGTCAAACAAGCCATGATTTTTTCAATGTCTGCCACATTACTATGTTTTGGACATGTGCATTGCTGTTCAAACCTCTGACTTGTTATTTATGCCTCCTTACTACTCTTATGTGGGATTCAAGTGCCTTAAGTTAGGTGTCTATTTATGAATGACTAAGTATAACACAGATTTATCTTGCCAGTCCACTCCTCCCCTATTCCCAAAGCTCACTTAAGGGTTAAGTGCATCTATAGAATCAAGATATAAGGTTTCATATACTTCTCTTAGTGAGGGCTTGGCTTTTGAAATGCAGGATGCCTTTGTTTTTTAAAATTTCACAAAAAAAAAAAAAAAAAAAAAGAAAAGAAAAAGGATCAACTCCTGTCCAATGGAGTTGATGCAAGAGACAATGCAAGCAGAAAAGTGAAATAGCCGTTTCGTTTCCTTCATGCCCACCAATTTGGCATCAGTAGGCTCAGATCCTTCTTCCTCATGGCACACAATTAACATTTATTAACAAAACACCAGAAAGGCAGAACACAGGAGTTTGGCTTCTGAAGTCAATGGCAGTTTTGCCATTAATTCCTAAGAAGCACAATTTATATTGCTACTCCTGTAAATGCTGAATGCCTTCCTGAACATAATGACACAATTTCACACCACAATATAGTGTGGGATGTTGGGCAGAAATCCACCTATATGGTTCTACAAGTGTAAATGAATTTACAGGAGGAAAGACTATCTTATTTGTGAGTTAATCTGATTACCTCAAGGATATGGTGCCCCTGATTGAGGTTACCTGGAATGATGACTATTCCAACTCATTTCCTGAGCCGTACTCCTCTTCAGATTTCAGTCTGCGATGAGCAATTTCTATGCTGTGTTTCAAGCCTTCCTTTGTAAAGGCAATTTCAGTGAATTCCAGCATCTCTTTGTTATAAATCAAATTTGCTGAAGAAGTTCCTCCCTGAGAAGAAGCTGAAGTTGCAATGCTCTGAAATTACCTTACATCAAAGGGTTAATGCACTCAAGCACAGTCATAAGCAAGGTGAAAAACCCTTCTGAAGCAGAAGAACAGAAGGTTTTCTGAGATTCTTGATTATAGTTTAAGCTTATGGAGTTTTATAACCTCATGGAGACTAAAAATCCAGACATACATCAGATATTTACTCTTATGCTAAACTTTCTGTGGGGATGTAGTCCTGGCCTGAGTCTCAAGGGAGGGTTCAGCATGGCATTTTCAGTGTTTGTATAAGAATGTTTTCAACTTTTGTTCTGCAGTCTTAACAGTTATTGTAGCAGGATCTTTTACTTGATCATACAATGGGCAGCCATCATAACTTCTACTCTGGAATTGATAGTAAGAATCAAGTAAGGACCAAGGAAGCAAATCTGGTGCCCTTATGCCCTCTGGTGCCCTTGTACAGAGTAATTATGGTTGCAATGTAAAAAAAAAAATTCATTGTATGCTACTTTTAACAGCTTAATGTTGAAAAGCATATTGGTTCAAGACAGTCTGAAATGGGCTGGTATGCAAGTAGAGACTATTTTTGACATTCTGTTGGTCCTGGATGATGGTTTAGTAATAAACAAACATAGTAACCAAATTTACATGTCAGCTGTTTTATTGACCATCTTTTAGAGGAAACAAAAAAACCCCCAGACAAACCAAAATCTTTAATAAGAGCAATAGTTTATTAGAACCAGAAAATATTTATTGTAACAAATAGTGTATATAAAAGGACATTAAGTAATGTCATGCATGGTGTTGCAGCACTCAGGTATAATAAAATTGATGAGCCCATATTACAAAATTTATGGAACTAAGGTGAATTCAATTTATTGAATATGCTCAGTTATGTTTTTGTTTATTCCCATAGCAGATGTTTAATTTACAAATCAGGCAATTACTAAAGCTCTTCCAAACAAATAAGAACAGATTAGTCAAATGTTCACATCAGTTTTTATGTTTATCATTAGTTTTATGATGCATAATGAATATTCAGTATTAAGAAAAAAAATCTCATTAAGATACCTGAAAAACCTTAAAATTACATTTCGCATCTCCAAATGGTGTCTTACCCTGTTTGAAAATGCTGCTAATGTTTGCTGTTAAGAGCTGGGCTTATATGTTAATAGGGATTGCTCAAATATCTTCCTGATGCTTTCAAATGGATTAGCTTTGCATTCACAATATTTTAATATGGATATGACCAACTTTATTATATTTTTTTACTTTAATAAACAAATGTAGATTTGCCTTTCAGAGAGAATTCTTGAGACTGAAGTGGCTTTTTTTCAAAAAAGACAAAGCAAACCTGCCAAAAAAGCCCCAAACAGCTCTTTCTTTCACAAAACAAATAACTACCTACGTATTTGCCTTGAAGTTTCAGGTAAAATTAGTGTCATCCAGCTGGCCTTCGACTTACATCTTGTTTCCTAGAATATATCCCATGGTACAAGGAAATCATTCTATCAGCAGAGATGCTGTGTTGCATGCTCAATGCTCATTATAAATGCATACTGGTTGATGGATAGGAACCTATTACTTGTAGACATGTCTGAGAAAAAAGCGTATACCCTCTATAATTTTCTTTAAATCAATTACAGTCTGCTGAGTTTTATGTTCAAAGAGTGGAAAATAAGCCTCAGTTTCTTCTCCAAATTCCTATAATACATAATGTCCTTCAGTTTTGTAAAATTTTCACATTTTGGCAAAGTGCTCTTTTTGTTAACCAGCAAGCTAAGAGAACATTTTAGGGTTAGATATTTATTAAGATAAATTCTTGTGGAATATTCTCAGTAAGAACACACTTTGCAATGCAAGATGTGTTAAATGTTGTACAAGATTCAGTGGAAAACAAATATCTATTGTTAAAGGGTTTTGCTATTGCAAAAAAACTTTTATCTTTACCCACTTGACAATAATGCTCTTTATTGGCAACAACGCTTTGCTGAAAACAATACTCTCTTGGCAAAACCAAAATAACATCTGCTTCCTGTTCATTAGTTAGAGTACAAATTCAATTAGAAACTTTAGCTGTGAAACTAGTTTCAGATAAATTTGGGTAATGTTTTCATAATATTGCAGGATTCTTTGAACATGAAAATTAGTTTCTGGTATTTTCTTACCTCCCAGGTTCAAAGAATTTCTAATATTCTTGCCACTTCAAAAATATAAATAAAATTGTGGGGTTTGCATCAGAAGCACTGGAACTGGCTGCCCAAGTAAGTGATTAATTCCCCCCTGGACATATTTAAAAGACATGTTGATGTGACATTAGGGACATACTTTTGGGGTGGACTTGGCAGTGCTAGGTTAATGGTTAGAATCAAAGTTCTTAAAGCCCTTTTCCAACCAAATGATTCTACAAGTTTATGATTTTCCCAGTACATGTTGAGCATAACTGCACCACACAAAATATCTATATTCTTCATGGAGCAAATATAATTGGTGAAGTGATTTTCTTGTTTAAACTAAAGCCCGAGGATTTCCAGGACAATGAACTCCTGCCAATTCTTAGACACCTTCCTCTGAAAGTTACAACAAACATTGATTCTCAATTTCACAGAGAATTTCACAGCAATGAAGGTATCTTATTAATAATATATCATGATGTTGAGCTGCAGATCTGGAACATTAGACCACATTATGCAAATAGCCATAAGAATAAAAAGAGGAAACTCTGTTGTTAAACTAGTGCACATAACTATTGGATTTCTTTTGGAATAAAGCAAACCACTCTGATGAGACAGAGTTCCTTGACAATTTAACTTTCAGTAAGTAGTAGAGTGCTTTTACATCACAGAGTATGCTTTTTGAGAGTAAGTACATATTAAACTGCATTGGAAAAAAGTGTGTGTACACACTGACAGATGCAAGCATTTATAGATTTACATAAAAACACAGGCAAAAATCGCAGCACAAATAATGCCAAATCACTGTGTGAGACTGAACAGAGAAAGATAAGCATTGATAAGCAACTTTGTTCCACAACTCATTGCTAATTATTCTAATACCACAACCATTCCCCTACTTTCAGCCTGTTTCCATGGTATCAGAGCCTCTGAATGCTATAAAAATGATCAATTACTTGGAATGTCTTAATGAAGAAAATGCAAAGGTTGCAAAGGTAAGCACTCCAGTCAAAAATTAACAGCCAAGGTTGCTTGCACAATTTTAACTGTTGCCCTTTTATAAATATATATTATAGTCTTTACCTGCAGATTGCTTCCTAAAATATTTCACATGTTCCTTCAAGTTGTATATTTCAGTCTTCTGATAATGTGCTATCCATTAAACAAGCTATTTTTGTTGCTTTTTTAAAGTAACCTAACTCTGACAAGAATGCATTATTTTAGCCTTTCAACAGTTGTTTCTAGAACAAAATACCATTAGCAATGTAATTGTGCACACTTTTCTTTCAATGTAGCTACTTTGTTTTTTCCTCCCTGTGATTTGCCCCCAGCTTTCTTCCTCTTTAATATTTCCATTAAAGCTGTACTGGGTTATAGTCACATTTGTTTTTTTAACTATTTATTCACAAACCCTTTATTTAAAATACAAACAGTATATTTATCTGTGCATTTACATCAACGTAATGGTCAGAGGTAACACCACCTCTTTTTTCCTACATAATATCCATCTGCTTATACACTCAAGGAAAGTGTTATACAGCTTGTCATTGTGAGGGAATGAAGTTACCCTCCTGCTGCAAATACTCTCTATAAAAGGTTGATGTATCAGTGACAAAAAGAGAAAGAAAGGATAAAACCACAAAACCACATTCTGATCAGTACAGAGTTTTTGTCCGTTCTCTCCAAAGGAGGAATTCTGATTTAATTTCATGTATATCAAATTTTATCCCAAATGACTCAGATTGGTGAAAGATTTTTTAATTGAATGAGTCAGCTGTGTGGTTAATTCTTTGGGGAAAGACTGAAGTCTGTAAAATGCATAGAAAAACTGTATTATTCATTAAAAGAGCTTAATGAGCTGCACAACCTCAAATCCTAAAAGCTCTTTGATTTACACTCTGGTTCCAGCTAGTCCCCTTCACAATCAGGGGGTTGACATTGCAGCAATAGCTCTTGTTATTCTCTGGCTGCCATGCTCTGCAGGGCTCATCAGGGACAGGATGGACATGCAAAACCAGTTCCTAAATTGTAACAGTCAGTGTAGTGCCTTAAAGTATGCAGAGCTGTAAAGAATTCCATATCTGTCTTTTCCTCTGTAGATTGCAAAAATTATCTCATTGCTGTAGTGCTCACTGGAAGATGTTTGCACTGTTATTACTGCTGTGCCTAATTTTACACTGGTTAATGTGTGAGCTTTCCTTGCTTGGAGAACTAAATTCAAACCATGGTACTTAAAACAAGAACCATTTAGTGACTGACCTGTGTGAGTAAAAGAATTTCATCCCAGTACTGTTCAAGGGTTGTTGGAACTAAGACAGTTCTTTGAACACCACTGCTAGAAAATTTATTAAACTGTGACACAGTTTTCCCCTTCCCCACTAAAGGCACTTTGGAGAAGCTGGGCTTCATCTTTCCCATTAAAATATGTGAACAATCATAAGACAACAGAGAAAAAAGCAAACAGCCCTTTTTATGGCTTTGTGTAGCGAGCTCTCTGACAAGCTGACCCCAGGCAGCTGCCAGGTATCCAGCCTGGCTGCCGCCCCATCCACCTGCTCTCTGCTCCATACCAGGCTCCTGCTGGCTGGTTCACAAAGAAGCGTCCAGGTGTTTGCTGCCTGCCGGCCTGGCCACATGTTGGCTGCCAGTTACCGGGCTCCTGTTGCCTTGTTCACCTGCTGGCATGGCACTGCTTTCCTGATGCCCTGAATCCCCTGCAGAGTGACAGGTGGTATTCTTTCACCCTCTTCACCTTTTTATACATTTCATTTCTAAATGCATGACTGCATTTTCATATATTTGTAATACACACATACAAATGCAGTTACATCTTCTCTGCCTTTCTGCCTGCTTTTTCCCTGCCCATGAATCTGCTTGAATAAGCTGGTGCAGAGCAGCAGGTTTCATTTAAGACCCCAGCTGCACACTGACATTATCACTGGTGTCAGTTTGTAAGCACATCTACAGTAATTGTTGCTGAGACAGCAGGTTTTGCTGCAAGATTCAACAAGCCCTGTGATTTCTCTCAACAAGAGAGCTTCAGAAGCAATGCTTAGAGTACTTGCAGTTTTTTGATTCCCTGTAGAATCCAAAATATACGTCTGGGATTTTTCCACTCTGTGTACCTCAGAGTGGAAATTTCTCCTATGAACACAGCTATTTAAAAAGGAAATTAGAGCCAACTAGAATAGACTTCACTAACAAACAGTTATTTCCTTTTTTTTTTTTTTTATTGTTAACACAATGAAAAGCATAACAAAACACAAACACAATTCACTGTGTTCCACACATGAATACAGTTTAGCAAGTTGAATGGCCTACTGTGAAGAGGCTAAATCCTACTGTGAAAATAGGAGCAGACTTATATTTCTGCAGCTATGGATACCTTTGCTTATGAAACAATAAAGTGAAAAGGAGCAAGATAGTGTTAATGTAAGGTGCACAGCCTGAACACAAATATTAACATAAGATTGACTGAAATCTAAGTTAAAGTCATCTTTGATGGAGCACAGTGCTTTGAAAATGCAATGAACAGGCCATATGGTTAACACTAAAAATACTGTAATGCTTGTGTTGAGAGTGATTCTACAGCAGCCAAAGACAGAGTTGTTTCAGATGATACATGCATAACCACACCATATATTCTATGGAAATCTGTGAGGCTCTTTGTAGAGTGAAATTCTACTGAACATGACAGAGTGAGTCCTGGGATTTAAGTTCAAAAACTAAACATGGGAGGATATTTAACACTAGGCTGCAGTACGTATAACATTGCAGGCAGCTTTGCAAATATGATTGATTTCAGATACAAAGCTTAAGCTGCACATTGGGAGATTAGCATTTTGGCTAGCTGGCCATTACTATGATTTCTGATAAGAACTAGCTTAATTAACCTATGCGATTTCTAGTGTATCTACAGCCACAGGAATGGTTACAAAAGCTTCAAAAGGCACAGTAAGAATAAAAAAAATATATGAATAATATAACAGATTTAAAGAAGGAAATATCTTTGTATTTGTTGATTGAGTTGGGGTTTTTTGTGGCGGAGGGGAGTTATTAGTGGATTTTGAGGTTTTTTTTTCTGTAACCATATCAGTGAAGAGTTTTCATAGGTATTAAATTTATTGGTCATCAAATAGAGTTGCTTACACACCACAGGTTCGTGCCAAGATGAAGTAACAATCCATACATTCAGTCTTGTGGAGTTTTTTCATTTGGCCTCAGATAAGGATCACAGCCTTGATTTGACAGTTAAGTTGTAAGGGTCAAATTTATAATGAACCAGTATCAAGTACTTTTACGCAGAGAGATGTCACTGTGTGCAAACACTCCTTGGAAGACCATCTTCCATGCTGGATGATAAAAAGGACGAGTGAAGAGCAAGTTTGCAAGGAGCATCACAACCATGTGCTGAGTCATGTAGTCAAAGCTTGTCTATGTCTTGGCTGCTCTCCATCTCTGCAAGTGAAATAACTTTATGGCTGTGGACTTAAGGTGCCCTGTAGTGAATGTAGATAGGACCATTTAAGTCCCTGTTAGCTTAAAAATGGGAAGCTCTGTAACCTCTCTGAATTGGTATCTGCATCTGACAGATTTGTTTACAGGTGTTTCACACGCCAAAAGTCACCTAGAGTGCAGGAGCAGCTGCTTCAATCAGGTAGAGACAGATGACTGCTTTAATGACTAGGACAACAGAAACTCTGGGAGGTGTGTAGAACTTTTATTATTGATTTATCCCACATCCAGATGAGTTTTTTTAAAAATATCAGTAAGAAAATAAAGCTAGTTTACATTGGGTGTTGTGATGTAAATTAATTTTTTGTTAAACATGATCTCTGAAAATTACTTTCTGCAAGACATCACTAACTAAGCATTTTTTGACAGTTCATTTACTTTTTACAAATAAATATTAGGCAGAGTTTTAGCAAGTTCTATCATCATCTCTAACAAAAACTTAAAAAAAACCATAAGAGATATTTTCTGAATAATTTACAAATCTTTGAACAGCTATTATCATGTAAAATGTAAACAGTGCTGATGTTTATGAGGGAAGCCCAATATTCCAGAGAACTGTGGGGGTTTTTCCAAAGTAACAAACCTGAGGAATTTAAGATTTTCCCCTCACAGCAAATCTGGGGTTTCTTGTATTACATTGCTCCTTTTATAAAGCCCTTCTAGAAAACTAACACTTCTTTCAGATACCTGAGTTAAAACTACCACAAGGAATAATCATAGACTCATAGAATGGTTTGGGCCAGAAGGGACTGTTAGAAGCCATTTAGCCCAGTTCCCCTGTAATACACAGAAACATCTTCAACTGGAAAAGGTTGCTAAGACCCCTGTCCAAGCTGACCTTGAATGTTTCCAGGAGTAGGGCATCTACTACTTCTCTGGGTAGCTTGCAGTAAAAAATTTACTTCTTATAGCTAGGCTAAATCTACCCTCTTTGGGTATAAAACCATTGCCCCTTGTCCTGGAAAAAGAAACCCCATACCTTTATTACTATTTGTAATCCATAAAAAGACCTCTTTTTCAGCGTTTCTGTGTTCTAAATTGAGCCTTTTGTAATTTGAATCTAAACTTTGCACATGCAATGGCAAATTGTATATATTTGTCACCTCTCATTAATATTGACTGATGGCAAGCAAAGATTACTGGCTGTTTAGAATGGATATAATTAATGACTACATCCTAATTTATGACTTCAAAACTGAAGGGGAAAACCTGAAACAAACCCTATTTAAATGGTCTTTAAATGTGTGTATGGCATGTACATATATGCATATGGTAAAGACTAGGTAGTCTAATCTCCCTTCTGTTAAAGCCCCCTATTGCACATATGTTGGTGGCTTAGTACACAAAAGAAATGATGCAGTAGCTTTTCAAATATTAATGAAAAATAGCTGTCATTGTGTCTTGCTTCAGTACCTCCCACTGGCTCCACAGAGAGGTATTAGATCTGAAAACAGATATAAGCTGATGAAAACAAACTCCCAGCTGCCCCCTCCTCTAACTACAAAAATATGTACTTGTAATATACCTTTCTATATTTAAATTTTCCCTAAGCATGAATTTTCACTTGTTATTGATTGCAAATATAAATTGATGTTTTTCCTCTGAGCTCTGAAATAATAAAAAGCATTTTAAAAGACAAATAGAGTTTCATGGGATAGAATTCACATCTCTTTCTGTGCTCATCTTCCCTGTTCATCTCTGTGAACCTGACAATAGTCTTAACCACCTTACTCATATCTCCACTAGTTTTCTGTCTGTAAAGGCTTTAAATGTTGACTGACTGTGTGACTCTTAATCCTCTAGATTACCTGTATACCATTGCTCTTCGGTGGATTTTTCTTTCTAATATATTGCAGCAAGGTATGTCAGCAAATTTCTTACGACAGATTTAGGGTTTTTCTGTGAAAAAGAACTTACATTTCAGTATAGGATACCTGAGAAATAGAAGTGTCTTTAAGAAAAGAGACAAAGGAAAAGATCAACATTCAATATCTTAGCAGCAGCAGTGCAGGAGAAAACCTATGTGGGTAAGTTTATACTTAATACTCAGTGGATCTTAATCAAATGTTGTAGATATATGTTGTGCTTGGCTTCTGGGCTTGTAATGAAAAGAGCTTTGTGCAGACAGAATTTAAATTAAAATCACCTTCTTTTTTACCCTGATAATATTTGGAGTTGTCATTTCTGTAGAAAAGAAACCTAAACTCAAGTTATGTTGTATTTGATAAACAAAGACTGTGATGCTATTGAAATGTAACTTCAGCATAAGGGAGCATTTTCTTTGCCCATCTCGCACTGTGAAAGATGTGCTTTCCCTTGAATGCCTCTATTCTCTCACTCTCCTAGCCCTGGAGGTTGTGTTCTCCACTATCTGCAAATATGGAATGACGAGTGGAAGGTCAAAACTTGCATCATTGGGAATATAAAGAAAGCATCTTTTATCTGCAGGTTAACATTCAAACTGCCTGAATTGTTTTTTGGCATTTTAAAATGGGAACCTCATTGTGCCCTGAGAGTTTTTTAATGAATTTTTCTGGCACCGAGCCTCTTCTATGCTTGAAGGTTTTTTCTTTTCTTGACTCCTGGGATATAAAGACACACAAGGTTATACCAGGCAGTAATAACATGATGTCACCAGCCCTTATTAAAGAGCAGGTATTGTGTTGCCTGAGGAAGAAAGCAGGGCAATTCCTGGGGAAAGAAGTGTCGGCCCTTCCCAGATTTCCCTCTCCATAGCAGTTCCATCATATAACCTGGGCTTCACCATTCAACTCACCAGCTGACTGTGTGAAGTTCCAGCCCTTGGGATGTTTACAGACATGCCATTCAGCCTCCATCCTTGAAGCAAATGATCATGGAGCAGTGCTGATAGTATGGAAATGCACTCCATTACTGTGTGATGAGCCAAACTGGCATTTTCCTCCACTGCAGAGCACTGAGCACTCTCATGATGACCTTCAGGGAGTAAAAATACCAAATAATATAGGGGAAAAAAAAAAAAAAAAAAAAAAAATAAAAAAAAAAAAGAAAAAAAATAAAAAAAAAAAGAAAAAAAGGAACAAAGTAGATGCTGCTTCCTGGAATTTATTTTCAGGAATTGTAAGCTAGAAGGGGTTAAATAAAATTTTAATTTGGAATTTTGAGGGTGTGATTGTCTTATTTATTTGCATTGTTTCAAAGATCAAGTTATGACACTTGTCTTTACCTGACCTCTAAAAATAACTATTCTCATTGTACCCTTAACTTGTCTTTGCTGCTGTTACTGTTCACCTGTAAATGTACCTACTCCTCTGGTTGCTATTGGAATGTGAAGAACATAACTCATTCTGCAGGTAAAAGCCCTCTTAAAGGTTTTAGCTTACATGTATCTAGAGTTGTCTATGTTCATTTGCTTTTACACTGCAGTTATCTGTTTGCTTAAATGTCACTCCTCCGGTATTTACACTTTGCTTAAAAACAGCAGTTAATCTCAGTTAGGCCCCTTTCTAGACTAGATAAACCAATACATTTGAATGCCCTCACAAGACAAAATCTCCTTCTTTGTAGGACTTTGTGTTTCCTTACTGTTTTTTTCATCAAATTCATTTTTCTTGTTTCAAAATACTTTTTGAACACGTTTATTTACAGAATCATGGAACAGTCCAGGACAGAAGGACCTCAAATCTCACCTTGTCCAAGCTTTCATGAGAAAGGGAGCCAGATGAGGTCATCTAGTGCATTGTCCTGTTGCATCCTGAAAACTTCTAGTGATGGGGACACTTCCATATCCCTGAGTAGGTTATTCGAGTGAATGATTATTCTTACTGTAAAAAATTTATTTCTTATATCTAGATGAAACTTCTCCCAATGGAACTTGTACCTACTGCTCCTTGTCTTCTCCATGTGGCTTGTTGTGAAGAGAAAGCCTCCATCCTCTTTGTAGTCACTTTTTAGGTACTGGAAAAGAAATGTGTTCAGCTTTCTGCCTTTATGGCTGGCAAAAACCATCTAGTGCCTTATCATTTATTTTAATTCCTTAGAGAAGGTTTTGTATCACAATCCCTGACTGCAAAGGCTGACTATAATAAATGCAAAAAAACAAGAAAGTTTTAAATAACATCTATACTTCTTATTCTCAACACCGAAAAGTCCTGAAAGAGTCCTAAAACAGACTTTGAACCTAGACTATAAAGCCTTAGAGATATTAAAAATATGTTCTAGGTGTTCCCCAAGAGGTCACAAGAAAACAGTTTTTGAGTACAAGAAATATGAACCTCCCATGTATATAGGGAAAAATGTTCAAACTCAGGTATTTTTAATGCTAATTTACCCTGATCATATTGATTACTGATTTTTTTCCATCTAATCTTTCTACATCAGACTTTCAACCCAAAGAGATAATTTGAGCATGAAAAGATGTACCTACTGCTCTGATAGTTATTCTCAACATATGGAATTTAACCAATACATATTTTCAATGAATTTATTTGTATTTGCATTAATATACTGATCAATATTTAACTAATTTATTTTGGCTCTAAAGACACCATTACAGGATTTGGAGGACATGCTCTTTAGAAATAAACATTTATGTAACATTGAGTCTGAGCAATCAAAAATGCACAAGTCGGGAGATTCAAAATATGATGGTATGCAGTGCTCACAATTTAAATTGACCATCCTATAATTTTACATCATGCATTATATGAATTCATACTTAAAACATCAATATAAGCTACAATTGTTCAAATGGCTTATGCAGAGAGAGTAATTTTGCTTCACAATCTAGATGAGATCTAAAAAGGCAGTGCTCAAATCCAAAAGGTTAAATTCACACTAGCAAATTGAGTTTAGAATCATTGTCAGTATTAGAGTTTATGACACTGAGATGTCTGGATTATTCCCAGCCAATTTCTGCCCAAGCTGTCAGACCGCTTATATTTATAAAGCTCCCATGAAATTTGAAAACAAAGAAAGTATGTTATTTTAGACAACCTTTCTCAAATATCTTTGAATCTAATATGCAATGTGAATTGTAGCCTTTAACATTCTAATATCACCTTCTTTTATGCCTTAGAAGTAATTACACTAGAATATTATCTTGTCATAGGAATAAGGTGATTTTAGTAGATCCAAACCTTCTTTGAACATTACCATGTCAGAAATCAAACCAAAATTATCTCTGCTTAATAATATCAAATGTCTAAAATTTGCTTAACAGAGGTAGGGTTTTAGTTGCCTATGTATAGGAAATGAATAGCAGTTTAGATACTCTGGGATATTTTTCTTCTGTCTAAGCTGATTCTTTACAGCATCATGATTCTATCATAGGTCCCAGGTCTCATCTGTCAGCCCTTTGGCATGCCTCTGATACCCTGGAACATCTGAAGACATTTCTTGACACTAGCACAGGATAAATCCTTCCCTGGTTGTTAAACTTAGGAAAATTCCTACAGCCAGCCTTAGTTCTTTCAGACACTCATATTTTAGCTTAAACATAGGATGAGATTCATATAATCTGTTTTAGAAGATGTATTGTGACTCAGACCCTCAGTTTCTCAGCCTGAAAATAAGACATGACTGAAAGAAGGTTGACCATTTCCATATCACATTATTTTTCACACAGCTGTATGCATACTGAAAACATTGATAGCTTCTAAACAATTTCAGGTCTGAGTACTTGATAAAGTTAATGTAGCCTTAGCCACTTTTCAGGCTTATTTAACATCTAATACTATTTGTACTTTCCTTCTATGTCCTCTTCCCCTTTACAAAATCAGTAACAGGACTTGAGCTGAAAGGATACTGAGAACAGCCATGGGATTCTCTGCACTCAAAAATGGATTCAACCTGATTAATTCCAGGGAAATTGCTTCACTGATTGGAACTGTTCTGGAATGATATTGGTGTATATGAGACCAGCATGTAATCCAGTATTTACCGTTTGCACAAATACTGCAGCTAATAGGATGGTGATGTTACTGCTCTGTATAAAGGTATCATAAGAATATTAAACTGAATATTAAAAATAGTCCTGCAGCTTCATGATCTGAAGAATATTTAGATAAGAGTAAACCATTTTTTTCTTAAATTAAACTGCTAGTGCCTGCCTTTATGGTTGTCATATACCCTTCTCATTCAAGGAAACATAATTTTCTCCTGTAAGGCAGCAGAATTTCTGCCCCAGGCTGAGCATGAATCAACAACAAATGTTATAGCACATACTATAATTTTATAAACTATCATATTTTGGAAAATTGAGTTTAAGCTATAATCTGTGATGAAGTTACTATTCCTCAGTAATAGGCAACCTCAGCAGCCTTTGGGCGATTTCAGTATTCCTGGACTTCTGAAGTAATAGAGGTGTCCAAGAAACTTCTGCTGGATAAAAGATCCAAACAAATTTCATTTCCTCCCACAAAAACAGTTTAATTAGATGGATTTAGGAAAGTCTGGAATGATACTCACCATTCTAATTCATATAACTCAGGTTTAAATGTATCTCTAAAACAATTTAATGCAATAGGTTACTCAGCTGTGCTAAAAATATATTACTGTATTTTGCAGCTGGTTTTGCATTCATTGTAATTTATGATAATACTCCATCACAAGGGGAATCCTTGGGCATATGAGTGTCATTAGTTTGGTAAGAGTAAAAACAGTTATTTCTGCCTGCCTAAAGAGCTGAATATCATAACTTCATTAAGACAATAAGATCTACACGTATTTATCAAAGACTGCGTCTGTGTTATAGGGACCGACTCATTAGCCTTTTTTCTCTCTCAGACTTGGTGTACTCTAACATTACAATATGATATTATATATTCACTTTGATGAAAATCAATGGCTACTATTATGTATTAATTATATTTGACTGAAACACCTTAACAATATTTCAATTTTATTGACATAAGTCAGTGTTGAAGCACTTTGCAGATGAAAAAACATTTCACCAAAACACTGTTAATAGTTAATTAATGCTGAAACACTTCACAGTGGCTTGCTAAGTTTTCTTAAAACTTCTCTCAGAAGGATTTGATCCTGGACTCTTTTTTCACGTTTAATTCCTGATGAATACTGACCTGAGGCAAATTTGTATATAAAGCTCTTAATTGTTGAATTAAGGGCATCTAACTTGAAATATATCTTGAAGCATATTAACAATTTCAACTGAGATGTGCCCAAGCTGGTACCTTCACTGAAAGAAAAAAAGTCTTGTAATTGGAGAAATTATGATCTGAAAACTTTCTCCTATGAAGAAACATAAATTTATTTTTGAAGTTACCCATTTAAGCATGATTCCTTTTGTTCAAGAAAGGGAAGAAAGGAAAAGCTCAGGACCAGGGCCCAGCCACACCAAAAATATTTTTCACTTTCATTCCAATGCAAAATCACGTTCTGATACCTTGCTGACTGACATGGAATTCAGTACTTGTCCTCTGGCCATGTGTAATAACAATCATATTAAGTTAATAAAACAAAATTAAGAACACCAAAATTACCTTGGCTGCAAATCATATTAGTTCACCTTATCTTTCAGAGACAGTGAATTTTACAGAACTGTGTGACTTGTAGATAAATGGACGTTTCTTGCCCTCCGAAGCAGCTCTGTAGGATCTTTCTTCAAGTCTGTGGTAGATCTGCAACTTGAAGCGAATGGCTGTTATTGCTACTATTGTTCACTGCATTTTGGTGACTTGTACTACCTGATGTCTGTGAGGTAACATTGTGAAAAGCATGCTAGGTGTCCTTAGAGAGATGGTCAGCTTCACAGCTCTTTAGAGATTACACCTGGACCTCTGATCTGTGGCCCCACGCCCCAAGATATGAATAAGTAGGTAAAGTGATATATTCTGAAGTTCTTATCATAGTAAAGTGTCTTTCTATCTGCTCATGAACAAGCCAAGTAGTATCAATAAAAAGACTGAATCATCAGTCTTTGGGTATTAGGTGTTGATTTTGAGGGGTGCATAATTAAAACTGATCTCCAGTTTTTTAAAAGTATCCATTACATTTTTTTTTACTGTGTTTCACTTGCTGTAATAGCAGCTTATAATGAATAACTTCTGATTTTTACTGACCACCATACAATGTATTTCCCATTGTCAGAGTACATTGCAGTTCAAGTCCTTCTTCAAGGGGTGCAGCTGAATGGAAAAAAAAAATGGATCTTCTGAATCCAAGAAAATGAGTAATTAAAACTTAAATAGGATTTAAAAACTGCATGAAAGAAAAGGCACTTTATTTTATGTGACTCTTTTAATGAATTTGTCTAGATTTCATGACAATAACATGGATCATAAAGAATTAATTTGATATTAATGCAGATGTAATGTACTCCTGCTTGAAATCCTCTGTAATTCAGCAATGTAGTATTAGATAAATGTATCATTAAAAGAAAGTGTTACCCCTAAAAAGTTTGGGTTAGTGAATTTGAGTTTACTTTGCATTCTTCTTATATAGAATATTTGCATTCTTCATTATAAAATATTTTTATCTGAAAAAAAAAAATGAAAGGTTTAGAGCTGTTAAAGAGACCCAAAATGCATCCATTTGCAAACTTAGCATTTCTTAGATTTATCAGATTTTGCACTTTCATAATTTAAATCTTGGAGAATTAGCTAAAGTAGGTTGATTTGAAACAGTCAAATCAGTAAAAGAAGTGCATTAAGTTGCTGAAATACTCATACCACAACTGTGATCTCTAGTCAGCTTCTTTCCTGTTGTAATAGACAATACTTTTGTCTCCTTTCTCTAAAAGCATTAAGAACCATCCCACATTTACTAAGACTACATGTTTGGAATTGTCAGCACCATACATAACAGCTGACTCAAATTCCCATTATATATGAATTACAATAACAATAATCTTTTCAAGCAACCAAACTCAAAACCTGGAGTGATGTAACTCAGCAGTGCCTTCAGTGGTAATCTACTAATTTATAAATCACTTCTCTAGTTGATTTAGTATTTCAAGTGCTAAAACTCATGTAAGGTGAACACCAATTTATGCTTGCATAGGCTCTAACATATCCTGTTAACATATATAAAGGGAATATATTGAATCCTAGAAGAATTTGGGACATATCTGCTAAAGTCAGTGTTGGAATAATTCTTAAAGATTTGTGCGGTTTTTTAATTACAGGAAGCGTGACTTTGTATAAAATAAGTGGTTATTATTATGTTTGAAACACACTGAGGTTTGGTTTCTGTTTCTTGCCTGAAGGCTTTATCATACGTTGTCCATTTAAGAGCCAGTGTACAGTATATATAAATAAAAGGCATTGGATACTGAGCCCAGTATTAAAAGCTGTGTGATCTTGGAGGAACTTACATAGGCTCAATACTCTAAATCCCAAATGGACCATTTTCCTGTGGCCAGGCACAAATCTATTCAGGAATACTCTTACACCCATTGCTTTCTGATAGGTGGTTTCAGTTTGTTATTCACTGGTTAGAACACTGCTTTGAGTTGACTATGCAAGTAACAGAAAGAATATTTGAACAACATAATGTCGAATTTACTGTATTACATTCACCTGAATCATCCTTCCAGGACATCTCTGCTGAGTGTGGAAGTCTGATTCAACAAGCCTTTGTGGGAGGGAAGGATTTTATCAGTTCAGTAAGATTCTGTGGTCAGCAAACAATTGGATTGTGCCTTGCTTGTTCCTCTTTGGTTCAACTCTTGTCTCTCCTTCTCCCTTTCACCATCATCATCATCATCATCATCATCATCATCATCATCACCACCATCACCACCATCACAATAATAATAAAACTAACTATAGTAATAGCCATAACAACAACAACAACAACAACAATAAAGTATAATAGTAACAATAACGACTTCAATTTTAAACTGGTCTTAACCCACAGGAATTACCTTTTACTAATTCTACTCCCCATCTCAGCAGTGGGAGGCAGGGAGTGAGAAGGCAAGAAAGGAGGAGAAATCAAGTAAAAAAAGAAACTTAGGATTTGTTTACGTTTATATTCAACGCATTACTCTCTGCTAATTAATGTGGTCATCTTTTGCAGAACGAATATTTTGCCACATGCTTTTCACATTTGCAATATATGACCTAGGCAACAACATGTAAATATGTATGTCAGTCACTATTTGTGTATCTAGATGGTACTTGCTACAGTGCTTCCACTCAGCTATTTTCCTGTGGGTTTCCAAAGCCTAAGACATGATATCTCCTAAGAAAAATCTGTGTGAATAATGTCACTCTGCAAAATAGTTACCAAAAAAACCAGTTGCCAGGAAAAGAATTTTCCATGTAAGAATCACAGTACCAAACACCAGGAAATGTACATGGAGGAAGATAGGTAGCTCCACAGAAATACTTGTGTAACTCTATACCTATTCAAGTCTCCACTCTGAGTTTCACATTTGAAAAATGGAACATAGAAGTGTAAAGTACATCAGAGTTTTAAGTGTTTAATTATTGGAAGCACCTTCACTATTGTAGGTGCATTTCATAATCTACAAATAAGAGACAGAGTCTTGCTGACCTGATTTACTGTGATGGAGAGTGGATATTCTCTCAGTTTCAACTCATTCAAAAACTAGTTGTGTGAAAAACCTTGACAGAGCTTGTGTTGGGATGAAATGCCTCTGTTAGGTGCCTTTCTCTTCAGTTTGGCGACAGATGGAGCTTCAACCTCTCAGTGAAATGCTGATTTCAGATCAGATGAATTATGACTTCATATGTAAGTATTTCACACATTATTATAAACTGAAACTTTCTGACAGCAATAACTATTCCTTTTTTTAATTTTAAGGTGAATAATTCTGAGCTAATGAAGAGTACTTTCTATGTAGTAAACACACGTATTGAAAGAAATATCATTCTGCAGGTATCCAATGACAGAGAAAGTTAAAAGGTTCTGAGCGCTTATTTAAAATTCAAAATTATTGTGTTTAATTTTTTATTTTTTTTTTTTTTTAATAGCATTAAGATTCTGAAAGTTAGGTGTCTGGTCCATGCTGTCAACTCTCCTCTAGCCTTCATCTAATGAGGAGAGATAAGCATCTTCAGGGGGTGATTCATCCCACCTATCCAGGTTCCTGTACTGGTGAAGAAGATTCATTGCTGCACTTCCTTCTGCTTCCAGCCTTATAATGGCAAAAGCACTACAGAAACCTAGACAGGCATTGACTCAAAGAACTCGTCTTGTCCACATATTCTGTAGGGTATTCTGCATTCAAAATATAGAGAACCTCTGATACTTAAAACTGTTCATATAGGAAAAATCAAAAACTCTTTAAAATACAATGTAACTGTGAGTAAGAAGTCTATTCAAGGAACACTGGAATACCTTTATAGAAAGCAAATAATAATAAAAAAAATATTAAGAGAAATTATAAAGGCATTAATTTACAAATTCTTATCATAGCGTTCTTTGGGGGCTTCTGAGTATCTTTGCTAACTTCTCTCAAAAGAAGAGATTTCAATTTCAATCAGATGAAAAATAAAGTTTAAACATACATGCATATGAAAAAGTTACTGGTACCATTTCACATATATGTGTAGGAAAGACACAAGTATATCAAGTGATTTACAAAAAAATAATTTCATTTGTATTGAAGGTTTTGGAGGACTGCAATGAAATCCAAGTGTATTAAATATTATTTTATATAGAGTTGAATTGAAAACAGTACAGCTACTGAACTCTAGAAATACTTGCAGATGTTTGCATCTAGGACTTGAAATTTTTCAAGAAAACATCATAGTGAAACATTTTAGATGAACTCTGTTTGAGTAACTGAGTTCTTGAATTCTATAGACTGTCCTAAAAATCTGCACCATGAAGCTGAATACATGGGTGGATTTCAAGGTGACTGAACTGTAGATCTATGGTTTGTCTTTATTATACCTGAACCACACAGCTTCTTATTGTATTTCTATTTGGGTGAACAGCTGTTCAGCACTATCTAGGGTATGAAATTATAAATATTTAGTCTGACCATTTTAAATACTCCCACAAATTGCAATATTATGTGGTCTCTTTAAATGAGGAAAACCATGAAATCTATTTAGAAATGGCAAGCAAAATATGATGAAATCAAAATATCCCCAACAGCTGCACATCGCACACAGTGAACACTTGCTACAAAACTACCTTAAAAGAACTTGATATATTCCCATTTGATAAGAAATTTCACAGATCTCCATTGATCAAAAAGTCCTCCAGGGAAGGAAATGTTTCCCTATATTTGATTTCACTTTTTTTCAGCTACGTTATCAATTTTCTTCTGATTTTAAATATTAATCAGATAATACAGTATCCAAAAGCCTGCCTACATGCCTTCAAGGCATCTCTATCATATAAGTAGACCAACTCTGAATACATATTCTAGGATATATTGAAGGATCCTTAAAAATGAGATGAGCTGCCTTCCCTGGCAATGTGCTTGTAAGTATGATTAATATTAATATATTTTAAGAGTGCATATTGAAGATGTTATATATTCCTTGAAGCAATACTATGCATTCAGTGCTGTTGCAATAGCCATGTACCTCACAAACAAGTGTTCAGGCTACATCAAGAGAGGTCATCTGAGTGCCTTTGTGACTGGTGCTGAGCAACTTGAGGAAACTTGAGAAGGTAGCTGAATCTTCAAGTATTTTGGAAAGCGATGGTGAAAGTAAGTAAATACACTGGAGAAAATGAAATAGCAAGAGGGAGGAACTGAAAGCTCAATAAATGATTTCTTTCTGTCATACAGAGCACTTGCACAAATATCTTTCTTGAAATAAAAAACCTAAAACTTAACTCACTTTATATACACTTTAATATTTTTTCCCACCATCACAGAAAGAAATATCATGTGTTTACCAATTTCCACAATGCTTGAAAACAGAGACTGTAATCAGATTTCTGCCAGCTTTAATAGCTTTTCTGATAGGAGGGAAATACAGAGAAGGGGGAAAATCTATTGCTTGGATCATTCAGGCAGTAGCCTATCTGAAATAAATATTTTTAAAAGTCTATTGTTGAAATTGTTGCAAAAAACTAGGAAGCACACAATAAATTAAAAAAAAAAAAGAAAAAATAAAAAATAACAAACCTACTGAATACTTTCAAGAGTTTCAAATATTGTCTTGTAGCTCAGGAAATCAAATAGTGAATGTCAATCACGTGCAAATAGAAAACAGTGCAGCATAGCATTATTGAATCATTAAAGTTGGAAAAGACCATTAAGGTCATAGAGTGCAACCCTTGCATGTACATAGACCCAGAGTGTCAGTTTGTATAAACAGCAAAACTCCATCTATGTCAATGGAGTTTATTGAGTTTTTACTGGATAGTAGTCTTCTCTGAAACACATTAGAAATAAATTTTATTAGGAAAAAAGAAAAAAAAAAAAAAGAGAATCAGAACATTTTCTTACAGAGGTTTCTGTAGGGAAATGCAGCATGGCTGGAGGACACTCAGCCCAGGCAGGGCAAATAGGCACTTGTAGACTGCAACTTACCAGTGTTAGTTCGGTTAGTTTGCACTAAGCAAAGATGTAGATTAGTGGGTTTAATTCCTGCTTCACTTCAGTGTCTTCACATGCACTAGAAAAGAGATTGTGCTTTCTAAACCCTTTGCTTTGTAGCCGTTTAATGGTAAGGCAGTGAAACTTGCTGGTTAACAAATGCAATTAAAGGCAGTTTGGGTAGATGTAGCTATTTTCGTGATTTCATTATGCAGTCAACTACTGTTCTGTGAATAACAGTTTATTTACAAGGGTCTGTATTGTGCAATACCAACTTGAACTGAGGCTTTAAATATGTAGTTACTCTTCTGCTTATGGAACAATCTCCTTAGGTCCCACATGAAATGCAACAGCAAAATTTGATTTTGTCAGGAAAGCTATTTCCCAGGAAGAATCTGCTCACTAAAACCAAGTAAAAAAATTAGGCTTGGCATTTTCTTGTGCAATTACCAAGCCATATTTTTCTGGGAAAAGAAATCACTATTTCACATTTTGCTTTTTCTGCGGCTACATGAAGGTTGACTATAATATAATGCAGTACCCATCAAACAAATGGCTTTTATTTCACTTCCAAATAGCATTGCTCTTTCCAAAAGGGGAGGAATCAAATTTCATTTTGAACTACATTACCAGTTTATTAGGAAAGAGATGATCGCTCACCTGTGCAAAGCTGCAGGTTTACAACAGATAAAATGGCCCTAGATACAGGATTTTGAAGATTTATAGATGTAGTCCTATGGTCTGAGAACTGTTTTCCTTTGAGATTGTGAAGAGTCTTAAGGGATGAAAAAATCAGATCAGAGGATTTGACCGATGAAACTCAAAATGAGAAATGTTTCAAATTAAATCTGAAAGCCTTCTGTTGATTTTTTTTGACTTTTGTGAAGTGAAGACAAGACAGCTTTACAGTGAAGGGGAAAAGAAAGATCAAAAAGGCCAGATAAACAGTAACAAACAAAGCTGAAAGTAATACTGCATTTTCAAAGGGGTACAAGAGTTCTCTGTGTAGATGAGTTTAGTAGGAATTTCAGCATCATTTACTTGCAGAAGGCACAAGAATTGTACCTGATTTTAAACACAGTAACTCAGAACTAGTCTTCAGTTTCTCTTTCCTGTAGCCCTAGTTCATGTTTTGTTGCAGGCAACTTCCTTGTTGGGCAGGGACAGCAACATCCCATTCATACTGGTTACTTTTCCACTGCTCCCTTTTCCTTCTGGAAGGAAATTAGAGCATGGAGAGCAAAGTGGAGCAGTGTCTTGTAGTGCCTGAATCAAAACTAGAATCAAGAGTAATTACACACACCTCAGTGAGTACAAGTAAGAGCTATTAAAGAACAGCAACATATATACATAAATAGTTCACAAAAATCTCCCTAACAAATTAATTTTTAATTCAGACATTCTTCCATTTACATTTCCTGAGGACAATGAATTTATCTTTTAAATGTTGCATAATGTGTAGTATTTATACAAATATCTGCCCATATGCATAACAATTGTCAACAGTTACAGCATAGTGCTAATCAATTTTTCTGTCTTTTAAAAAACTCAAGAACACAGTCAAGGAGAAGAAATATGCTGACATGGAGGAAAATACACAAATAGGAAATACTTTGAAAAATCTCAAAATTTTTCATGTTGAAGCAAGGAATTTACCTTTAAAATAAGAAATATGGAATCAGTATACATTTAGAAGGTGGATTATTCATGAATATGAAAAAAAAGTTAGGGTGACAGTTTACACTAGAATTTGATCACTGTTTTTCCCCCATTAAAATAAGTTAAAAATATTACTGATTTCTTAAGGAACAGATTTTAAATAATATGACATCTTATAGAATAGTTGTATTAAAATCAAGAACAATAAGTCTACATGAGGTGTTCACCAAAGATTTTGACAGGCAAATTAAATATTTGTAGCAAGGATTATGATTTTGCAACAGAAATTGTCATCAAATGAAAATTAAAAAAATACACATGAGAAAATAAAATTATGCAGGATAATAATGTAGTAGCAAGAGCAAAACAACAAACAAGCATCCATTTAAGCTGTGTTACTTAGAAATTTGATTTAATTCTCTCCAGTTTGTAATATATAATATAGAATTGAGCAGCAGCTGAATTACTGTTCATCCCTATGTTTGAATTATGCATATTATCTAATTTGTCAGTTATTTCTATGCCTAGGGCTGGAAGAGCAAACAATTGGATCACTGGCTTAAATTCTTTCCACTATTAATAATTTGTTAGTAGGCTGATCGAGAATTTGTACATAGTTCAAAGCCATCTGAAAACACTAAATGCAAATGTTTCTGAGGCTGGTAGCATTTGAAAATTTTACTATTTTACA
>JAWWEV010000115.1:67577400-67609311 GCA_035583235.1 Hafferia zeledoni
CTTTCTTTCTTTCTTTCTTTCTTTCTTTCTTTCTTTCTTTCTTTCTTTCTCTCTTTCTTTCTTTCTCTCTTTCTTTCCCTCTTTCTTTCTCTCTTTCTCTCTTTCTTTCTCTCTTTCTCTCTTTCTTTCTCTCTTTCTCTTTCTTTCTTTCTTTCTCTCTTTCTCTCTCTCTCTCTCTTTCTCTCTCTCTTTCTTTCTTTCTTTCTTTCTTTCTTTCTTTCTTTCTTTCTTTCTTTCTTTCAGCATTCTGAGAAGGAAAAGTGTGAAAAATATTTTTTACATGACTGGAGAGCTTCAGTTTTAAGACAGCAAGAGTTCATCTCAATGAAGCCTGACACTTGCTGAGATCTTAAAGAATATTATTACATGAGAAAAAAGAGTGGGTATCCACCTCAGCCAAATTTGAAAGGGAGTAGCAGTATTGTCCACCCTTGCTTCTGACTCTATCAGCATGAAAGCTACCTGCTGAGAAGTGGTTAGACTCCCTTTGAGTCATTTGTAGTAATTACGAGTCTAAATACAATTAAGTGATGGGGATATTCTGTGACTTCAGTGCCTTGGCATATAACTCTGAGTGCATTGCAACAGGGGTTTTGGCCATACAGAAAAACTGACAAAATACAAGTCAAAAGAGTTTTATTTGAAGTGGAGAGTTCCTGAGCTTTAACAGTATAGGAGTAGACTGGAATTAGATAGGTAGAAAAATGCTTTGCAAAATCAAAAATCTTGATTTGGAATACAAGTGCCAGGAGGCTCTGGTGAACAACCTGAAACTGAACAGTTGCAGCACTTGTGGAAAAGTTGGTGCCATTGAGTCTTGTAATAGAATTCAGAGCAATTTGGACTTTTGTGCACTATGAGATCTGATGAAAAGCACAAGGAGGGAGTCGAGTGTATAATTAGTGTTATTATTCTTAAAAGTAATATTACAACATTGATACTGTTACAAATAAATCAACAGATGGCAAATATCTTTCAGTGAAGGCAAAGGCATAATAACGTGTCTGGTAGCAAGAAGTGAAGCTAATGATTATGTGCTAAATGAAACAGCCATTCAGCATGCTGATCAGGAAAAAACATTTGGGAGTCATTGTGGAAGAAACATGGAAACCATTAGCCCAGTTCAGAATAGCAGGAAAGGCAAAAGCAAAAGAGGCTGTGTTGTTCCTGCACAGTGCTCTGATTGGATGCCCTATTTCTAAGTTCTTCTTGTGTTGTGGATATGTTCACATTGACCAAAAAAGCAGGCAAAGTGCCCCTCTACCTAAAAGGAGAGTCCCTGCTTTAGGCATTTAGAGTAGAAATCTTAAAAATGCCAGAGAAGATACTCAAGACGATCCCTGATCGTTCTCACAGAGTGCACAGGGCCCTCTTGGCCAGTTGAAGCCAGAGGAGCTGAGCCCTTCTGTCGCCAGCTGTACCGGCAAGGCAAAGCAGCCAAAGCAGCCAAAGCAGCCAGCAGGACTGGGAAAGGTCAGCACCTTCAGGCTCCCTTTGCCTATGATGTGAGATGGCAGGATGTTGTCTCATGCCACACCAGTCAGAAGGTTGAGGCTGCCATCACCAGGATCTGAACTCACACCATCCAACAGCCAACTGGACTTTTTCAGATACTTCATTTCTGAGCCAAGCCTATCAAGAGGGCTGGGTGACGCATCTCCATGAGAGTATCCTCACAGGAAAGGAGGACACAGGTTTAAAGCTGGAAGGGAAAGAGGTAACAGTGAGGGAATCCAAAGTTCCTTTTAACTGTGTGATGGGGATTAACTGCACAGCATTCTAAGGGTACAAACCAGAGTCTCATTTGTTATATTCTGGCACAACTGCTCCAGCTCTAGCTGCCCATAGCTTCCCCGCCTACAGCAGCACTTTCTATCAAGCCTTTCTGACTGCTAGGGCTAGACCCAAACCATTAGTGCAGAGGTGGATGACTTTTGTTTGCTTTTCTCCTGATCCCTTTTTTTTTCCAAGTGGGCTCTAATTTTAAAGTGTAAGAGTGCTTTGCTCCTTTAAAAACAGAAAGGTCTCAGTCCAGTCATCTTTTAGTGACTCCCTAGCAGCCAGTTTCCCACAAAAATAAGCAAACTAGAGAAAAGAGTCAGAGCCTAAGCCCTTTGTGGGAGATTGATTGTAAAGCTGGTGGCAACATGACAAGCTGATTTGTGGTGGCTCCTCATAGCTTGTTTGAACTGTAAACCTCAGTCACATTTATTTATTGTATCAATACAGGTTTGTCACAACCAGACAGAACATAAATGCTGGTATCTTATGCCCTGGCCACAGAATGCCAGGCACAGGGAGAGCACAGGGATGTGTTTTTGTGTGGATGTGTTTGCATGCATGTGCATGAGACACAGCATGCATACACTCTCAAAACCCCCACTCACCCCTTTTCTGCTTCAGTGAGTGCAGGATCAGGAGCTTGGCTTGCTGCCACATTTGGTGATGCCACAGATTTCCATGATGGCACCAGCCTGACGCTTCCCTGGCTCCTTCACAGAGACCTAGACCCCTTTGCAAGGCTTAATTCCCTTCACTGTCATCTTTTCCAGTGATAGCTGGAACAGCTGTTTCTTCTTCTTCCGTACCATATGGGTTGCCAGAAAGCCTGAGGGGCCCACCAGCTAATTTCCATGCATGGATCTAGGTCTGTATCTGCATCGTATTTTCTTAAAACAGTAGTCACATAGTGGATCTCTCTACCTTCTCCTCAGACATGATTTAATGTCTTCCTCAGGAGCAGTGAGCTCAACTGCTATAACATGAAATCATAAGAAGGATTGGCTCTTCTCTCATTAATATAATCACTTTAGACTAGTTGATATATCCTGTATACAGCTTATGGTGTAGAGTTTTATGGCATATTACTGCACCTCCATATAAGTCTAAACTGGTCATAAAAGATAATCACTTACTGAAGAAAAATATATTAACATCGCTGAAACTAGGACACAAAATGATTTTCATAGCAACGAATAAATAAAGGCCTTGGCAGCAGTCCTACTTTTTTTACACAGAAAAATGCAGATAAAAGGGAAAGTGTTATACCCTTCCACCGTCTCTTTCTTACCTTTTACTCTGCCCTTTTTTCTTCGAAGTATCCCTTCAAGCATGAGCAGAACCATGATATTAATAGTGCTAAAAGGGCTGCAAGCTTCTTGCTTGATCCAACAACACTTGCTGTTGCCAAGGATCCATGGAAGAACATCCTGCTACTCCAGTGGCAGTCTTGGAAATGTTTTTGCCATTTTTCTTAAAGACATCAGCCCACCAGGAAAATTAATAATGTTGAGAAGCAGAACTATGTTATACCTACCTTAAGGACCAAAAAGCAGCACTGAGGCAGGGTCTGATGCTGAGTAAAGCTTGTCTAGACACAAAATTAGATCAGGTTAAAAAGACTACTGTATTTCTGCTCTCTTCTGTTTATACGGCTCATATCAACACAGTATTTCAGTACGTGATGTCTGTTTATGTATTTAATAGTTGTTAAACAGCTGTGCAAAGCACTGTCTGGATTTTTTTATTTTAGTTTAAAAGTGGGTCAAAATGCAGTTATATGTGTAGCTTGATTTAAGATAACCATTACTTTCAATTGCAAAAGGCAAAATCCAAAACTGCTTGTTGAGAAACTGTGGATGCACTCCCTCTAGAAGTATTCACGGTCAGGTTGGAGGAGGCTTTGAGCAACCTGGCCAAGTGGAAGATGCCCCTGTGCATGGCAAGGAGTTTGGAACTAGATTACCTCTGAGGTCCCTTTCAACACAAACCATTCCATGATACTTAGATAGACCCACCTTACTGATAGCAATGAGGTCCTGCCTTCATCTGAATAATGCATCATACAAGGTGTTCTTCACAGTAGGACAGTATTATCAACATTTTCACGGTAATTTCCAGCAAGGCTATGGTAGAAACAAATTTGCCAGAGCTGGAAAAATGAATCTGTCATCACAAGATCAGTATTTGTAAGTGAAAGTGTTCAAGTTTAGCTTACAAAATTGTTTGCCTTGGCTACAAGTCACTTTTAATGGATGTTTTATATTTCAGAAGCATATAGGTGAAGGAGTGTGTTCTTCCACCAGGATTTCAACTACCCCTGACTTTGGAAATATCTCAAACAGCCCATCTTTTCATTTTTTTACTGTACCTATATAAAAAATTGCATGATCTCTACTATTTCAGCAGGTGGCTTCTCACTGTAATGTGCTCCATGTCCTGTACAGGTGTCCTAGTTCAGCAGCCAGGACCAGTTTATCTCTCTGTAGGTGTGACCAAAGCTGTTTATTCTACACCCTGTATGTCATTTCTTATGAACTGTTAACAATAACAGCAGCTGCCCAGGGCACACCTGACCCCTCAGGATGTAAACTGAGTGTTAAAGAAGCCTGTGAGATAAGAATTGTGATAACTCCCCTCTGGGGAGTCATTAGCAACTCCACACCCAGCCCGAGGGGTCATGTCTGATAATGGGCCAGCAAAAATTCCAAAAATACCCCATGACTCACAGAGTCAGATCACCCATTGAGGAACTCCCCATCCTGGGAGAGGTACTGGGCATTCCCACCTGAACCAGAGAGTATATAATGTCGGAGTTTGGGGACTTCTGGAACCACTCATGGTATCCAGAGGAGGACCAGAACCTCGCCAGGACTGTGACCACCACTCTCGACCAGACTGTGACTGTCATTGCACAACAAGCTTTTTCCCTTCCTTTTACTTTGGACTCGGAGGAACCACATGGGACTCAGCATAGGGGCCAACAAACCCCATTCTGTTTATGCCCTGGGGTGTGGGTTATACTTCTGGGTTTTGTGGGTTAAAACCAATTTCCCTTTGTATCATTGCATTTATTGTAATATTTTTATAAAATTGTAACTCTGACTAATAATCTCTTTTGTGTTGGGTTCATTTCTCCTGCTAGTTTACCTTAAAACCAGCACAACAGGTCTTTGTTGTGCTTTTGCAGTTGTGCACTTCCATGAGCAAAGTAAGCTCAACCCTCATAAAATAATGTTGACAGTGCAATCCAAAAGTCAAAGTTTTGAAGAAAATTATACCAAGCAAATGGATCCATATTGGAAACAAAAAATAAATATAGCAGCTGAAAGCCAGATTCATTTCACATGCCTGAGTAAGAACAAACTGAATCTGTCAGCCAGCAAGGGGGACTTACAAGGAACTGTCTCTTAGGAACTCTGTGCTCTGTCATGGATTGGAATGCTTTATCTAAATTAAGCATGGGATACCTATATATTTTCATATCCTGTTCCCAGGTATTAAATTAAATCAGTTCCAAGATTAGTAATAAAAAGTAAGTAATATCACTTCATCATCCCTACCTCTGTCAGCTAGCATTATCTTATTGAGGATCACAAGGATAAAGCTGTTACCCCAAATGAATCTTCTCCAATATCCTCTTAAGCATTTTGGATCAATCTCACATTTCAAAGGACAAAACAAACCTGAAAGAGAAAAAAAATCTGTTCCCAGAAATACTTGTTTACAGAAGGTACCTCCTGCCTTTCAGCAAGGCTGTTTTTAGTGGAACAGTTCAATCTTCTGTCAGAACTGGTCTCCATTTCACATTTGGCATCTTTGGGCACCAAACCCCTCCAAATCAATTCTTGCACACAGCTAGCCAGTACAAAGTGAAAAGCTTTCACTGCACTGCAGATGGGCTTAGAAAAACCAAAGCTGAAAATAATTCAACATTCCAGTGCAACAGCAGGTAAAATAATTGCCCAAGAAAATGCATGCAAGGCCCAGTACTGGTACACAGGAACATTTTAGAAATATTTCAGTCAACTGCCTTCAAAAAAAAAAGACAACTGTAGATGAAAAATACCCACTTAGCATTTCTTTCCTGTAGGGAGGAGCCTAGGCTCTCATTTGGCTCGGGTTTCTGATTACTGTTCCACACCATTCTTTTTAAATAATGTCATTCAAGGAATCATACCTGCAGTACTTTGTGTAAACTGCATTTAAAATACTTTATCATGCTAAAAAAATTTTTATAAAAGGTCAAAAATTGATTGACCAAACACAGTCTTTTTTCCTCAACAGGCTTAGTGTGTTTGCTTTTCCTTTTTGCCCTGTTTCTTCTTCTCCCTCATGATTATAGAGATTTTGCACTGGCAAAAAATCTGGGACAAAGTTAGGCCTAAGTAAGCCTTGTTCATGCTGCATTATCTCAGTGAAACTTAGGCCCAGCACTGAGACTTCTCTAGTAGAAAATTCCTAATTTCAGTTACCGCCTTTCACAGGACACATCTTGACATAGGCTTTTATCACTGCAGGTTTCCTGGGTTGTTGACTCTGAGGAGTCTCACCACAAAGGCAGAGATACACACAAAGCACAGATCTACACAGTAGGTTTGACTCAACCTTTGCAAAGGTGAAGGATGGAAGGAAAGAGTGCTCTGTGTTTTTCACAACAGATCTTAGTGTGCCCAGTTTTAACAATGGGGACTTTGTGAGGTTGCACTGCTGCCCAGGTCAATTCCTACTCAACCACATTGTCTTGTCAACCATTACCAGTGCTAGACTAAAGTGACATACCAGGAATAGGGACCATACTGAAATTTGGCCCAGGAGGGATAGTGAGAGTTGAGTTTGGAGCAATCCATAGTTCAACGACTGAAAGAGCTAGACAGGGTTCAAGGCTTCAGCAGCCCATCCAGACCTGGTATGGGGACCACTCAGCTCACACTTAACACATGGAAATGGACTATCACCACACTCTGTTCCCATCTATGTACTGTCAGTCTTCTGCCCTGCATCTGCATCAGCATCAGCCAAGAGGAACCCTAAAACAGCACCTTGCAAATCTGAGCAGGAAGAGTGAAAGTCTAATTACCTTCAAGACCAATGGCCCTTTGCTATCAAATTCCCAAACTCGCAGTAGCAGTCTGATTCTCTCAGCACTTCGATAGGGCTCCAGAAGGGGTGGGGCAAGTCACTAAACGGTGCATGGTGATCCAGCATTGCTCCCAGTGGGTGGATGGGCTGAAGAGCTGCTTCTTTCTAATGAGGAGGCTATGGGCCAGGCCTGGGGCTTGTTCATGGATGCGTGGAATGCTCCAGCAACATTGGCCACCTTAGGAGCTCATGCATTTCAGAAACACTCTAAATAAATAAGTGGACCCAGGATCACTAACCACTGCTCCTGTAGGAAATCTATGCAATGAAAAAGTCATCAGCCCTGCCTTTTTTTATCCATTCTTCTCATTCCTCAACTTTAATTTCTTTCCATGCTGTGCTTTCCCAACCCTCAGCCTCTCACCACCCCCACTGGCCCCTCAAATGTCTCTTTCCTTCAGAGCTGCAATACTGGCCACCAGCAAGGAAGAAAAAGCTGATAAAAGATGATACACAACTCTCATTATTCCATAGTTTTCTCTTGATGGATTTAGAAAGGTCCCAAATACAAAGAGAAATTAAATCAGCAGGTAGGAAGAGAGATACAAAGTGAAATTCAAGATGCTGAAAAACTGTTTTTCTCTAGAGGTCCTACTCTTTTCTCCTTCCGGAAGACAGGAAAGAGCAGACTGTTCATGACAGAGGAGAGAAAACTTCTGGGGGTCTTTAGGGGGAACTCAATCAAAGACATTATTTTCCCACAGACTGGAGCTGAGCAAACCTTAATGGCTTTTTCCTGATTGAAGAATAAACCAACTATTAATTTATGACTTGAAGTGTATATAACAACCCTTCAAATGTTTTCCAGTTCTGTGAATAGTGATGCCCATGTTCTTTCTGTTTGGGTTCAGTTCTTGCCAGCAAATTTAGCTAATGGGCTAAATATTCATCATGAAGCTGTATTTGGGAAAAAAAAATTAAAATCCATAATTTAAAAAAAGGCCAGCCATATGTTTCCAACATAATATTATATGTGTGTGCGTAGAGATCCACATGTATTGGAGATAAAGTTAAGTGTAAGCATATGTTGGGCTGGAGGGGATGGTGTTTGCGTGGGGAAGCCAAGGGCCCATATGCAGGTTATTAGTGAGGGGGGAATCCTGTACAGTGTGAACAGTGGCAATGCAGAGGGTCTGCTGGGAGGGTGTATGCACACACCACCACTGCCGGGACATCCTGTTAACTGGACTTGTACAGAACTGATAAATGGCTCTGGATTGCTTTGTTTATTTAAATGCAATCCAATGTTTTAACATCAATAAAAGACAGGCTAAATAATTCACTGGGCTGGCTATCAAGGTAAGTATGATATCTGAAATACATGGGCTATGCCTCAGAGACTGAACTCCACTGCACCTTTGTTTGTGTACACACATTCTTTGGGTAGATGGGATAAATTACAAAATAAGATGAAAATATTTTCATCTTCCCTTGGCTTTCCCTCATCAAGAGAAAACTGCAGAGGGAACGATATTCAAGCATTTCTTTTATGCTCATAATTAATTGCAAAACATCAGGGAATAAGATGAGTTCATGGCTTTCCAATAAAATGCAATACAACTCGCAGAGACTGAGTGATTTTACAGTTACCTTTCAAAGTGTAGCAAACTGAATAACAAGAAGGGTAAAAAAAAATATATAAATACCATTTGCCCCTTGCTCTCAAAGGCTGGCAATGAGGTTTCAGGAGAAAATGTGTTTGTAGCTTCCAAGCTGGCTGCCTATGGACGGGACCACTAGTCATGATAAAGCCATGGGACACCTTGAGCAATTTACTGGTGGATTTGGTTTAAAAAAAAAAAAAAAAAAAAAAAAAAAAAAAAAAAAAAAAAAAAAAAATAGGCTGTTTTAATCAGGCACTTGAAGAAATAAAGATTCAAATGAGAGTGTCAAAATGGTTTCTTACTCTCAGTTTTTTTCAAGTATGGACTTTGAGAACATTGTTTCCTTGTCTTATTTTAAGAGCTGGGAAGAAAAAGGGAAGTGAAAAATGAAAAAGTGTAATAAAGGCTATATTTTGTTCTCTAAAAGCCAAAGGATTCTGAGTACAAATACAGTGAAGGTTCAGATTGTTTCTCCATTCCAACAAAATGGCTGTTTATATTTATATATTTGTATGGGGAGGACACAGGTCCTCTGCAAATATATTTACTGGTAAAACATAGGTGAATGTTGCTGCTTAGTAAACAGCTTACAGTAAAATACACTGTTCTTAAAAAAGGATACCTTAAAAAATGCAAATGTATCCCCAATTGTTACAATTATTCAATAAACCATTGCAAACAGAACTCTAACTATCTAACAATCTTGTTTATAATGAAATTAACCCCTCTAAATTAGGTGCAGCCTTGCTGATAAAAGTGTATTTTTCTATAAATTGCCCATAATTGTTTTAAGATATTTATTCAATCACAGAAATAGTCAAACCATTACTATATGTGCATGATGTTTATGAGCAAATGAGAAAACACAGACTATTCAGTCACAGACTATTCTGAGTTGGAAGGGACCCACAAGGATCAAGTCCAACTCTTAAGTCAGTGGCCCATATAGAGGATTGAACCCATGACCCTGGCTTTATTACAACCAAGTTTTAACCAGCTGAGCTAATCTGAGGGTACTCTATACAGCAAGCATTGATGAGTCAGCCTAAAGCACTAATACTGATAGGCAATAAAACATTTCTGTGGAAGAAATAAGGAGTTAACCAAAGAGGTCCAATTTCCTTTGTCTTGGAATACCTGTTTCTGAGGAAGTCAGATTGTATAAACTATACAGTAAGACATCATGCAGAAGAGTAATCTGGAATTGAACCTTCCCCCCTCATGTTGCACTTATCTCCTTTCAGTTCCCTCTGACAGGGGAATACTAGGCCAGGAAGAGGCACTATTTATCCATGTTGCATCTTGATTTGAAGACTGTTCTCTCTCTGCAAAGACATTTCAAAGAGACCAGACCTACCCAGAGACTGAACAGTACATGCAACAATGTCTTTTAAGAGCCTCATTGACATGCTGTTCTAACACTGCTTTTTTTGGAAAAGGCAGTGTTGGAAAACCAGTTAAGCAAAAAACAATCCATGCAAAAAAAGCTGTTGTTTGAAGAACTTGATCTTTGTCAAGATTGACCTCCAGTCCCTTCTGGGGACTTTACCCCAGACAAGGACTCAAACTGAAACTTGTGGCTCTAGCACAGTTGGAAAATCAATGGATACTGACAGGCTGTTTCTGACAATTTGTTGCACAATCTGTGTTAGAAACAATGAAGAGAATGATTTCTCTTACTCTGACTAACTGCCCCAAATATGAGGAAACTTTTTAGAGACAACTGTGCAATTAAATGAATGAAAAAAATAGTGGAAAAATAAAATGTAGTGGTAATTTTTTTAAATTATAATTCCATAGTGCACAGGCATGCAAACATATCCTTATGCTTCAATATTTCTCAGACTTTTTTTTTTTTGGGGGGGGGGTTGGGGGGTTGGGGGGAGTTGAGGGGGTGGTGGTATTTCAGGACAGTACATGCACTTGATATTAACTGTTTATAGAAACTGTGCAACAATTCAGAATAAAGTTAGTGTGGGTAAAATCAATGATGCTGTCATAAGGCATGTTTTTTCTCTGATGCTGTGAGAGAGACCAAAAACAGGACTCCAAGCCAAGTTAATGTGGGATAAGATAAAAAGGTACATTCTTTAATGTCCAGGTTTAGGGCTTTTAGGAATACATGATGACATCTTTTTGCACCCCAAACACTGGTTTCCATGGTCTTTATAATATAGTCCACCCAATCATTACTTTACACATTTCTCAGTCCAGCCCCAGTCCCGCCCCTGTGCCGTCCCCCAGGATTTGGGCTGGGGTCGTTGAGACCCTCTGTCTTCATCAGCATCTTTTCCTCAGGCTTTTGGAGTTTTTCCAGTGTTCTTAGACTCAAGGTTGTTGGCTTATGTTTGGTCTTGTTCTGCAGGCCTTTCTAATAGTCTTCAGCTTTTCTGCCTTGAAGAGAGTCTAAACAGCTAAAAGAATTTGAGCTACTAATCTGTGGTAGGAGTTAGGATATATAAACATTGAACTTAGGCTGCCAGAATACTAGCATACTAAAAATCTACTTTGCTACAGCTATGAATACTTCTAAAATCTATAAAAATGAAAAATCAAAAACCCCTTCAGCATCACTCTATTATAAGGAGTGATATTCACTAGTAAATTATTTAGGGGTGTGAAGTGTTAGTATTTCATGTATGAATTGAAGATTCAGGTCTCCTTGTCTGTCAGGATGTGTAAACATTCTATATATTTCTATCTTGAAAAACTAGGTTTTTTCAGGTAGTTTATGGTATCTTTTACCTGCCTTATTTAGATCAGAGGGCAGAAAATATGTCCTCCCTATAGCTTCCATCTCCACGCACATTATCAAAAGTGAAGAAAAGATGGAAATAATTCCCCATGCTCAGTAGATACTTAAATGTTCTTTGTCTTTTTTATGTGAATTCTAAAACAAAAGTTTAAATCCTATGTAGACAAAAAGTCTTCCCATCTTAAGTTAACTATTCCACTTGATAAAATAGAATTTTATTACTTTACTCTTGAATTTAGGCACTATCATTTTCCATGTAATGTAAGAGATGTCTCTTATCCCTTAGGGAGTACACAGCAGCTTCATTTATTTTTTCAGGATATATTAGCTTTCTAAAGATTTTTTTTTTTTTTTTTTGCACATATTAAGTAACCATTTACAGGACTGAAACAATATGATGTTCCTAGCAGCAGAAAAAAAGGAAAAGGCAAAGTAACAGAAGGAAATGTAGGAAAAACAATTAACATTTTTACTGCTGGGATTTGTGGAAAATATCACATGCACAAAAAAATTAATGAATATGGACTTAAATCACTGGAAATTATGGAAAAGTCAAGGGTGAAATTTATGTTCTTTTTTCTAGGAGATATTACACTATATTGGGGAGGGAGGAAGGGAGCAAGAAGGGAGTTGTAAAGAGAGTATAATGAGCTTATTCTGAACTTTTCTTCTCATTTTGCAGATCTCGTCTCTTGAGAGTAATCAGTGAGTTAAAAAATTAAAATGATGGCTCATACATCTGTTTACATTTTCATTCTTCTCTGACCTTAAAAACATTTCTCCTGCTCCTTGAATGTTGCAATATTCATTGTTAAGAATTATCTTTTTTTTGTCTCTGTCTTTTGAAGGAAGCTTATCCCATACTTTGAGCTTCCTGAGCAATATTAAAGCACTGCTTCCCCCTCCCCCCGAAAATAATAAATCTTAGAGATGAATATCAGTAAACATCTACTTGTGATTTTAAGAGTCAAATTGATATTTGTATGTTGAAATGTCAAGATATGCGTATACAGATAGGAACTTTATGTCCAAAGCAGTCTTATGAAAAAGCATGAGAGGAATGGTAAAGCTGCAGAATAAGTTCAAAACTTAAGGCCTGTGTCTGGCAAGACTAAAGAACTTGACATTTATCTTCCACAGACTTCTTTTAAAAATTCATGCTAATTATCTAGTATATTTCTGGAAATGACACTTGGCCTTGAAGTCACTTCAATTTCACTGAAATATTTTTGAAAATTTTACCTTGCATCTCAAAGCTCACGCTCTCATGATCACCCCAAATCATTGCAATGTAGGTTAACGGGCTAGCTTTTCCTATTGTTTTCCTTTATATGAATCCATGGATGTCAGGATAAGATTAGAAAGAAAGGATTCTTCTACCAGTAAGATAGTGAATATGTTAAATAACAAGTACTAAGTAGTATTATGTACCTCTCTCATGTATTGCCAACACTAAAATCATTGCCATAATTCCAAATGAGGAAAATCTACTGATATCTTATAGAAAACTGGTGTCAATTTTTTTTTTTTTTTCCTACTGGAGTGTAAATGTTTCTCCTCATTACCTTAGTGCCTAATTCACAAAGGTACTGCCAGGTATCTGCTATTTTGGTTTTAAACCTGAGCACTAAATTTTTATTACTCCTAATGTATAAGTGTGCTAAAAAACAAAAAAGAAAGAAGAGGAAAGGCATGGATTTTTTCCTTATTTGGTATATTATGTGCATTTTTTTTGACCATTCATTTCATATGGTTCTTTTTTACAACTATTAGATTTCCGCTGAAGTTTCATCCTTCCTGTACAGATTTATAGATCTGATGACAACATATAATTATCGGGTTGAAATGTTGTTGTAATTACTGGAACTTGCACTTCCCATAAAGACTCCTCCATCTAGAGTGCAAGATCGAGTTGATCAGTCACCAATGCAACAACCTGGATTAATCTAGGAATCCTTATGCTGCATAAAGTCTGTGTTTACTTCATACATTAACTGATAGTTAGAGGTTACTGCTTAGAAGTTATTGACTACTAAATATTCAAGTTTGGTGGTATTAATAATTATTTTTCTTCCTGTTGTGTAGGTAAAAGAAGTTAAACTTGCTGTGAAAGACCATTTGTGCTACTCTGAGTCACAACAAGGACCAAGTAATTGTTTCATAGGCTCATCCCACCTAATTTATGTGATTGATTAATATTTTTTGTTCTTTTTTCCACCTGGCTACCCTGGCCATCTAAATTGATTAGTGATGTTACTTTTTGACCTATGTGGAAACAAAAGCTTTATTTTGTTGTTGTTGTTTTTTGGGGGTTTTTTGTTTTTTTTTTGTTCTGTTTATCAAATGTCCCATTTCGGACAGATAAATTAAAACTCAGGTAGTCTGAGTTTATATTAATTAGATCTAGCAAGCTACTCATTAAGCATGGAAACTTTTTCTGCTTCCTACAACAAACAGTGGCTTCTAGATATTGCTGCTGTAAGTGTTGAAGACACTTTTAAGTGCATCCATATCTTGGAAAATGTGCAATTGTGTCTCCAGCTGATCTGTGAAAGCTGAAGGTAATTTCCAGTGCAGGCAAAGATGTCTGCCAGAGCTGGTCTTCGTGGAGCTTTCACTGTATGAAGGACAGCAAGGGTCAGACCCTGACCCTTTATTGGTGACACATCACAGAACAACTGATCTCACATGCCGTAAAACATCCTGTGTGAGGTAACTGCATGTACCGCACAACAGCATGAGACTACACAGCTAGGTATGGCCTATCTCTGTCTAGCAGATTGCATGTGAGGTCAATAAAGTGTAAGCAAATAAAATGTGCACCATGGGTCTTAAATGAACTTGGTTCCTGAAGGCTGCTTTGGTGTGATATAAGAAAGACGTATCAGTTCAGGATGGACTGCACAAATTCAGCTCACACAAGATGAGGTAAAGTATTTCTCCACCTGTCTCATCTGAGAGGAAAAGAGCAAACAGCCTGAAAAATTAAACTCATTCCACCCTCATAGAGGGAATCCTTTTACTGGAGCACTAGGGACAACAGAAATCATGGAAATGCTGAGGTCTCCTATGTGACAAAGGGAAGACTATACAGGATATCAGAAAATAATGCATTCATATAAGAGAAACATTTAGCCAGTTGCTAAGAAAAAATAGTATATGCTTTAGTAGAAGATACAATTAATAAGAGCAAGAAGGGTTTACATTATAAACAAGCTATTACTTAGTTGATTAAAAAACCTGTTATTGCAAATAATGAGTACTTGCTAGCCTTGGTTTTCAAGCATTCCTTAGAGGAAGAAAGAATACAAATTCTTTCACCATCTAGCCCTAATAAAATTTTCTGGAGTGTAATTTTAATGGTGTTTGATAATAACAGTGTTGCTTCATGGGTATCAAGAGATCTTACTTTGCAACACATGAAAACTGGAAGACTCTATGGACAACATATTTGAATAAATTTCTTCCAGAGGCAAATGGAACTTATAACATAGGAAGAAAAGAATCAGTATCTTCCTATTGCAAACTCCATTATTTTTTGTGTTGCAGTATGGTGTAGTTATTAGAAACTCAATGTTAGAAAATATTGTCTCCATCCAAGTAGCACTTAATCTCTATTACCTGGAGGTTAAAAGTCAAAGAACAATCATCCATGTCAGTGATTCCTGCAGCAGATTGTTACTGAACCATGTAAGGTCGTTTAGTGGAGAGAATTAGCTCCCAGCAGCTTCACATGTCAGAGATATTATAGCAGTATCTGGCCCCATCTCTTCTCCTTGGAAAATTATGATGATTCTGTGGGCTTTCTCGGGAAAAACATCATGTAGGAAGAAAAGAAAGGCTTAAATTTAACTACATTTTTTTAAAGGGTGACAATGAAAAGAAAAAAATTACTGATTTTACCAGTCAGCTGCAGATGGAAAGCAGACACATACAGCCAATTGCCCTTAAATTTGCAGAGTATTATGACATACCTTGTGCTTTTTTAGTTAATAGACCTCCTAAGTCAATGCTAGTTTATGCATAAAGAATGAAACCTTTCACATGTGACCACTTGAAGGACCAGGAAAACCTGGGAAAGCTTCAGAAATGAGCCATTGACCAACGACCATTTGGAAACTTCTGTGCTAAATTAATTGGAAAGTTGTCCATAGTGGCGTGGGCATATGGAATCAGTCTCCTGCTGGAAATGCTATAATCCATCAATGCAGTGAGCATTCTGGCTGTGTTGTTTAGAACAGGTCAGTAAAAAAAATCTAGGATTAAAAAGAACAAGATACATAAGCCCATGGAGTTGCCCTAGTGATGACACAGAAAGATGGGCTGAAGTTGTTTAGGGAAACTGACTGGAAGGAGCCAGAGGGTCTTTCAGACATCAGGTTTGAAAGGAATGTGAGGAAAAGGGGAAGGACCCAGTGTGCATGAAAAACTTTTTACTATAGTGCTCGTTACAACTATCATAAGAGACAGCAGAACTGATCCCTTTAACTACTTTATATCTTCTCTTTCCCACATCACACCTACATAAAATCAAAGGAAACAACATGAGAATATTTTTTCCCAGCATTTTTATTTTTGATGTAAGGCTTTTCTCATTTACTTATTTATGGCAATGTTTAGAAGACAAACACTTTGCCTCTTTACCGCTAGTGGGTAATGAGTGATAATTGCAGCTGCCTGCCTTTGCTTAGAAAACAATACTGAAGAAATCAAACTAGGATTTTAAAATCATTACAGTATTTGGTTTGCTTTCTCTGTTTCCCAGTTCCATGTCCATAGCAACAGAAAGTGATGCAGTAGCAGAGTGCTCACATGCTTGTTTTTCTGTTTGGATTGCTTACTTCAAGCTGGGAACATAGGGGATAGTTTGGCCAACAAAGCCACACGACGCAGAAGGGCTGCAACTATTTGCTGAGGGGGCCAAACTGTTTTGTTTTTTAAATCTGCATATAGTCCTGGTGCAGAGTAAAGGGTGAAGAGGTGTTCTTTTTCTAATTCACAGGTAGAGAAGAGATTTAATAATAACTTTTGAAGCACAGTATGTATCTCGGATGAAGGAAATATCCTTTATACCATAGGTCTCCCTATCATTTAAAAATACATAAATGTTCCATTTTAAAATTGTACAATTTTTTGCACAATGCAGTTAGAAGCTTCATTATCTTTGCATATGCCCCCCAAAAGTGTGGATATTTTCAAAAGAATAATTTCTAGAAAGGGAAAATTGAGAACTAGTTTCATCAGTGTTAACACACACTTACTTAGCAGAATATAGTCAGTCTTCCTTATGATGTGCAGTTCTTCAAGTCATCCAAAAGCTTATTTGTCCAAAATAGACATGTAATTATTTGTCAGAAAAAAAGTAATTGAATACCTATCATTTCTTTCCCATTATCATAGCAATAAAAAGAAAAGGCAGACAATCCAAAATAGTATCCTCTCCCAGAAATACTTCAAGTGCAACTACATGTCAAAATTATTTAATGCAATGTTGTTGGAGACTCAGATTGTAAAGGCCAGAGAAGAATATGAGATCATCTAACTTGTTTTAAGATCCAAATCTTAATTCCAAACAGATACATTTAAATTGAACGGAATTTACCAGGTCCAAAGTATAGTTTTCAGACAGTTTCTGTTGAAACTCTCTAAAATATTTTAAACCACAGAAAATTCCTGTTTCAATAGACAGCTTGCTTCAACAGTTTATTCCTTGGTGATAAGAAAGCTGTACTGAGTAAAAGATTCAAGCCCAAGCAGATTCAAAAGTCTAGATTTTGTAATATTACAATTCAAACTTTGAAATAGACCTGAAAACTTTTTATTTTTTTGTGCTTTACATTATTTTACTTTAAGTCCATATTTCTTCACTTGACAGTTAACTTTCATGCTTTACATGCCATGCAGCCTTAACTGACCTTACAAGGATATCAACCCCTATATCGTTATATGTACTGCCACTTAGCCTCTAATCAGGACATGTAAAATGTAATAAAACCATACACTATGTTTTATGATGTGGCATTGCAATCTGTAAATTAAGCACTACCTACAGAGGAAATGCAGAAGATCATTACAGGAAAAAGAAGGGCTAGATGTTCAAAGACAGATAAAGATAAAGATAACATTATTGTAAACTCACTTATTACCTTTATTAATCTGAATCTCTGAGAAGAAGAGAATCCAGATCACAATATTGGAGACATTTATTATATGTATGGGTTGTACAATATTTTAATTCAATAAGATTTTGTATTTCAATGAATCATTTCACAGGAAGATTCGTTAACCATAATCATCTTTGATTCTGTCTCTTAGACCTTTAGATTATTTTATCTATAGATTTACTCACACAATTAGAGTTTTTAGAGAAGAGATTTGTTTGAACTTTTTCCTACACTCTTTTTTTTTTTAAAGCTAACTTTCAACAGAATAAAAAAAAGAATTAAAAAGCAAATGCCTGATGTAGCCTTTGTTAAAAAGAACTGAATGATCTTCCACATTCTCATCAGTTCTTAAAGGTGTAGATACTACAAAGCATTCCTGCTATCAGAGGGTCAGACTGGTTTTCCACCACTGATCGTTACATCCTCTCAAAGATGTACTGTATGACAAACCATGTAAGACGTCATCACTTGAATTTTTTTCCTGCTTTCCCATTCCCCTTCCCCTACACTTGTCAAGATACTTTTATTTCAAGCACTCCTTATCAGCTATACGCTGAAGAAGGTGTGGGAATGTCTCATTTCCCTCCACTCCTTCCCTGATAAACATTTTATCTTCTCTTCCCCACCCCTTCCACCTTGTGCCTCCTGTTGTAATTCAAAAAGCAGGGCAGAACAGGCCTAACCTCAATTTCCTGTGTTGAATGTGCAGCTGCTTGACTGGTGGCCTCATGAATTATTAATCGTACATCATATGCATATTCATAACGTGTCTCTTTATTAATTCATAATGCAGCTGTTGCAAAGGCAGAGAGTGGAGGGCTCAGTCTCCTCCCACATCAAGACATAAGCAATGTCTCTTCCTCAGCTTCACTCCTATTCCTGACCCATTACCAGCTCATCCTCAGTTATGCAGTAACATAAACAATTTCAATTTTTATTGTATTCTTTCCTAATGTCTTGCATGCCAGTCTTGTGTAGCCCACATCAAAAGTAATCAAAAGAGTTGTCATCAAACTCCCCAGTAATGTTTCTTATGAAAAATGAATCTTTATGGGAGTAATGAGAGTTTACATCTTATTTCAGTTATTTTCAGTTGCTCTCAGGTGCTCCAGCACATGCTTCATTTAATTTTACAATGAATAATACGTGCAGTGTAGTGGTGTTTTTCACTGGATACTAAACAGATGCAGAAATATCCCAGAGAAAATGATGAAAAATAATAAATTGCTTCGTTCTTGTGCAGGAATAAGAGACAGAAAACACCAGAAACTTCAAATAGAAAAGTACTCAGTGAGACAATTTTCTAAGAAAAATCATAAAAAAAGTAAAAGCTCTATGAAATTCTTGAGATCACTGAATAGGCAAACACATAGGTTGTGATTCTCTGTGAGTAGTTCCATTTTCTCCTCCAAAATGGCACTGGGTATTTCATTATATGACCTGGCCTTGATTAGAGTTTGCCTTGATATATTTGACAATTGAAATGAAAGTCAGAAAACACTTTGCCTTGGTTAACTCCAAGTCTCTGAATCCAGCTTTCTTAATGGAGGTAGATGATGAAGAAATAGTTTACAACTAACTGAAAAAATATCTTCAAAGTTTCATGTGTATTCTGTCATCTCAGAAGCAGGAAACCCCTGACCACAGTGGTTCTCAAATAAACCACTCAGACTGACAATGTCTGCTGTTTCATAGGTGAGGGCAGAGTATAACTGAGTAATGGAAAGGCATTGCATAGGAGGAGTAGGAAGAAAGGAAGTTGTGAAAACTTGTCAAGCCTGAAACTTGGGAATCACTTCTCAGGGAGGTAAAGGGGTGCAGCTGGTGTGAAGAATGAAATGAGAGTTTCTGAACACTTATGGGCCTGGAACAAGATAAAATTCTATGCATTTAGTTTATACACACACAGAGAAATAGTTCCATTGCAGTCTAATTTAGATTCTGATTCCAATATTTTAAAGCCAGAAGAGACTATTAGATCGTGCCTTCTGATCTTCTGTGCAATGCAGATCATAAAATATTGTGCTGACTGTTGTTCTGAGTGCAAAAGCCACTGTGGAGTTGTAAGTCATAGATGCTTGATTGTCAAGCTTTTCTTCAATATTTTATCCTAAAAGCAAGGTGATTTGGCTTTAGATAAATAGAAAACCTTACCTCATTCTCTGTGTCATTATCCCTACTTGTTCCAGCAAAGGTTAAGGAACATGATCTTTTGAAGTAATGTAATTCAGTGGAGGGCTCTGTGTTAAATTATCTAGTGTAGCTTCTGTTTGCCAGTTCTAACACAATTATTAGCATATGGTGGTGAATTAAATAAGCAATAAGACAGAGCTCGAAGTAGTAACACAGTCTTAACCAAATATTTAAGTGGAACCAAGAGCTGTCACACTTACTGTGCATCATCTGCAATGTTTGCTGTGTTATCAGCTCTTTCCTCACCCTCTGTGCCATCATCTACCCCTTCTAAGCCTTCTCCTGCTCCTGCACAGCAGCTGGTAGACGTTATTGCCCTCTCCTGGCTAGAAACCGTGAAGTGCAGCTAGGCAATTAATACGTGCTCTCAAGAAGTAAAGGAAATCCAGCCAGGAAGATCTTGGTCCAAGGCAAATAAATATCTGCTGTGGTTGAACTCTTGGGTTGAAGGATGCCTTGTCATGATCCAGGATACCAGCTAGAAAAGCTGAACAAGTATTATTTCAGAAAGAAAACAAATAAATTAGATATTATAATGTAAGTGAAGCTAAAAACATTGTTTACCTTTGGAAGAATAAATCACACAATTTCATTAACAGAAATGTCTCTTTGCGCTCCTGGGATTGGACAAATCTTTGTGGAAGAGAGTTTTGGCCAGGTGCAGTTCATCTGCACAGCTGCTCTCCTGGATGTCCCCCTTTACTCATCTCCACTGAGATGTAGCCAACAGCAGAGTTGTACTAGCAGCAAGTCCAAGTTTCTCCTTTACTCTGTTTCCTGTGGTGAGCCCCTTCTGATCTCTCTGCTGTGACAGCAGCTTTAAGGGTTTAACAACACAGTGCCTTTTGATCTCATTTCGGCAGCTGTGATTAAATAGACACACATCACTTGCTGTGCCACTATGTGAGCAACTCATGGTTCACCTTCACTGAATTAGTACCCGCTGAGCACTGCAAATATTTGAAATGTCAATCCATTTGATAATGTCAAAGAGGGCTGGAAATACCACAGAATGGCACCAAGGAAACATTCAACACATGCAGTGGCATATATAATATCTCTTTTCTTCAGGACAAAAATCATAGTTAAACACAAAAAGGAAACCATCTAAGAAGATGTTAAGGTCAACAAATCTGATAACCTGGAGTAGGACACACTGCTGCAATTTATCACCTTAAAATTTTAAGCAAACCTATCCCTTTTCAAAGAAATTAATTCATCCACATTCACCCATTCTAGTAAATTATTTTCTGTTAGTGAAAATTGGGCTGTTCACAACATAACAACCCATGTGTTTTACATGTATATTTTGTAACTTCAAATCGAGGCAGAAAATAGAGCCGTTTTACAACATCTTTATCATGTTTTTTCACTCAAAAATTCGAAACCAGATAGAATTATTATATCTGATAGAAAAAAATAGTGAGGCCATATTTTCAGTCACAGAAGCTTGGATCAGCAGAGAAGCAGGTGAAAGCAGAAGATATTAAGCTGATTAGTATAGTGGGCTGTAGTTTGTCCTGTAGAAAGATTTGCCTTTACAGAAGACAGCATGAAATAAGACATCAAACTTGTTGCTGGAGGTTGAATAAGAAAGTTAGCAACGTAAAGTATGCAAAACGAAGAGCTGAAATTTGGTGATTACACAGAGTAGGGAACTATCTTCCTATGAGTTACAGGTTGGTTGGGGGTTTTTTTTGTTTGTTTGGTTTTTTTTTGTTTTTTTTTTTGGTGTATATGCTAGACTTTCCTTTCCTAATTGCAGATTTTTAAATATTTCCTAAAATTTTACCAGCTACTATATAAGAAATTTAGTATTAGTGATTCAGAGCAAGCTTCCTTTTATAACTGAAGAGTCATTGAGTCATTTACTCACCTAAATTTAAAAACAAATAAACAAACAAAAAACAAAAGAAGAAGTTATATCTGAGTTTTGAGATATATCAAGAATTAATAGTTTTTGCAGTGGAATGTACCATAGAAACTACATATAGGTGAGGTAAGTGATTTAAAGGGACTAATCAAGTAAAGTAAAGAAGCAATGAAGAAGGGAACTGAGGCAGCCAGCCAAGCAACACCAAGTTACTCTATAACCAAGTGTATTAAAGAAGTTCATAAGGCAGTCACTTAGAACTTTGGGGGCTCCAGACAGAGAAGACCACTGAAGACCCTCAATGAAGCCCCTCAGAGACCTTACAAAGATATGTATATATGCTAATAAGTGTTGGGAAATGTTATGAATTTGGAGCAGGAATGCAGGGAACAAAAAATGAATAATCATGTAAAGCTGACTTATAAGCTGTAGTGAAGATATCTCTCTGTGCACTTGGGCAAACTGATTCCGAGGGCACCCAGCGTGCTGTAATCATGCAGCACATTGTAATGAAGAATGGTCTAGCTTATAAAACTCACAAATTTAGTCTTAGAAGTTTCTTTTAGCAATGATTTTAGGCAACAGAAAAAGGTAAATTTCAGGTCCTTATGTCCAAACTGGTCAAAGAGGAAAATACAATGTGCCTTATTTGTGGCAGCTGAGAGTCAAGTGATGATTTTCCTTTTCTATGCTGATGAAGACTAATGATTCACCGAGTACAAATACATCTACATGTAATCAGAAGAGTAGTACCTTATCAATAGGAAGTTATAGTGAGAATTCTTGTTTGTTTTATACCACTGTCCAATTATCTTGTAATTTTAAGAGATATCTACTTTTCAGTAGCTCAATGTGCAGTTAATCTGAAGAGCTATATTTAATAGGACCAAAAAAAAAAAACAAAAAACAAAACCAAGAACTATGTTCATTACTATGCAGTACCCCCATTCAGCCTCTTCTAAAGATTTGGATACCAGTTCTTTTTGGGGTTATTGGTCACTTTAACAGCTTATTTTTCTGGGCTTTTTGCCTTTCTCACAGTCTAATTTGGGTGATGCGCCACCTACAATTTCTCCCTTTCAAGCTTTGTATTAGTACATGAAAGATTGCTTTATGTTACCAGAGTATCTGTATTCTTTCCTACTAAAATACTTATAAGAATATATAAAAATTAAAAAAGTAACATCAAGTTGTAGTCCATTTAGCTAATAGAATTAAAATACAGGTGTTATGTTTTATTAATAGTAGATATGATTGATCGGTTAAAAATCAATCCGAATGCAGACAAGTGAACTCCAGTAAATCTTCCAGAGATACTAACTTCTAAAACAAGTTTGGGAATTTTACTTGCTGCTGTGCCCACATTCTTTATTAATAACAAACAGCATATCAATGCAAACACCCCAAGCAGCAAAAGTTATTGGTCCTTCTCCTACCTCCTGTTCTGAAAGAATTTCAAGACAAATGTCCCCTTATTTTCTTAAAAGTTAAACAACTTCTATCGTAGTTTTATTTCCATTACCTTATTGAATTTTGTCTTTGATGTCAAAATATGCAGATACACACATATAAACCCTATTACGCTGACTTCAGTGGATTTTGGTAAGAAGTACAACTGAAAAAAATCAAGGCTCTTTCACTGCTCCCTCTACTTTACATGTGTTTAATTAAACCTGAACTGTTGATCATCAAACTGTTGATTACTGCTAAGTAAGTGCTTCAAAAACAAGCTTATCAATTATTGCTCTTCTATCTGCTTTTCATCTGAAAGCAGAAGGGCAGGAGACTACTGTCAAAAGTAAGCAGGCTCTACAAAGCCTTTGAGTTTTTCTCACCTCAGCTAATTTTTCCTTTGATCGTATTGTTAGACAACAATGTCAGATATTCCTTTTCACGTGTGCAGTTTATCTCAAATCTTAGCTTTCTTATCCCCTAATCAGAAAGGGACTAAAATTTGGATAATGTCTCTGTACTACAGGCATTCATTAGTGTAGTCCTCTCTTTGCCAATATCCTTCAATCACCATTGAAATGATTCAGTTTCACAACTAAAGCACAGAATATTAATATATGGTGGCTCCAGTAGATCTCTCTCATCTGACTTCAGGACATACTTTACCCTGAGGCAGACTTTAAGAATCCCCAGATACTTAAAACACACTCTTCCCACATGGCATGAAGGAAAGGTCCCTTCAAACATTTCCCAGATGAGAGTAGGGCAATGACCTTCCTTAGTGCCTGAACATTCCCTGTTCTTTCTTTTTTTATTTGTTTTTTCCAAAACATTCATCAGCCTTTCTCTTCCATCAGCAAAGGTGATATAAGAACTGAATATGGAGGAAAGCCTAATTAGAGGAATAGGCCTCTGGCTGATAATTAAAACATGTACCTTGATCTGCTATAGTTAGTTCTGTCTTTGAACAGTATCAGTGTATTTATACTCAGAGAATAAATATAGATACAGTTCCCTTTGCACAGTGAGACCTACCAATGATTTTGTATTCATTTAATTGCCTTTTTTTTTTTTTTTTTAACAACAGTGCTGTTTTTGCAGACATATACCTAGCTATCTGACTGTTACTTACTACCCTCAACTCTTGTACATGCAAGTTACACACTTTTTTTCCCTGTTTCCTCAGGATGCATGGAGAAAAAAAGCAGGCTTATATGGACTTCCTTAGATAAACAAGTGCTGGGATACCAGAGTGTGCAATAGAAATCCAAACTAATAATGTTTCAACAATTAGCCACTGCATCAATGTAAAAGATAGTCAGTTCTTATATAGAGTCAAAAAAATTGCAAATAATAACAAGATTATGGCTGTTCAAGAGCCAGAAATATAAAACTAGAGCTAAACTAGCACAAACAACCACTCCTGCACTGCTCTCTGCTCCTGACAGAAAATCTTCTGCTTCCTTTGGGAGGTCCAACAGGCCCACAGGATGCCTAACGTGGAGGATTCCTTTTTCTCTCTCTGCATGGCTGAACACAGTGACTTAAGGGACAGGGGGCAACAGTAACAAGTTTCAACCCAGTGTGGGAGCTGTGTCTCCTCTGTGACTATTCGACCTCCCCAGGTGCCCTGGCATTGTAGGTATGAGGCTCTGTAAGTGTAACCAAACAGTAATGAAGGCAATGGTTCATTTAGCATGGATGTGTTGCAGAGGTTAAGTCAGCCTATGCCTTGTGTTAGAACTGGTGCCATAAAGAAAAGACGGATCATTGTCACAAGAGATTCAGTTCTGAAGGGAACAGAAATGCCAACATGTAGACTGCACCCACTTCTTGGGAAGCCTGCTACCTCCCCGGGGCCTGGGTTAATGACGTCAAGAGAAAGTTTACTGCCCCATATGGCCCTCAGTTGATATTTCAGGAAGGCAGAGATGAAGCTGCAACAAAAAATCAGAGGGCAATCAAGGCCCTTTGGGTCACTGTGTCTGTGGAGGTAGGGAATGGAGGTCCATGATAAAGATGCAAGGGTTGTTGATGTATTAGAAACCACAGAAGCTCATGAGAATGGTCTTGTAGGAATTAGGGCTTCTCCCCCCAAAATGGTAGTGAGATCAATAGCCCAAGTGAAGTGCATCTACACCAGCACACGCAGCATGGGCAACAAACGGAAGGAGCTGAAAGCCGTTGTGCAGCAGTAAAACTATGGCATTTGCCATCACAGAGACATGGTGAGATCACTTGCACAACCAGAGTGCTGCAATGGACTAATATAAACTCTTCAGAAGGAATAGGTAAGGAAGGAGAAGTGATGGAGTAGGCCTGTATGTGAGGGAGTGTTTTGATTGTCTGGAACTTAATGATGTTCATGACACCTTTGAGTGCTTATGTGTAAGAATCAGGGAAAAGGCCATCAGGGTAGATGTCCTGGAGGGAGTCTGTTACATACCACCTACTCAGGAGGAAGACGCAGATGAAGTTTTCTGTAAGCAGCAGGGAGAAATCTCATAATCACCAGCCCTTTTTCTCATGGGGGATTCCAACTTACCAGCTATCTGCTGAAAATGCAGTACAGCAGGTTTCCAGAGTGTGTGAAAGAAAACTTCCTGACACAGCTGGTAAAGGAGCCAGCTAGAGAAGGTTGGATCTATTTTTCGTGAACAGAGAAGGACTGGTGGGTGAATCAATGGCTAGAGACTATCTTGGGCATACAGAAAACAGAATGATAGTTTTCCATTCTTGGTGAAGCGAGCAGGTGGGCCAGCAGAAGGGCTGCCTTGGACTTCTGGAGGGCAGACTTTGGCCTGTTTAGCAGCCTGGTTGACAGGGTCCCTTGGGAGACTGTCCCAAAGGACCAGGAAGTCTAGGAGAGCTGGACATTCTTCATAAGGAAATCTTAAAAGTGCAGATGCAGACTGTCCCCATGTTCTGAAAGATAAGCCAGCAAGGAAGACCAGCCTGGCTGAATAGAGACCTTTGGCTGAAATTCAGGAAAAAAGAGAGCTTGGAAGAAGGGGCAAGCAGCTCAGAAGAACTACAAGGATGTCATGAGATTATACAGGGAAAAAGAAGGACCCAGCTAGAACTTAATCTTCCTATTTCCATAAAAGACAATTAAAAATGTTTCTATAACTACATCAGTAAAAAAGGGAGAGCCAACAAGCACTTCCATCCTTTATTGGATATGGGGAGAAACCCGGTGAAAGAGGAAAAGTCTGAAGTATTTAATGCCTTCTTTGCCTTGGTCTTTAACAGTAAGACCAGTTGTTCTCCAGGTATCCAGCCCCCTGAGCTAGAAGACAGGGGATAGAGAGCAGAATGAAGGCCCCATAACCCAAGTAGACCTGCTACATCACTTAGACACACATAAATCTATGTGACCAGATGGGATCCACCCAAGACTACCAAGGGAGCTGATGGAATAGCTCACTGAGCCATATTCAATGATTTACCTGATTAGTCCTGGCTAACCAGAAAGGTTTCAGTTGACTGGAAGTCAGCAAACATGATGGCCATCTACAAGAACTTCTAGAAAAAGGAGCTACAGACCTTGGTGCAATAGAAAATGATGCTCAGGGAGGAACTTACCGGTCTTTATTACTACCTGAAACAACGTTGTAGTGGGTGGATGTCGATCTTTTCTCCCACATAACTGACAGGACAAGAGGAAGTACTCTCAAGCTGTACTAGGGAAGGTTTAGATTGGCCATTGTGAAAAATTTCTTCACAGAAGATTTTCTCCACAGAAAGTATTATCAAATACTGGAACAGACAACTCAGGGAAGTAGTGGAGTCACAATAGCTGGAAGTGTTCAAAAATGTGTGGATATGGCACTTAGGGATATGGTTGAGTGGTGGACTTGGCAGTGCTAAGCTAATAGTTGGACTCAGTGATTTTAGAGCACTTTTCCAACCTAAATGATTCTATTCCTATGATTAAAAAGGAAGGCTTGAACGAGGACTGAGATGACCTTTGATTTTAATCTAGGGAAACAAATAAACAAACAACTCAGAGAGCAGCTGCAGCATATAAAGGCAGCACATGGCTTCCAGCCATGAAAATCTAACTGGCTGGGCAGATCCAGGCAAGAATACCCAGCAGAGCCCTGGAACAGCTAATGTGAGTAAAGGTATTTGGTAGATCCCTGTGAACATTGACTAGCCCTGGCTCAAAGGCTATCAGTGAAATATAACTGAATCCCCAGGACACAACCAGAGAGATGTCAAAAGTTACAACTGTCATCCACCATAAATAGGATAAAATAATACAAGGTTATACAGTTTAACTGTCACTATCTAGGTTATTATTCTGGTTAAAAATAAAAAAAAAGAAGAAAATAGAAAAAAGAACATGATATACTGAAGAAAAACACTTCAGTGAGAGGACAAGTAAATTTAGATTTATCAGTGAAGTCAATTATCAGTGCTCTGGGAGAGAGTAGCTGAGAGGCACAAGAAGAACTTATTCCATTTCTCTGCTAAACCTGACCTTGAAAATACTTCTCATCCATTTCAGGACAAAATCTAGCCGCTGAGCATAAAGACCATTAGATTTATTTGCTACACTGTATCCTAAATTGGCCAGTCACACTGACATACTGAATCTAATTCGAGGGACAGCAAGTAAGCAGTGGGCATCAGGCTGTGCAGCTGCAGTTTCAAGTGTGCTCAATTTTTTGGCAAGAAAATTTTATGGGGGGAAATTCTGTGCCAGATACACCTCAGGCTATCCTGCTGGCTGTGTCCACTGCAAGGTGCTCTAGTGGGAGGTGTTGCTGCACATGGCATGGAGTAATTTTTTGACCTCTTCAACCTTCCCTTAGAAGCCAAGGCCAATAGCAAGATCATCATGCAGATTTAGCTCCTGTTCGCTTCCACTCCAGAAGCTGGTGGAATTCTTTACTGGGTGCAGGAATTCCTGAAAGTCCTTTAGGGAAAACCAGCAGGTGATGAGGAAGGTAAATGGGATGCACAAGCATGGCAAATGGAGAGAAGGGGGAATCAAGGAGCCAGACACACAGACACAAACTTCTGTTTGATTTTCTTGTGTGGCTGAGTTCCACACCTAATCACCACGGGATGTCAAAGAAATTTCTTTGCCCTAGGTTTCCCACAACAGAGCCTCAGACTTCCAGTTCCTGAAGACAGGGACAGACATGTGATGCTGAGACCAGGAGCATCCTTCTCTGTCTGAGGCTTCACATTGTGTGTGTTTGGCCGTGTATACTGCGTGTCACAACTCCCCTTGTCATTGCGGGGATAGAACAGCTACAGAACTCACAGAGAGCAAGGACACAGAGTCTGCAAGAGTCTAGCTGTGTCTGATGCAGCCAGCATGGACTATGATGTGTCTCCATTTCTCTGTACTTTGCTTGGGTACACTTGGCTCGCTGATCTTGTGCTTCACAGCTTGCCTGCCATGGCTGCAACTAGATTGGCTCCTCCACACCCAAACACACATACTGCCTGCAATAGCCATGTTCACAGGTGTATGGTTTTTGGGAAGCAGCTGGTGGCAAATGGCTGCAGAGGGCACGGTGACAGTGAACTTCCCAAAGAGGTGGTGATGCCACACAGGGTGTTTTCCTGACAGCTGTTAGCAGGCAGTGCTGGGAGCCAGAAGCTGCTGCCTGCTGCAGGGGCTGCACACCCTCATCCCACAAGCAGAGAAAGAAAGCTGGAGCAGGACTTTTTGCCAGGACAAATGGTGACACAACAGGGAGGAATGCTTTATAATGAAAGAGGGTAGAGTGAGAATAGATATTAGGAACAAGTTCTTTATGTGAATGTAGTGAGCCACTGCCACAGATTGCCCAGAGGAGCTGTGGGTGACCCAGCTCTGGCAGTGTTCAAGGCCAGGCTGGACGAGGCTTTGAGCAGCTGGCCTAGTACAAGGGGACCCTGTGTGAGGCAGCAGTCTTAGAACTAGGTGATCTTTACATCCCTTCCAACCCATACCATTCTATAGTCCTATAATTCCATGTTGCTCCTCTGCCTGCCCTCCCCACAGCTCACCTGCCTTGAGAGGCAGGATGAACAGGATCCAGTGCAGGCTGCAGCAGACCACAACCTGCCAGGGCAATGTCTGCTGAGCCAAAGGCAGCCTCAGTGTCAAAGGCCCATTCCATCCCATCCACACTTCTGCTCTGAGAGCATGTGAATGCTGAATTTGGCTTAGGTCCTGAAATAAAGCTGCCTATGTTCACAGTTAATGGTTTTCAGTTCCATTCATTCTTCAGTGCAAGGCAAGAAATTCCATGCCTGGCACCTGCAAAATCAATGAATCTAAACCATTGTCATCATTAACACTTAAGAAGTCTAAACAAGGTCAGGTCAAAATGGTCACCATGTTTTGTTATCACTAGTAAATCATTTCATAATAACATATAGTAATGTAATTACTACCTATTCAACAGCATTTTCTCAAAGTCTATGTGTAAACTTTCACAGACATTACAGACTATTATGTGAGTTACAGTTAGGTTATTTGGGGATTTTTACTTATGTAGGCAAATGTAGTGCTCAGAAGTTATCACACATAGAATCAAAAGGCAGCTACAATACAAAAATTCATTGAGACTGCCTGTCATGGTTTAACTCTAGCTGAGTACTACACAGCCATTTGCTCAGTAATGACATCCCATTCTTTGTGGTGGGAAGAAGAATCAGACAGAAAAGTGAGATTTGTGGGTTGATAAAAGAACAATTTAGTTACTTAATACAATAGCAACAACAATAATAAAAAATTGGTGAGAGAGTAACAAATCACAAGAGACACAAATGATGCACAACACAAATGGCTGCCACCCACTGACTGATACCCAGTCTGCCCCTGAACAGCGATCAGTCCCCTTCTGGGTAACTCCCACATATATTGAGCATGATAATCTGTGGTATGGCATATCCCTTTGGCCAGTTTAGGTCACTTGACCCAGCTATTCTCCCTCCCAGCTTTTTGTGCATCTCCTCACTTGCAGAGCGTAAGACACTGAAAAGTCTTTGATTTAGAGTACTACTTAGCAATAAGCAAAACATCAGTGTGCTATCAACACTATTCTCATACTAAATCCTAGAAACACAGCACTGTATGAGCTACTAAGAAAAATATGAACTCTGGCCCAGCTGAAACCAGGTGAAAATGCCCTGTTCACTGCTTCCACGTGCATTTTTTTCCATTTAATGGGGAAAGTGCAGAGAGAAAATGAAAATTCTGTGTACCTTCCTAATAGGTCATATAAGGAAAAATTTAATCTGCTCTTCAGTTCAGACCATTCTTTGAAGTTACTCCATACCTCAAAATGTTGTACCTCTGCTACAGTTAAAGAAAGGAAGTGAATAAAAAGAAGGACCTTAACTATATACTTGAGCGTGCTTCTATAAAGAAGAGTGTGAGCAAGGCCCTCAAATGAAATGAATTACACCTGTGCCCAAGAGTGAGAGGCAGGAAAGAACAGAGATGGTTAAAGCTGTATAAACCTGTGGGTGGGGTAGCCTTAGTGCTTAGTTGGAAAGAAATGAGAAAAAAAAAAAATCTGCTGTTTATTTTATTCATAGAAAGAGAGGTACATAAGGTACCCAGATAAACAGTTAAATAATAAACATGTAACACCTCCATTAATAAGGATCATCTAATTCCATCAACTTTAATAAAAAGTTCTGTACAGAAACATATGTAGGTCCTTGCTGAACATTTTGCAAACATTCATACATAATTGTAACAAAATTTATTTTTGAATAAAACACAAGAAGGCATAGAAATAACATTTTGATCTGCAAAGGCCGCGTGTCAAAATGCTGATCCCAGGGATTTTGGTCAGTGCATGGCAGAACTGTGCCTTGTGGCTCCATTTGCCCTCCACAAGACCTATAAATCAAAGAAGGGATGAAAAAGGTGGAAAGAGTATAAAACTTCAAAGGAAAAAATGACAAATTGGTAATGGATGAACGTCTATCAAGATTTCTTGCAGCATTGGCTATAATATTTGTCCTGAAATTCCAGTGTAGAGCTGAAGTTTTGAATGTGTGCAAACCAAGATTTCTACTGTAGAAAATTGATCACCTTTTCTGTTTAACTCTTCTGTATACAAACAATTTTGTGCAGCTGTATCGTTTGTATAACTGGGACTATTTTTTCTCACTCTATTTAGGAGTGCAGTCTTTGTTACAGTAGGTTAGTTTAAGGCAATATCTTTAACAAAATACAATTTTTCCCCTAGCATAGGAAAGTAATCTGCTCAACACCTTATCCAGCTCATTTACTGGGAATGATAATAAAAAATGTGACCCATATCAGGGGTTAAACAATTATTCTCCCTCTATTCCAAAAAATGAGTAAAATGGATACTTGCCAATGTAACTTTTACAGTATGAGGAAGTAGGAAGTCTACAGATCAGACCTAAATTATCATTCAAAATGTTAGAAGAGGTTAATTGATAAGGACCCTACAACATACTTCCAGGCAGAATGAAGTACCATAAAAACAGTTTGACGAACTCCCACTGATTGCATAAAGTCCTCAAGGACTGGAAAATAGCCAGAATAAACCTATTATTTAATAAAGGGACTAGGACTTTTGAAATTTTCTTTTACTGTAGGTTGTACAAAGATTTCTGAAAGATTTAAAAGGATTAATTCATTATATCCACCCAGTCAGTATTTTTAATGAAGAAAATTAATTACTTTATTGAATCTATGAACTCAACTTGAAAGTGATTGTAAAACTTTGAGTTTGCAGACATCAAAATAAGAATGCTCATCTAATACCTGATCATAACAAAGATTTGGAACCAAATAAAAGGAAAAGAATTGTAATATTGACAACTTACACAGAAATATCTTCTCAATAAAATATTTTAAATGTTTTAAAAAGTGTGACACCTAGATGGGCCTAAAATTTGAGTTTTTTGAGGTTCGGCCTGGGCCTGGGGGCTGTCAGCTGATCTGGGCTGGGC
>JAWWEV010000115.1:67627400-67652986 GCA_035583235.1 Hafferia zeledoni
ATGGAGGTTTTCCTTGCCCCTCCTTTTGTTATTAATGTATTTATAGAAGGACTTTTTGTTATCCCTAACTGAATTAGACAAATTAACTTCAAATTGCACCTTTTCTTTTTCTATTTCCTTCAGAAAATAATTTACTTCTTTCTCTTTTAAGAAACTTGGTTATGGAAGGATCTCATTGCAGGAAAAAGCAGTAATTTATCATTTAATTAATAAACCAAAAAACATAAGCAAGCATTTCTCTTGCTGTTACAACTACTGTTACCCAAACACTTAAAATCATGCCTGAGCTGTTGAAAAATTTGTTAAAGCATTTATACAGATCAATTAGAAGAACCTAAAATGTTAACAGTTACCAAAACTGGCAGTAGTATAAATATTTGGATGTGTTTTAAATGTAAATTTCCTGGAAGATATTTACCTTTCATGTGCAATCTTAAGCAGCTTGTCAAACATAAAGGCATCCTCCAAAAGGCAGCAGACTTGTTACAGTATTCCAATTACAAAGCAGTGTTGCTGTCATACAGCAGCTGACAACTCTGTTGCACTTCATTGTGCTGCAGTAGAGTTGAACTGATTCATAAAGGAGTGAACAGATCGATGTACAGACAGAGCTTTACAGCTAGCTCACTCGTGCTGGAATATGGACAAGAGAAGAGTCAAAGTAGAAAAAAAGTCTTGTTATCTGGTGGGCTCAATAAGAGCTATGTGTATTTCCGCCTCACTTTTGCCTCAAGCTCATTTAAATTCTTTCAATAAGGATAACTGGAGCTTTTGAAACCAAGAATTCACTTGTCCAGATTGCTGATATAAAACTTAAGGATTCCTATGTATTTGGGAAATTTGTTCATGAATTTATTTCCTAGTGTTTGTATCATGGTTGCTTCTGGCTGCATCTCATTGTGGGCTCCAGGATCTTAGTTTTCTGTTTGTGAAGGTCAGAGTACACTGAGGCTTCCTTACAGTGGAAATGTCTAAACTTCCTTCCTTCACAACAAAAACATAAATGGGAAGTGAAGGAAACTGATTCATATACAGGCATGAGCCTGATGTAGGATCAGGATGCTGTGATAGGCAGAGCTTTACAAGCACTACTTGAAATACCAATTTGCATATAGTCTTTTGTACTGGAGGTAACAAGGAAAAGACCAAGTTATCAAAGAAAAGAGCCTTACATATAGAAATAGATTAGATTTCTCTCTAAAATTGCCCATACACATTTAGAAGTCCAATGTTAGCCTTTCATGTTTTATACTGTTTTTTGTAGCTTTTGGTCTCTTTCTATGAGCCTGACTTTTGTTAAGAGATACTTGGAAATATTTCATAGCCATTCCATTGTATGCAGCAGAGTGACATGTCATCAAACATTGTTCTGATATTATTGTAACCTTGTACTCAAATTCTGGTGCTTTTCGGAGTTTGGTTTTAACTACTGAAATGAATGAAGTGTGCAAAACACAGCTTGTGATTTCTTTAGCTGCTTCTTGTACCTGGAGAGAACTACTCAAGAGTCTTCTTTCTCCCTCCAGGGAAAGCTGAACATCATCCTTTCTGCCTATGCTGTGCTATTGTGATGTGAAGATTCTGATTTTGGTTGTCGCCTTCCCATTGAACAAGGAGAAATATTTTCTTCTCTACCTCAAACATGGAACTGATTTTGAGTATGCTTTAGTATATTTGAGAAAACACCATTTCTTTTTAATCTTTGCCCTTATCTTATTTTTATAGACATGAATAACTTGGAGGCTGTGCTTTGCCACTCTCATGCCAAACAAGTCTATTAGTATTTACTTTCCATTTAAAATTCTATTACCTTTGAGTACACTGACTGTTGTTGCTGAGCCCACAGAAATGTTTTAAAAGCTCTGCTTCAACTTTTTTCCTGGATGCACATATCAGGACTATATTAATCAACTATACTGCTGTGAGACCTAGATAGACAATCAGTTTATGGGTTCTGCAGGCCTACATCCTCAAATTTATATTTTAAAACATCAATAAAACTCTAACTTCTTATTCTCGCAGTCTATACACTTATTTTTTTCCTTCCTTTTTTCCCCTCTGCAAATTCAGTGCATCCAGCCATATTAAAAAACAAAACAAAACAAAAAAAAAAACACCCAACCAAAAAACAAAACCAAAAACAGAAAAAAGGAAATACATTCCTCTGGAGTGATTCCTGTAGAATGGAATTCTGTGATTGGTTTCAAATCCTCTCGTGCATACGCCACATTGTGGTTTCCTGCAAGACTTCTCCCTCAAATACCTCCCCTCTGAAATATCATCTATGATAAAGCTGTTGATTAAAAATCTTCAAGAAAGAATCATCATGTTAATTGCTTACAGTTGCAAGCATAATCATGTTTTCTGTGTTAAAGTTGATCAGATTCATGTACTACACACATTATCCTAAATTTCCAGCTTCATTCTATCCACCAAATAATCTCCAGAATATTGTTTCATAGAGACACAAGGAGTGGAAAAAAACACGCTAAACAATCAGAAAAAAAGTCTTCTGAGGAAATATTTGTTTCTTCTAATTCTCTTTGCAATATTTCTGTAGGCTTCCATGCAAGATGATTATACTTGCTCCAGAAGCACTGGCCCAATAAAGTTCAGTATTGTAGTCCTCCACATGAAATTAAAGTAACATCAAAGCCTATTTTTTATAGGAAATAATATTTACTTATAGTTAACTATCCATAAATATCACCTAAAAAGCTGGGGATTTTTTTTCTTTAGAGACGGGACTGCAATAAAAAAATAATGTTGGCAATTTTCACATATTTTCTTCTTTCTAATGTATTACTTTTTTCCTACTATTCCATAAGTGTTTCTTAGAGAAATGAACACAGGCAGAGGGATATAAAAGTAGTTACTGTGAAATCCCAAACCCTTTCTATAATACACTTCCTTTCAATAAGTTGCTTAAGCAGAATACACATTGGGGAGGCATAAAATGTTTATTAGCTGTTTTTTTATGAGTTACATAACTCCCTCATTGCTTCATCAATTAAAAAAAAAAAAAAAACCACACCAAAACAAAACCCAAAACAAACAAACAAACAAAAAAAATCAACAAACAAAAAAACCCCCAAAACCAGCTGTCCAAAGCACATAAGGACAAATGTGTTACCCTATTCTGCCAAATTTTATATTTTCCAAGATATATACTTAGATGGAAGCTTATAAAAAAATAATTGACATTGGTAAATGACTGTAATCAGTTGTGTTACTCAGGAAGTACTACTGGTAAAGAATAAATGCTTTTTTTCAAATAATACATAAGTTTTTTTCTCAAGTGTGCTCATGCTTGTTATGACCAGCATGCTCAGAGCATCAAAATTTGTCAAAATAATTGAAAACTATTTCAGAACTGTTTTGCATCAATCAGTTCTCATGAAGAAAACCTTCAAGTTTATTTACAGAACAAAACTTCTTGGAAAGTAAGTAGATTTTCCATCATTATTTTAAACCATAGTAGGATGACTTACATGTTACACTGAGGGTTTTCAGAATATTATAGTCTGTGAAATATTGAAAAGTTAATTTTCAATAAACACTAAACCAATTTGACAGTACTATATTAACTTCCCTAATACAGATTTCTAAGTGAAATGGAAGGGTACTGATGTCCAATACTAATCCATTGGGAAGACAGAAAAGAGCATACATATACCTCTGCTATATCTCCTTTACCTGCTTTAGGAGTTCAAAGTTCTTAGATGACAGGTCAAGCTGAGGAGTAGACCACGTATATTCTGTATTATAGTATCTTCAATGTCCACCAGTGTTTCACATACAGCTAATCCTAAAAGTCTTTATATAGGCCATCAAGTGCTTCATAAAGCATTAGTCAAATATATGAAAGTAATCAAGTAAAAGTCTAATCAAACAAGTTGATCTTAAGCAAATATTTCAAATGGCCTTGGGGCTGAGTTCCCAGGCAGTCTGTGTGTTTGAGAGGTGGGAATGGCAAGGGGAATTAATCAGTTTGAAATTCAGTAATAGACTTGCCTTTGCAGTGGTAGCTGGTAAATGTTACAACACATTGAACAAAGGATATTAGAAAAATCCTCTTCTGTTCAAAGAAAATATGAGCATATGCTCCACTCTTTCATGGAATGAATAACAAATGTACTCCTTATTTGGGAGGTTTATTAGCCTTGGTATATTGCACATGACATTGCAAAGTGTGCCTTGTGATCTTCTGAAATTAATTTTGAAAATAGCAGAGACAAAACTAATCGAACACTTGTTTCCTCATAGCTTTATTTCTTAGCTTCTGTATATAGCCAATTCTAAATAGATGTCAGTGTAATATTAGTCTGGGACACAGAATGTTAAATCTTGTTTTAGTAATGTTCTCTTCATTATTTCAAAGATTAAAAAGAAAAGAAAATCCCTAGATTTGTTCTCTTAAGGTATAGATTACATGTCTTGTTTATATTCATGCAAGCTTTGGGTGACTGGAAAACTCTGAATTCAACTGAGGAACAACAGAACTTTTTTACATAATGGAAGATATACTGAATAGAACTTCAGTCATTATTGTATTAGTTTAAGCTGGGAATGATTTCTACTGCCAGAATGCCAGACTGTCCATCTGAAATACAGGTAGCATCACAAACTATCCAATACAGAGAAAATTACATGGGCCTGGTAGTCATTTTCAAATTATACTTTGAGGAAATGAGAAACAGGACAGAAGACAGGCTTGTTCTCAGCAGGTGACAAAAACATGCTTATATCTGCTTTGCTAGCAGCTCCGGGGATTCTGTGTCTCATAGGAAAACCTGTGCACTTCCAGAATCTTGTGTACATGAATGAGGTTCCAAATTCTCTTTGTGTTTCTGACCCTCTTGAAAAATCTAATGAAGCTGAAAACTCAACAAACTGAGAAAGAGGGAGGATATTCATATTTAAAAGGGACGCTATAATAGTTGAAACCTTGCAATAGAAAAGTTTTTATTCTTGTCTTTTTGACCTTCCAATAGTCATGTATGTCATCTGTATTGCAGTTCTTCATCAGAAAAATATCAGTATCAACACAAGAAAAAGCTTTAAGGTGGCAAATCTCTTACAACAGCCGTCAGGTATTATAAATTTCCACATTCTATCATCTATCCTGGATATTCTATCACACAAGAAATTAAGAAAAGGAAGAAATGGAAATCCCACATCCTCAGACACAACAGGGTTGCTCTGGTGCCTCCAACATGTCTTGTTTCATTTGTCACATTTGGAAAAAAAAAATCTACTCCTACTATCAATGTATTTGAGTTCAACAATACTTTTATAGAAAAGAAAATGTCTAATTCAGACAGAGGATCAATACTGGTCATGGATATAATTTAAATTTAATAAATTGATTTGTTTTGTGTTCATTTTCAAGGTGTACTCTGGGGACTGAAGTTATACCAGCAGAAGTCTTAAAGAATTGGTCAGGGAAAGTCAATGATGAAGCTCTATTAGCCCTAAAAACCTGGTTTAGTAATTACATTCATCCAATTAATATGTTACCCGTATCTGTTCAAAATAAGCTAAATCTTGAATGTTTACTAGCAATAACCTATGTTCATCTGAAGTATTACAGATGAATTCACATAGAAACATAACTATTCTAGTTCAAGAAGGTTAGAATCTCTTTACAAGAAAAAAAGCCATTGCTGATTTTTAATTTGATTGTCTAGTTTGCCAGTATCACTGTTCCCTCAGCATTCTCTATTTTTGAGTTCTTAGTTATAAATCTAGTCTTTATATACACTGTATTATCTATTATAACTTGAGGTGCAGAGCCTGCAATTCTAGCTACATGTAACTCAGAAGCAGATTAAGTAAAACTCTCATGTTAGTGTTGTATAGCATGCAGGTTTGAAGACCCTTGAGGAAGACAAATCTTTGACCCAACAGAACAGGATTCCATCAGAATCTGAAATTTTTAGGTCAGCACAGCACCCACATGTCACAACAGTGGCACCTGGAGTTGAACTTTCAGCTTGCACCTAAAGGCAGTGCATGTCCATTTTCCTGTTTTGCTACTATCCAGACTGTCTCTAGATGCAGAAAGATACTAATTTCTTTAAACATAAATTCTAATGACACCCCCCCTTGCAAATTCTTCATGGATTTTTGCATTACTAAGCAAAGTTGAAAAATTCTTTGGGAAATCTTTCGTATGTATAAATAACTATGCAATTAATACATTAAAACATAAAAACATACATATTTTTATATTATAAACACGTTTGTATATTATAAAACTACAACTAGTTTAATCCAATGTTACATGCTCTACATAAGACTCTGAGTTAACAATTTTGAACAATGAAATTCCTGTCATGTAGCAATGGATTACTGCTGCCAGGGAAAAAGAGGGGGGAAAAAGTCACCTTCTATGAAGAAGCATAAGCACGTTCTATTTCACAAGGTAACAAAGGAATAAGAAAATTGCAGAAATGGTCAGAGGGAGGTAGATTGAATAGAGGGTGTGAAGTGAGGAATCATGAGGAAAGATTGCTTACATAACAGTATTAAAGAAAATTTTAAAAATCCTAAATTTGCTGTGTATTTTTTTTTATTGTTGTTGTTATTCATTAAAAGCTAAAAGGAGAACAACTTCTCAATTGTATTTTTGGCATGTAGTCTTCCAACAACTGCAAATAAAGTCATACTGAAAACCAGAACACCTTAAAGAACTCTCAGTGACCTATAGAGGAAAGTCATGTTTCACAAAGAATGATAACTGAAGCAATTTCAATAATATTTTCAGAAATGACTACGTGTGACTATGGTTACTCCAAGGAGACCAAGGTATTTCAGTACGCATTAAAATTCTGAGGGAATTATATGTCAGTTTTACTTACATTAGATAGAAAAAGATTTTACCTCTTAAACACACAGAACTTTAGCTCAGGTTTTGCATTAGAAACCACCTTGCAAAGAATGGGTGATATTTCCAGAATTTATTTCAGAGACAGTACTGGTAATGTATCACAAAGCCTTTATCCTTACTTTCTTCATCTTCTTCTTTCTATTAATTTAATGTTTATTATATTGACTTAATGTTTGAGGTTTGTATTCACTTAATATTTTTATCTATTATCTGGAATATGTCTATGATTTTACATATTTGTTAACATCTTAAAATAATATTTAAATATTTTGGTATTTTTTAAGGACTGAATCTCAGGTTGAGTTTTGCATAAGTGACATAATGATGTCAATAAGCCTTTCTAGTTCTAAGGGAACAGATGCAACAAGATGCAAGAAGGGCTTTGAGCTTAGTGCTGTTTAACAGGCAACTGTCACAAAGAACAGCTACAGCAAAGGACTAATAGATATAACAGCAAAAGCAATTGCTGGGGCAAACATCCTAAAGTGTTTCTCAACCAAGATAAGGCTGGCACAATATAAACATCCCAGCCTCTGAGGATAAAACCTGAAATTGTGCTTTGCACATCCACAACACTGAGGCTCCAGACTGCCAAACAAATATGCTCTTCAACTGTGCAAGTGATGTCATATCCTGAAAATATATGGGCACATTGTGGCATTTGGTTTGGAGTGAAAATACTGACAAGACGCAACCAAACCAACTGTTTTATTCTATAGTTTTCAGCAATGCCATAAGGCTAAATATCTGCATTATATCATCTCAACTCACTTTTATGGCATTTGGGGGATGCAATAAAAAAATCACAACAGAACCCTGATGTTGCCATGAACAGTACTGTTTCTTAGGGGTCTAGCAAAAACAAAAAAAACCCAAAAAACCAAAACAACAACAACAAAAAAACCCCCAACCAAAATAAAAAAAAAAATAATAAATTTAAAAAAAAAAAAAAAAAAAAAAAAACCCCAAACCAAAAAAGCAGTGGGGGAAAGGGAAAGATGAAGCATGAGCAGGAGAAAGACAGAATTGGGAACATAGCCTTTTCTTTGGATTCACTTATTAAGATGTAAAAATAAGGCTATCATCTTCTTTAAATTCACTCTCTTGAACATTAAGGGATCTCGAAATTGTGATGGACTTGTCTGGTGACTGGATTTTTTTCCTTTTTCACGAACCAGAGATTGAGGCTGAAGCAGTTTCAGTGGAGAAATAGAAACAGTAAGTTAAACTCGAAATAAGGCATCAAAATTGGAGGGTTTAGATTCAAGCAACAAATCAGTTCTCAGACAATTGCTTTGTCACATAGCAGCTAGTGAAAATACATTTCTGTTTCCATGTGTCATGCCTCAGCCACTTATTCCTAGAAGCCAACTGCAGTACATATTTGTAATTGTGAAAGAATAAGAACAATTATACATGTGAGTTTGAACCTATCGAGAGGATGCAGAAGTGGTGTAAAAATGGCAGGGGAGATAGGATACTTCTGGTTGTTCAGCAGCTGCAATGCAGCACTACAGTGTAAATGTGAGAGGCAGTTTCTCATAATACAGTGAACTATAGACACCTGATAGAGTAACAGCTGTCATATTATTAACTTGTTTTTATAATGCAACGTAAAAATATCTGCCACTAATATGGCAGTGGTGGTATTGTAGCAGTTAAACATTGCAATCTTCCTGGCAGCCATTGACAATGGTTGATTTTCTTATTTTTTTTTTAACAGTAAACAGATATCTTGACTCCAGAGGTGTGAAGTTTTCTTTTAACTTCACTCTTTTCTTTAATACTCTGCAAAAAAACTATCCTTGTTCACCTCAATACAAAAAGAAAAAAGAAAAAAAAAATCTTCTTTATTCCAGTACAGAACATTATAAATTAAAATATGTTATTAGAATCTTTATTTACTTGTTGACATAGGTAAATTCAGTTGAAAACTCAAATAAATGGAGGATAAGACGGTACTAAGACAGTAATGAATTCAACCCCTAATCTAGAGTGTCCTTATAGGGATTGAGAAGAATGTAGTATAAACATGAATGCTGTAAAATTATATGTGAAAAGAAGAGTAATATTTAGGTAAGTCAAGTAACCCAAAAGGAATGAGCTGATTAAGAACTGACTGTGGTGTGCATAATGTAGACCAAAACCACAAAAAACGCTACCTGGTTACAGGTAAAATAAAATTGTTTTCCACTTCATCTGGGCGTTACAAAAATACAGTCACTCCCTTAATTCTGGCCTCATGCAATGGAAATTTATCATGTCATTTCCCCTTTACTGCCCCACAGTAGTAAAATCATTACAATTTCTCTTTAGGGTAAGCAGCCGATTTAGAGAAACTCATGTGAAAAGAGCTGTCTTGCAAATCAGGTTTGTCAGTTAGTAGCAGACAAGTAACTATTATTAGCTGTTACAGCAGGAAAGATATAAATGTCATATTTTTTTTCTGAAAGGTGAAGTTAAACTTTTCAGTTTCACTAGAGAAGATTTCTGTCACAGTTTTAAACAATGCTATATATGGAAGCTATCCCTTTACCATCTGTCATAGAAAGTGATATTTTTGGGCCACACTTTAACCTAGATGATGACTAGCTCACAACCTTGACCAAAATACTTTCTGTGAATGAGTTATGTATGTGCATAGGGCCTAAATTCAGCTCATTGACTGTTAGGTCAGCACCTCTGGAAGATCTCTAAGGGGCTTGGGAAAGACAGGAATATATTGAATAATGTAGAACATTTTGCATGGGGATTAATGGAAAACAAACCCGAAACCACAGATAGTCATTCACCTACCATTCCTGCCCCCTAACAAAGTCAATTCTGTCCAGTATTTTTAAACCCCCTTATACAAAGAGGTGTTGCAATTTTCCTGAACCAGTAAAAACTCTCAAAACTATTCATCCTTGTAGTGGTAAAAATCCAAAATTTTTACACTAATTTAGTCTTTAAAAGCCATTTTTTCATGGTTTTGATGGGTAAGACTTTGCAAATATGAACATTGAAGATTATTGTTCTGAATCTTATTCAGATACATTGTATGTAAGTTTTTGACAAAATGTATTACTGCTACCAATGAGATATGTAGCTTTGATATCCTGGGTTAATGTAGTAAGGTGAAGGAGACAAAGCAGTCCTTACAGCAGTTTGCTGCAATTTAAAAAGTTTCACACAGAAGTTGGTGAAAGGACTAAAAACAGGTCAGACATATCTGAGGCAAAGTGGAGAAAGCTGGCAACATGGACTAGAGAAACAAGTTATTTCTTTTTGCCTGTGCTATGTGCTTCTAATGCATAAAAACTGCAGATTGCTTTGTGATACACATTTCTATGGTGTCTTTTTTCACCCTTGAATAAATAGTACTAAATTTACTGAAAACTGGCTGACCACAGATAAACTCCTCATTGTCCCTATGAGAGCCATAGGGCAACTACCACCCCTGTATTAGATATTCTAAGATCTGGTGGGAAGATAAGGGCACCATGACTGTAAATTCAAGTCTGGAAGCCGAGGACTGCACTTCCTCACCTGAACCAAACTCATATTTGCACTTGTGAGACCTTAGCAGAATACCTTGGGGGATCTTGTGAGGGTCAAAGCAAAAGTAAACATCACAGCAACTATGAAGGTTTCTAAAATAATTAAAAACCCTATTACATTTTAAAAAGACTCTATTCACCATTAAATCTTGGAACTAGACTTCCAGATTTCAAGATAGGTGCAATATGTTCCTTTTATGTATTATAGATTATACTGATTTAGGAATACACAGTAATAAACCAATAGTTTGAACATGAAGTAATATTCTTCAGTGCTTACATATCAAAGTACATTTTCACCTTCCTTAAGGTTATTTCAAGGTTATTTCAACAGCACAGCTGAAAATAACTGAATCTTGAAGCTATAATATCACTCCAACTAAAATATAGTATTTCACCTGTGTAAAAATGAGGAAAGAAAATTCAAAAAAATCTATCCATGATTTTAAGACCAGCTGTTGCTGAGAAACTCTGCTGAAGACGATGGAATTTCTCTGACACACAGGCCCAAGAAAGCTGTTTGGCGATGGACACAAGGGACCTCTTCACATGCTCCCACAGTACCATTAAATAAAGTTCTGGACTCCAAAAGCACTTTTCAGAGGCCCAGTGGAGGAATTTTTTAATTTTATTTTTTGTAAGTTACACTATGCTGCTGTCCTGTAAGTTACACTACGCTGCTGTCCAGACTTTGAGGGATTTGACTTTTTGTGCCATTCTCATGGCTACCCAACATGCCTGCAGACTCATTTAAATTATATTTATTCTGTGTGAGTTTTCCGGCTTCCTCTATGGTTCTGTACTATAGCTGTTTTGGGGCATGTAACTAAACTACTCCCAAAAGTGCAGCTGAGCTGAAATGAGTAAACATTTTAGACTGTAGCTAAACAAGTCCAAATTTAGGCAGTTCTATTCCTAAAATTGGCCCCAAATCATCACATTACAGCAGCTGTCCTCCCACTATTCCACATCTAATTATATTCTTCAGAATCCTGAACAATGTTCTGTAGGTGCAGTTTATGAAATCCCAGCAAGCTATATATGATATCCTTGCTTTGGAACATCCTACCAGTAGGTTCTCTGCCCAGGAACATGCCACTTCTCCATGAAAGTTTGGCTCTTCACTTGGGGATTTCTCTGAGACACACATGGGCAAGAGTGACTGTTTACTGCCTTATTTATCATTTTAACAATATGCTCAAATTTAATACCACTTTTTTTTTTTTAATTATTTTTTGTGGAAGTGGCAGTGAGGGGGAGGATTTTGACAAGACTTGAGATTATTCAACCTCTCCCTTTTTTCCAAGCTGCTAGAAATAGATGAGAAAAAAATTATATTTAGCTTTTATCTGAGGGGAAAAAATAAAAGAACAAAGCAAACCAAAATAATCTCAAAAATAAACACCAAAACTTACGATGAATCTGTCTTCCCCTCCTCCAACTCAAGATGAAGTTCTGATCTAAGACTACAGTACAATTTTTTCTTTATATACACTGAAGTCCAAATTTTAGTTTGAATCTTTCCAAAACTTACCCACATTTTCAAAACGTTCAGTATGAAAATCCTGGCAATCTGGGCCAAGCTTCTGCTCCCTTTAGGAAAGTGTTTAACACTGTGTGCCTGATGTCTAAACAGTACTTTGTGTGACAGAGATACAGTGAAACTAAGTGTCATACCTAATAGAGGTGCTTCATTACTTTTTTCCTCAGATGTAAGACATTATAGACATGATTAGTGCTGCTTTCGGGGGGTTTTTCTTTATTTTCTGTTCTCTTTCAGTCTTTCTTGCTCTATGATTAGTTGAGAGAAGCAGTAGGATTGTGACAAGGCAGAAGGACTGTAGTGAACTGACAACTACGGGTGTCCATATAGACATAAAGATATCACTATATATCCATGTAGAAATCCTCAGTTTTGTATAAAAGCAGTTCTCAGTGACTCCCCAGAAGTTTCTCATGAGAACACTTCAACTCTCTCACAGAACCCCGGAGATGTACCTGAAAACATTTAGGATGAGTTCATCTAAATATTGGACTTGTGAGATATGGTTTATAACCAATTAGAATTTGTAGTTTGATGGTGTGAGGTACAATTTAGCCAACAGAACATAGCCCTAACCCTATATAAACAGTGTGCAGTGTGTAATAAAGGTCTTCTTTCACAATAAACCACAATGGCTTGTTGAGTGAAGTCCTTTTCCCTCCTCGTAAAATTGTTTACTTTAAAGTTAAATGCATAACTTTGAGGAATTTTCAATTAAAAAAATTAATTCTCTTTTAACAGAAAGTAGTCAAATACAGTAGTAAGTAAACCAGATAGTAGTATAAAACAGCCAAAATGCTCATAGCATAGTAGAACAAGGGGACAGAATTTTGTTTACCCTGCACAAATTTCAGTTACTGGCAGTAGGACTTAAGCAAATTCAGCATGAGAGGAAAACCTAAGAGGAAAAGAAAAAAAATGGTGTTCTTGTTACTTGGTTTCTTGTTCTGAAGCACTTGATTGACATCCAGGATGAGGTCTTGCCTAGAAGTTGTTTCCACTGCAATGGAAGAGCCCAGGTCTTCAACAGTGGGTTTTTTTTCAGAGGCCTATAATGCTGATCGCAGAATTGTTGACATTGGCAGGGATCTCTAGAGGTCACCTCCTCCAACCCTCCCGCTCAAGCAGGGCCATCAAGAGCTCATTGCCCAGGACTGTTCCAGAAGGCTTTTGAATATCTCCAAGGGTGAAGACTCTACAACCTCCCTTGACAACCTGTGTCAGTGCCGTCACTGGGAACCACTGCAAAAAACCTGACTCTCAGCTTTGCACTCTGCCCCTCTGGTGTTATATACATTGATAAGACACCTCTAAGCCTTCTCTCCTCCAGCTCTCAGCCTTTCCTCATATGTAAGATTCTCCAGTCCTTTCATCATCTTCAAAGCCCTTTGCTGGACTTCCTGCAGTACACCTACGTCTCTCATGTACTGGGGAGCCCAGAACTGGACTCAGCACTCCAGGTGTTGCCACATACTGAGCAGAGGAGAAAGACCACCTTCCTTGGTCAACATTCTTCCTAGCACAGCCTGGGTTACCTCTAGCAACCCTTGTCACAAGAACTCGTCTCTGCCGTTTGGCCTGATGGTTAAGTCCAACACTGTAGCTATTTAAATGTTAGCAACCTGAAAGTTTCAGTGGCTTCTTTGTAAATTAAACACAGTAAGGAGACTTCTGGCTCAGTTTTTCAGCTTCCTTGCATTCCCCACTCTGTTATATTTAACAGCTACACAGAGCACCTTACAACATTGTAGCCTGTATAACTACTGGAAACAATATTACACCAGTAGCAGCAGCAGATTTGTGAGTCAGATTCAACTGAAATATTTCTTAGGCTTTTGTTTCAATGCAGATATTTAACAATATTTAACAAACAGGTGTCAGAATTCCACTGAAACCAATTTGGGCACATTTTTATTACAACAATGTAATCAAAACTATGCTGCCAGTTTATGACAGCCAAATTATCTGCAGTTTGAAGAAAAGCCAGATTTCACGATAGGAATGAGATCAAAGAATAATCCAATGTTCAAAAGTCTTTTCCTCACTAAGCTGAAATACCTCTTATGCCTGTTCTAGCAGCAATACAACTGCTCCTCAGTTAGGTTGATGGTTAAGTTGCCATTAACTATATCATAGTGCTAATTACACACATAATATATTTGTAATAAAGCAATTCCCCTCTACTGAGTTGCAGAGTTATCACTCTCTAGGCAGTAAACAGTGCTCACAATGAAGATTTTTTTTTTTTCCCCTCACCTTGCCAGGTTTACTCCCTCTTCTGTGAATATCTTATTCTTCTCACAGTTTGAATTTGGTCTGTATTTACTCCTTTCCTTTCTAGCTCATTGGAATTGATTCTCTGTTATATTTCTAATTCAGTCATTTTTCCAGTTATTTGTGTAGCTCTTTCATACAAGTGTGTGCTCATTTTTTAAATTGTTTGGTATTCTTCTAGGCAAGAAACAGACTGTCTCTTTTTGTGTCTTCTGCACAGCCGAAGTCACCTGAGGTACTTCAGCTAAAAGCCCCTTCATGGTTATACACACACAGGAGGAGGCTGATGGCAAAGTGTTCTCAGTGTGAAGTCTTTGACTTGGAACCTAGCTTTCTTTTCTCTCTCTTTTTTTCTTGGAGTTGGGGGGGGGTGGGGTGGGGGTGGGGAATCTCTCAAAAACTAGATCTGACCATATCCAAAAATTTAAAATATCCAGGAAATAAAGGGAGACAGGAGAGATCAGTTAGGCAATAGGGATGAACTGATGGGACACTGCTAGTCAGAAAAGGAAGAGAAGGGCTAAAGTTCAGGGATGGAAGATGAGGGACAATTAGCTGATGCTAGAATTTGAAAGGTGTGTTCAATGGTGGATACTATTCCAGACTGAAAAGAATAACTTAAATGTAAACAGGAGTAGTGGAACCATTTTATGTATGATGAATTTGACCTTGTCAGATTACTTTCAATTTTGACAGTTTTTTGCAATGTTTTACTGTAACTTTATATAAATTAAAACAACATTTTTATCCTGAAAATAGTACATAAATAATTAAGACATACTGAGCAATATATAAATAAAATAACTTACATTATATATTGCTGTTTCTTCTAGGTTACCTTTCTATTTCTACCTTTATGCTTCCTTCTTACCAAGAACTAAAAACCATTTCAGAGATTGATTCTGAGAAAATGGTTATTGCTCAGCTATTTATTTTTACCCAGTGCCTGGGAGGTGGAAGGACTGACTGAAGGTTTTTATTGTTCAGTTAGACCTTTGCACATGAGAAGAGCAGGATTCTGCATGCATGATGATAACGTGTCAAGCAGTGGCTGTCAATGGAAGGAAGAAGTAAAGGCAGCACAAGCTTAGGTGATCGCCCCCATGACAGAGGAGTGCTTAGAGAAGGAACAGACATGTTGTTGATGTCCCTGTGGAATGAAGGCAGAGAAATGTTCTTGACAGTGGCAACCATGGGATTTCTCTCTCTGTCAGTGAAAGGAAAGCACAACTGACAGTCTCAGCCTGGAGTACAGCAGCAAGAATGGAAATAGCACTTCAGGGTAAATAAACCATGGGAAGAAGTGCAGTCCATGAAGTGAAAAGGTAATTTTTAGAGCTTTAATTTAAAAATACTGTTAGTAAGTGCCCTTAAAAAAAAAAAAAAAAAAAAAAAAAAAAAAAGGAAAAGAAAGGAAAAGGACCCACCCAAATGATTGTTGGTCCATCAGGCTATTAAATTCCTTACTGCTACTTTCTGTAGGTATATTTCCAACAATAAGTAAATACTAGTCTCTATGCTGAAATGATGAGCAGAGGTGTTATCATGATGGGATGGTGGAAAGGAGAAACTGCATTCTTTTATCCGAGACTTTTCATGTCCTTTGTGTCCCCAGTCTCCAAAATTAGTCATTAGTTTATGCAAATAAACTTAAATCACAAATGTAATTTCTCCCCATTAGGCTTTCTATTTTATGACTTTAAGTGTAGCAAACACCAAAAGTTTCAAAAAAATAACCTGAAAAATTATTAACACCTAGGAGCATTATCTATACTTGATATGCACCAACCGGGAAGAAGTTAAAGTCCAAAATACATGTCCAGCTCGTGTCTGCTTACACCAATAGTAAAATTCCCAAGCTCCTAGTGAAATTCATTTAGTTATTACAGTTTCTAGGAAAAACACCCTAAACATTTCCAAATCTTACCTATTATTTAAAAAAAAAAAAATAAACCCACTAAAGTTAGTCTGTGACTATGACTTTAGTCAGTCAGATTCTGTTAATAAGTATAATGTGGATTATTGATGAAGGAGACTGCCAAAGCAAGCTGATTTTTTTGATTTTGTTTTTATTTCACTTTATGTAGAAAACTACTGCCTACAGATGAGTCTTCCTTTCAGTATTCTTTTCTGTCATATGAATTGAATTACCTGGACAAAGGATGAACTCCAGCCTGAAATTTGCTAGTATGCTATATTAGACTCCAAGAAACCATATTAGACTCAAAGGCAGATGGCTAAAATACTTATCATTACTGCATAGCATTAAACAGCACACAGAGAAAGCCTGAACACAAGATGTTAAGAAGTAGCATTACAGGGCAGCAAAAAACCCTCTTAGAAGCATCTTTATTCTTTTTATCAACCACACATTCAAGTGTCCTTGCCTTGCACAGGTGAAATACCATTTCCTTACGTGTCAGTGATGAGGAGGGGAGTCTGTGATAGCAGAGACAAAATACCAAAGCAGCGACAAAGTGATTCAAGCAAGTAGGAAAAACAAAACCAGTTTCAGTAAATATGTCAGCAGATCAATACATTTCCCAACAATGCCCTGCACAGCCACCCAGCCCTAAAGTTAAAGAATGCCAATTGAAATGCTCAATAGCTTCTCTGCCTTCAAAAATTCAATTGCTGTTCAAAATCCTGAATGCTTTCTGTAAGAGTTTCATTTAGCCTTTCAGTTACAAAAGAAAAAAAGGAAAACATGGGAAATCATACTGTCTTTTATAAGAAGGCAGAGCAAAGATATCAAAAGGCCAAAATATACAATAAGCTGATGTTCTGTGAAAACAGAATATTTATTTAATACTACTTATTTGTTTATTTTTTAGGAGACTGTTTATTCTTTTATTTTTGCATTACTGCAAATATTGTGAAGCTAAGGAGCCAAGGTTATTATAGTGTCTCACTACTCAGTGAGATTCCCTGACTCTATTCACTGTAAAGTGTGAAGAGGTGTTCCACTCATTTCATCATTCCCTCTATAGCAGAGTAAAAAGCATTACATTTTAGATTGCTTAGCAAAGTACAAAAATCTGATTTTTGGAGACAAACAGGTAAAAAGGTTATTCCCCTAAAACCAGACATTTTTTTCTTCTGAAGATTACTTTTAAATGCCCAGGGGTTAAGAATACACAATACTTTTTTAGAATATAGAAATGTGTTTTAGCGAATGACTCCAAAATCTGTTTAATGCATCAGTTGTCCATGTCTACTTTTTCTCAATTTCAAGAACTTTTTCTCCATAGCCAAGGGAATGATTTAATTTATGGTTTTTTGGTTTTTTTTTTTTTTTTTTTTTTTTTGTTTTTTTTTTTAATGCTACCCCTTCTTCATTAAACTGTGTCAAAAATGCAAGGAGTAGAGAATAAAAAGAGGTTACTGCTGCTGCTGTGACATGAAGGACAGGTTTCAGGCAAAGCAGGTAAGTGGATTTAATAGTATTAAAAGTGTTTTGTGAGTGCTCTTGTCTCTAGTACATCACGAAAGCAGACAAATCCCTAAAATCTGCGCACTGTGGTTCCACTATTAGGCACTGAAAACTTAGCTACCATTTAAGACAAGTGGTTATCTGAACACAGCAAGCATGTGTCTATTGTGTACAGCAATATAAGCAGCTAACAGAAGTTAAAGGAGTGGAGGCAATCAGGAAAAGATAGTCAGGTTAAAAAAAAATAAAAAATGAAGATGATTTCCCTTTTTTGGGGGAAGGAAAACTCAAGAATAATTGTAATTGAAGTTCCAAAATTCCAATCCATTTTCATGCCTTTAATCTCAACTACTAACACAATAACTGCTTTGTTTGTCAGGCCAAAATTTTTTCTGAATTCTGAAAACTGTTTCATTCTGTAAGTATTGCACCTTTCCATCCTAGATGGTCACAAGATACTTTAACTTAGCTTTCTAAAGACTTTGAAAGCACCATTGCTTTCATTTTCCATTGTTTTGACTGAAAGATTTGTCCTTTCCCCTGTCTTGGTGGCATTTTTTTGTGGCACCCATCAACTAGCTCTACGGTTACTATAAGTCTAGTCTGTTTCTTATCTGCTAGTCAGAATTAAACACCAGATTCCAAGCAAATACTAGTGAACTGAAAGGAATTTGAGATCAAGACACTACAGGAGGAACATTCCATGGTAGACAGAGAGCAATTGAAAAGAGTCAGTCACCCCAACATCCCAGTAAGTCCAGGAAACTTGTGAAGACTTGTGCTGAAGAAAAATAAAAATTGTTTCTCCCTGGTAACGTAGCAGTAATTAAAAATGATTCATGCAATGCAGCATCACTTATGAACATCAACTATACTTCTGATGTTATCACAGTAGTGTAATCTACTAACCAACCTTGACACAAGATTTTTCTTTCTTTTTAGGCAGACTTAAGTCCTGTTAATAATAGTGCCCAGAAGAACCTGCCTCAGTGACAGAATCTCATTTTACAAAACTTTTGATTTCAAATATAAATTACACATTGTGCTGGTTTAAAGGTAAACCAGCAGGAGAAATGAACCCAACGCAAAAGAGATTATAAGTCTGAGTTACAAGTTAATAACAATATTACTGTAAATGCAATGGCACAAAGAGAAATTGGTTTTAACCCACAAAACCCAGAAGTATGCCCCAGCACCCTGGGGCACAAACACAAAGGGGTTTGTTAGCCCCTGTGCTTAATCCCATGTCGTTCCCCCAAGTCCAAAGTAAAGGGAAGTGAACAAACCTGTTGGTGCAGCTGACAGTTGCAGTCTGGTGAAGAGTGGTGGTAGCAGTCTGGTTGAAAGTGGTGGTCTCCTATCGAGGTTCTGGTCCTTCTCTGGATCCAACAAGTGGTACCCTGAGGTCTTCAAATCCCAAGATTATATTCCCTCAGGTCCAGGTGGGAGCATCCAGTATCTCCCCCAGGGCAGGGAGTTACACAATGGGTGATCTCACTCTGTGAGTCATGGGGTATTTTGGAATCATTGATGGCCCATTAGCAGACACGCCCCCTCAGGCTGGGTGTGAAGGTGCTAACGACTCCCTGGAGGGGAGTTATCACAGCTCTTATCTCACACCCCGCTCACACCCTGAGGAGTCGGGTGTGCCCTGGGCAGCTGCTGCAAATGGTCCGTTGTTAACAGTTCATGGGAAATGAATAGAGGGTGTAGAATACATAGCTTTGGTCACCCCCACACAGTGATTAAACTGGTCCCACCTGCTGAACTAGGACACATATTAAATATATGGTTTTGGTAGGCATTTATTAGTGTCAGTCTAAGCAATGTTCAAATGGAAAAGCATGGGGGTGATACCTAAGGGAAATGACAAATCTTTAAAGATTGTCACTTCTGCTGAGATATCAGAAAATCCAGGTAGAGAAACTAAAGGGAGAGTTGATATATTTTGCTAGGGAACTTAAAGATATACCTTGTGGAGTTAGATCTTTGAATCTCATTGGGTAGGCAATATCCAAGGTGCTTCTCCAAAGCTTGAATTTTGCTTTCAGCTCAATTATCTGCTTAGATGGGAAATCAACAAACCTCTAAGAAAGCTCATGCCCTTCACATAATGCTCTGGATCTGATGTTACGGTGTGAAAAGAAATCTTTGGAAATGTGAAAAGTGACATGTGGAAGGGAAAGGAAACCTTTAAATTGTGCAATCAGATGACATTTCATTACTTGCACAAATATTCGATGGAGTGAGATTTTGCATATATTTTCAGTCTCTATATCTTGTGTTCCCATGAATAAACATATAAAACTTTTAAAAAATATAAACTACAGAGTCTCAAAATTCAGGATATATTTTAATTATGTTTTAGGGATGTCTTTTTTTGCTAATATCTTCATATTGGATTTTTGGGGAATAAACATTTTATCTTATGAAAAAAATTGTATTCTATCTATAACGGAGATAAAAGATGACATAATGAATACTCCACAGTGCCGTCTCTACAGTGTGGTTAGCCAGTAATCCAATTTTTTGGGGGATGTCTCATTCTGGAAAGGAAATTAGAGAATCATAGAATCATATAGGTTGGAAAAGACCTTTAAGATGAATGAGTCCAACCATTAACCCAGCACTGCCAAATCCACTGCTAAACCATGTCCCTAAGTGCCATGTACACGTGTTAATTACCTCCAAGGATGGTGACTCCACCATTTCTCTAAGCAGCCTGTTTCAGTGCTTGACAGCACCTTCCAGGAAGAAATTTTTCCTAGTATGTAATCTAAATCTCTCCTGGCACAACTTGAGACCATTTCTTCTTGTACTTTCAGTTGTTACCTGGGAAAATAGACTGATTCCCACCTGTCTACCACCTTCTTTCAGGTAGTTATAGAGAAGAATAAGGTTCCTCATGGCCCTTCTTTTCTCCAAACTAAACAAGCCCAGGATAACTTGTGCACCAGAGCCTTCACCAGCTCCATTGCCCTTCTCTGGACACACTCCATCACTTCAGTGTCTGTAGTGAGTGGCCCAAAACTGAACAGAGTGTTTGAGGTATAGGCTTATCTGTGCTGAGTAATTATAACTACTTCATGAAGCCATGATGCATTCAGTGAGTGACTTAGGTGATGAAAGTACTGCAAAAACCCCCAATCCCATATATATAAAAAATACACTCCATAAAGGCAAAATATTTTTGTATAATTATTAAAGAGAATCACAACAAAGCCACAGAGGAAGATGTGCTTAATTGTCTTAATTAATAGTTCATCAAGAAATCAGATAAATGTCAAATAGCAAAACAAGTTTATATACTCTCATTGTTTCATTTGCATTATTTTTAAACAGAGCTAGAACTAAAATCTTTATTACCAATTTAGTCAAAATCTTTTTAAACATCTATTAAATTACAGGACCAAATTTTTACTCTAGTTACTATGGAATGGATAGAAATGTGAGGCTTTTCATCAGTTCATTGATGATAGTCTCCAAATATGGACAGCAGCATCTGAGTCTAGTTTTGCTTATTCATGGGATAAACTCTACCTGTAAAATTGGTGAATTCCCTCTTAAAAGCATATCTTGAGGCTCTTAAACAACCCAATCTCCTGCTTGCCATTTCAAGAAGGAGAGTTATTGTACTAAGCAGTCTGGTTATATGCCCTGAAGAGAGAGGACAATTACGTAGAAACAACCAGTAACATAAGATTATGTTTTTCTTCATTCCTTTCACAAAAGGTAGGAAGGACTTAAAAGAAACTAAATGAAAAACCTTTTGTTGATCTCTTTAGTTTCACAGAAAAAGTTTCTATCCTGTGTACTTCTTGCAGAAGAACTGCACTGCATGGCAAATACATAACCTCCTCTTGTCACATCCTTTTCCACTTTCCAGTGCCTGCCATTAATGACTTCAGAAAACAAGTATGATAAAAAAATTTTTATTCCTCCTACTCTTTAACTGTGCAAATGAGAGGTTATGTGTCCCAGCCTGTCAACAGAAGGCAGAGGCACAGTGTTTAATGCATACAGTGATGGACTGTCTTAATTCTACCCATTAAAACATAGGCTGATGCTAAAACAAATGGATGCTCAAAAGAAAAAAAAAAAAAAAAAAAGAAAAGAAAAAAGTGCCTAAACTAGATAATAAACATTTCTGTATGCGAAAGAACCAATATAAATCCATGTTTTCTGTTGAAAATAATCCATCTCTATTGATTCTTTAGCTTAAATTTCTCTGAATAAGATTCAATTTCCAAACTCAGCAAATCACAACTTTCTCTGATATTATTAGATCTTGTTCAGTCCTTCACAGGCTTAAGGTGTTTTACTCCCTATGTGTATATATACATATATATATATATATATATATATATATATATATATAAGCTTCCCAGCCTTTTCAACACTGGCTTAAATCTGGACAGTAAACTAATTAAAGTCTGTTTTCCTGTCTATTGTATACAGATCAGACTTGGAGATGGCAATAAAGTTAAACGTAAATTGTCCCCATAATATAAAATCCAAAAGCGTGGATATTCATCTGCTGTTTCTTTCAGAGTTGGATAGCTGTTTACAAGTACAAGCTTTTATGCAGAATTTGTTCTCACTTTCTAATGCTATAAGTAACTCAACTATTTATAACAGTAAAAGTCTTTTATGAAAAAGGGCTACATTGAAGCATTTGTAACAGCAGGAGTTCATGCAACCCTGAAGAAAACAGATTAGTTTGTACTAACTCCCTGGAACTGTGGGTCATATACCCATGCTGGGACACAGAGCATGGACCGTGATGTGCTCAAAGGAGGCAGAGGTAATAGAAAGCAGCACTGCACAGCAGCCAGGAGTGTCCATTAATCTTGCTGGAAAAAGAAAGAAAAGAATAACAGGTATATAGAGAGCTCAGAACACATCTAGCGAGGAAAAAAAAAAACCAAACCAAACCTAACAAAAAACTGACCAACAAACCAATGATTAAAATAAGACTTAAAATTTAGGTGCTTGGAAGGGAGTTAAACAGATGCTGGAGGTAGTTTGGACTAGTATCAACAGTGATATTGCTCTGACACTGACTTTCAGACTACTTTATATGGTGTTTTCATAAATGAGGTTGGCGTAGAAAAACTGTTGTTGACACACTGCTAAGAGGTAACGTCAGAACTCAGTAGATTCAGAATAACAGACAGGAAGAACAAGATAACGGTGAAGACTAGAAAGATAGGAAGTGGTGTAGTTAAACAGGAAATCTGTCACCTGGAAATGATGGTGAAAGTAAATAACCTGCCAGTTATTTTTCAGAAATGCACATGCCACCAAAAACACAGTAATGAAAAAAAGACAACAGAAAATCCAGAGACTTTAGATAGAAAACTGCAAAATTCTGGTTAAGTGTTCTTGAAAAAACATCTTTCAGCTGAAACAGGGTGCGATAAAAGAGCAAGTTGAGTGAGATAAAAGAACTATAGTAAGGAGCTAGCAAGAATCACTTATCTTTGCACAATAAAATACAAACTGACAGCATAAGGTTATTCACCTTAAAGGCAGCAAAAGGTAAATAACCAAGAAAAAAAATGCTGTTAAAAACAATGTTCACAGGAACAAGCTGTCTGTAGATATATTTAAGTAGATTCACATAAAAATATTTCTAATCATCAGAAAAATGAAGCCTTGCAACCGTGCTCCTGGTAGCATAGGAGAGGTAGGAAATTCCTAAATTATTTGATAAAGTTATGAAGGTTGCATTTTAATATACTTTATTGGATTCATTGGCCACAGATATAGTTTTCAGACATGTCATGACAATAAATTCTGTAGGATCACTTTTAAAGTCCAAAAATTCCAGATCTATATTACCTGTAAAAATTGTTCCTACAGAGGTACCTTTGTGGAGGAAGTTTGAAGACAAAAAAAGGATTTTTTCTAAAGTTTTCTTTTTGTTGCAAAATATAAATGATAATAAATATTTTTCTACTAACATGTATATTTTAAAAATCTTGATAATTATGCTTCAATCCAAAACAAGAAAAAATTAAAAGAAAAATTCAGACTTAGTGATCTAAATGTGACAGGACTGAGGGCCCTTGAAATGCAATCAGTTTTATTCAGTCCAGGGGAAAAACAAATTGTTGCCAGTTTACAAGCATTTAAGTGTACCAACAAGCACTGAGGATGATACCTTCCTAATTATTCTCTTGGTTAATACATTTGGAAGAGAACAAAAAGACTGAACAAAAAAAAGAAAAAAACAAGAAATATTGATCTGGAAGTTTTGGCTTTTTTTCTGGAGAAAAGAAAAGAAAGTCTGTAAACTGCTTTTGACAGGGTCAGGGGAAGAAAAGCATCTATCCTATTTGCTTTGCAAATTAAGCAGAAAATCTGTATTCCAGGTTCCTCAGACCAGCACTTTTATAAGTTTTCAATTCAGGAGAGCAATACATTATAAATAAATGGCATGGGTAGTCAGGGATACAAAGAAAAAAAAAAAAAAAAGAAATCTATTTTTGAAATTTTCTCAGTTAAAGGAAGGATCTTGTCCAAAATGAGAGTAAACAAACTCAGTTTTGAAATAACTTCAGTAAATACAGAAAACCTTAAACAACTTTAGAAGCCAAAGACCACCAGTAAGTTAACACAGTTTTGTTTTGATTCTCCTCTACAAACATTTAAATACATTCATAATAAGCCTCAGATGAGCAGTATAATGAAACCTAAATTGAGTTTTGTGCATAAAGTCAGAAAAAGATATTTGAATCACACCAGTTAGCCTTAAATCTGAGTTTGTCTGAAAATGTGCATGTGAAAAGTGAGTGAACGCAAGTTTATCACTTCAACAAACTTCAGGCAGAATATTTGATATATATGACTTCTGAAATTTCACTGTACTCTGATGATGTTGTTTCATGTCTCCAAGATCTTCAGTAGTCTTTCTGATGTAATTTTTTTTCAGTTTTCTGAATTTCTAAGATCCAAATTCTCACCAAAAAAAAAAAAAAAAAAAATCTAAACATGTTTTTAATACTGCTATAAATAACTATAAGGCAAATGACTAATTGGCTGTTTCAACTTTCCAGAAGTCAGAGTCTTCATACTGAATACAGAAAAGGTCAAAAGAGATGTTAAGTGTAGCAGGTTAGTGATGGCCATCTTCTTAGCAGGCTAGGCTACTAATCTTATTTCAGTGTCAATCATGGAATTTTGCATGCTGAAGTCTCTTCCTTATTCTTCCTTATCCTTATGCCTTGAGTATTTCTATATTTCCCTTAGAAAAAGAAGTGCTTGGAATTAGTCCTTAGGTTCAATTAATTGTTCTGCCAGCTCTGCCCATACTCTCTGTAAGGTAAAAAGTAATTTAAGCATCATTTATTCACTGAGCTATTTTCATGTTTAGAACTAGAATTTTAATTATTTTTCTAGACCTATTTAAAATCACATTTACCAACTAACTGTTCCTTTAGAGAGCAAATCTTAACAGCACAAATATCCATATGACGCAGCATATGAAAGGCATCATTATTTCAGTAAAACAATCTAATAAAACACTAATTGACTAAATCAAGTGACATGATAGAAAACAGAACAGAATATTATCCAATTAGGTCTTATCACAACCTCCTTATTTTAAAACCCTCTTAATTTCACCAGCAAATCTTCACCTCTTGTACCTGACAGGCATACAATGAATTTTCATGCTTGGATTCTGTAACCTGCCTTCTTGGAAAAATGTATGCCTCTGTGCTGCTAAATTGCAGAACTTCAGTAGGCAAGTGTCTTGGGTTGAGCTGACAAAACGCCAACTGCCCAAAGACAGTGTCAGCCTCTGGCTGGGAAAACGGGGAAAGGAAAAAAAAACTTTAAAACCAGGTTTATGCTTAAAACTAACTACATGTATTTATACAGAAAAGAGAAAATTAAGAG
>JAWWEV010000115.1:67653086-67663155 GCA_035583235.1 Hafferia zeledoni
AGAGGTCAGCTGTTAGCTAGCTCAGCCCAGCTCAAGTCACCTGACAATTTTCAGGCCTAGTCTGAACTTTAAAACCCCAAATTTAGGCCCCACCTGGCTGAAACCATAACAGCAAGAAAGGGCCTCTCACTGCCTATGCTGATGTCAGCTCCTGTCATTGAGAGCCTTGCTGGCTCTCAGCATTAAGATCCAACAGAAACTCAGAGGAAGGACTCAGTGTCAGTCTAAGCCTAAACTACAAGGGCAGTTAGCACTGCTCTGGTAGCTGTGACCTTTGAGTGGGCACTTGATGTGCTGGGGAAGCTGCAAGAAGAGAACAAGGCAACTTTTGCTAAAGATTAGTTCAGATCTCTGAAGTCTGGAGAAAACATGTTTTAATTAAAGTACAGAATATGTGAAATCTTTGTTTGCCCTAACTACAAAGGCCTGAAGAGCAGTTGAGAGAGACCACTGTAAGTCTGGGGGACAGTAATTGCAAAACCAACCTATTAAAAATAACTAAGGGCAAAACCAATTTGAATGATGGTAAAAACTTTACTAGCTCTAAAATTGTTTTAACAAGTGTAAAAACACAGGTATGCCTTTCTTTAAAAAGCATGTCTCTTGAAATATTCACTTGGAAAAGCCTGCAGAACACCATTTATATTTAAAAATATTGTCAGCAAAACAAGTTTAGAATAAAAATATTGCAGTGAATTTCATGACATGAAAAAAAATCCCCTACCTATTAGTTTTGGTACAACCTATTAAGGACAAATTTTGTAACGTCATCTTTGTGATGAGATTAATTCACTAGATCTCCTTTGTGTAAAAATGTATTCAGTGTACCTCTTTGAAATATAAACAATTTTCAACCTAGTACTAGCCAGAATCTATGTTTCTAACTAATAAATGAACTAGATGATACCTCTATTACTGCTAATTAAAAGGTTAATTTCAAATGTTGAAAACTGAAAGAAGCCATGACTATGACATTGCTACAAAAATAAGGCAGCAGATTTCCGTATGGCCATGATTATACAAATTTTCATGTGTTGGACATTTCTACTGGCTCCAGCCCTCCTTACCTCATAGAAGCCTATTAATATTTCAGTACACTGATACAATGTTGTAGCTATAATGACACCATGGGTGAATTCATTAATTCTGTTTTTATAATATTTTCTGTAACAGTATAAACAATTAGTGTAATTGGTAGAATGGTGGACAGAATTATAGTCAACCAGTTACAAAAAGCATGGTAAACAAGATAAATCAACTAAACTAATTAAATTGTGACAGTGGAAAATACATCATGAATAGAAAGAAAGAAGTTGTGTCAGTGGGAATGATGATAATCTATTTTCCCTCACCTAAAAACCCCACATAAAATAAGACTCCCATTTTTTTAAACATAAAGAAATCAGAAAGTTGAAAAAAATGGGAGGAAATAGAATGGAAAATACTCAGCTAGTTTAAATGTTTCAGAGGAGGCACAACCAATTGAGCGACAGAGATATGGGGAGAAATATGGAGGGGGAAAACATTGTGTCAACCTCAAAAAGTATAACAAAAGTCTATCAAAAAAACCACTAATCAGAACCTCAATATGTGTTAACTGGTTTTCATGAAATTATGATGTGGGCCACTAAATGTGGGATTAAAGTAATTCAATGCCTGTGAAAGATTTATCTTAAAACAAAAGTCTGCCTTGGCAGAGAGAAACAATATGTTACACAACAAAGGATCAAATTACAAGAAGTCGAATGTGCACGTACTTACATGAATATAAAAATGCCTCCTAGTTTTAGACTGTCTCTTCCTCCGAAGAGGGCTCCAAAGAGAGCTGTGATGAAATGGAACATGAGTTTTAAAACATACCTTAGGGGTATGGTTTCATAGAGGATGGGAAAAAAGCAGCATGGAAGATAGATAGCCAGGCTGTGACAGCCACATAGCTGATTAATGTCAACTTTGCTAACACTGATTTTTCATGATATTGCAGAATCCAGGTCAAAAGCAGACTCCCTTTGCTTCCAAATATCACTCAGGACTCTTTTTTCCTACATGATTCCATACAACCAGTGTAAGACTTTATATGCTCATGATCAATGAGTTCTACCTGAAAGCTGCACAAAGTATGGTAGTGTCATTCTTATCCAATCTCTTAATGATTTGAGGCATTATATTTGTGCTTGCTGAATACAAAAAAGCTTGCAATCAAACCATCACAACAGTGCTTAAAACCATCACTAACCAAATCATATTAAAAAGTGTTGTCTGTTATTTTACAGGTCATATTTCCTATCATCCCTCTGTAATCTGGAACCATTGCATTAATTAAAAAAAAATCATGCTAATTTACTTTCTAACAAAATGACATGCAATTTGAAATTATATTGATCATATGAAGAAAAACATAAAAACAAAGTGGTAGCACACATTCAGTGAAATGCAGATTAATACTCACTTTACAGTCCAGAAACTTTGAATATATGATAAAGTTGACTTACTCTGCTTTGAATAAAACATGATTCCTTGAAGCTCTTCTCCATTAATCAGGACATTGTAATTACTGTATGTTGCACTTGATTTCTCCTAAAGTACCTACCACAAAACAAAAATAAGTATTCTAAACTACATGCTTACAACCAAAAGACCCAAGACCATGATTTTGTTCCTAAGTGATCATTATGTGTATTTTTTATTGCAATAATGCCAGTACTTACATGACTTTCTACTTACACTGTAACTGCAATCCATTAGCAAGTTGTAAATAAATTTCCACTAGGCATGAAAGCATATCACATATAGAAAATCTGAAGCTTGTATCGTCAGCATGGATGAAAGTGTGACTGCCTGCTCCCTCCCCTATGTCATTGACCCAGTTTTTCCTTTGCATTCTCAGAAGGCGGCTTCTGCTTTCTTCAGTTCATCAGTGGGAAGCATCCTGATCTCATGGTACTTTTTTTCATTTTTGTAGGTTGTGGTGCTTGACAAAGGATAACTCAAAGGATAGGAATATTAATGTTAGCATAACTCCCATACACATGGCTTTAAATCACAGAACTACGCAAGTACTATATTGTGGTTTAGTGTAGTGTTTACAGGCTGTCCAGGCTACAATATTACCAGTTGCTGTGATCCCAACATTCACAGTTGCCATATGGTTGCCTTGGGCTAACCTACTCTACTTAGCATTCATTCACTCCCTGTTGACTCAGACATCAGGTCCAGGCTTTCTTGTTCAAGATTCGTTTGTGCTTTCCTGAGTTATGAAAAGATCAATTCCCATCCAAACCTCAAATTATTTAGCCTGTATTCCACTTAGATCCATTTTGACCGCCAACCAATTTGCAATTCCATGTACTGGCTCAGGGAGACAATTTCTTCCTTCTTCATCCTCAAAGTTCAAACCCCTCATTGCATCACCTTGGAGCCAGGTTTTCGTGTACCAAAACAATGCAGGTACAGGCGGGGCTTTATTATCGTGAGCTAGGGTAGCTCTGTAATTTAAAAAGATGAGTAATGCAGTACCCCCAAGTAGGGGTTACAGTTCAGACATACCCAAATGGCTATGCAGAGTCTCAGTCAGGCATTGGGCAAGGCAGGCAGACCCAGAAAAAGCAGGCAGGAATCTGCCCAGGCATTTGTATGTCTCTGTTATGTTCTAGCTTCCATGGGTTTTGTTTAGATATAGGGCAATCCCTAAGCCTGGATGGCATATTAATGCCAATTCATGGGTGTCTGAAAATTGCCAAAGAGTTAAAACATACTACACTGAAATTTAGTGATGTCACTAAAAATCCTAATCTTTCTCCCCAGCATCTGTTCAAATATTTTAATTTTTCTCTAAGTGCAATTCCTCTGCTAGATTTCCACTAACAGAAATTTTAGATCTTTCTTGGAGAAAAGATAGACCTATTGCTAATACTAGATATAGATAATATAAATTATGTATATCTAAATTGGAAGTGTAAAAGATAAAGTTTTGTTGAGTTACAGAATATGAAGTTACCTGAGAGATGTTAATTAAAACAAATGTTATTAAATTTAAAAATGTAATCAAAATTTAAAAGAAGTTGAAAAAAACCTTTTGATAAATTATAAGCCTGTAAAGTCATGTAAAAAGAATAAAAAGTACATTTCCAGAACTTAGAGCTCAACAATGTTTCTAAGAGGTACTAGACCAGATTTGCTCCACTAACAACTCATGTGGCTGCTTAAACATTACTTCTTGGCAAACCATGCAGCTAGGGAAGCATCAGGTTGTGTCCAAGCTGTCTCCTGCCTCTCAATACTACTTATATTTAGGTACAACAGCCTCCAAACCCAGATGTATAATAAGACAGGTGGGAACTTTTCAGCAGCATACATCCAGCTGTGAATAGTTACTGGCCAGCAGTTTTGCTACATTTTAATCTCTAGCACTACCATTAAATATCTGGATTTGAAAGCACTAACTCCTGGACCTAGATAAAAGCACGGTGTATGCTACAAATTGATGTGAATGGCTTAGGTCTAGCTATCACTGCCTTTCCAAAGTGCCCTGGTTTCCATTGAATAAAAAGCTGGGCATACAGAGACTCTGTAAAAAATGTCTGTCCCATTCCTACCTCCCCGTTGTATTCAGACTATAGAAAGAAAGTTTAATACAGGATACTCACAGCACTTTGCTAGAAGTTAGGCACAGACTTTTTGCTTTGTCAAAGCTACAAAATTATTTTCATAAGATTTTTACTTGCAATTGAGTTTAGTTGAAAGTATACTTTTTCTGCTAAGATGAAGCAGTACATGACTGAATCTCCTCACAAACAGATTGTTTAGGAGATCAAAGAAGTATGAGAACTGATGTTAAAAGGCCAACTTCTGTGGAAGAACAGAAATTACCAAGTAATCTTTTGCTGGCTTCTGAAAGAACATGTTACCTCTTCACATGCTTGTCAGATGAAAGTACTTCATTGCCTTGATTGTAACAGACCAAGCTCTTAACATTTGGGTAGAAAAAATGCCCAGGGGAAGAGAAGATATTTGCAGTCCATGTCAATATCTCTTACTGGGCAGCCTATATCACTAGCTTGTTCTTGGCTGGTGAAGCTGAAGTACAGTACATTTCATCTTAGCTTTAGCATGAAATTCTTTAAATGATACTATGACAGAGTTAAATGATGTTGTCTTACAGTTATTACCTAGTGCTAAACATCCCTTCAAAATACAAAGCACCCTCCAATATGTTTTCGGGTGGAAGAATGGCTAACATCTCTGTGTGGCCAGAAGTAGTAGGTATTTAACACATTTTTCAGAAGCTGCCTGAGGACACAAGATTTCTGTAATACCTCACTCTTGCCAGGTACAGTGAGATGCCACTTTACAGAATTGTGGGGTCAAGGAGGGAAGATAATTAAGATTTCTACAGGACTTTCTACTTTTCAAGACTACTTTTGAAACATTTTATTTTTGCTGTCTGATAAAAACATCTTTCCCTGAGACATTAGAAAATATCTTGCAATGAGATTTGTGACAACTTTAACATAGATCAGTTCAATTGATGTGGTTTTGTTTCACAAAATAAAGAAGAGGTACACTAGAACATAAACTATTTGAACATGATACAGTTAGAAATCTTATAAGAAATTATTCTCTGAGGTTTTGCATGTGTCAGTAAGTGAAGTTTAGGCAGTGTAAAAAATTTGCACTACTTTCTGCCAAGGTCTTTTGAGACCACAAATTTGTTATCATTTATTGAGACTCAGGCTAGAATTTTTTTTTACCTGAATAATATATTCATGCTTTTCATGCATACCCACCAAATTTCGCCATCATTTACATCAGATCTTACTCTGATACATCTGTAGGGCTAAATCAGACCTTTGATTTTTACCTACTTTGGCCATAAAATCAAGATCATTGTTTCAGCTTCAAATAAGGTTTAAGTTAGTTTCTGTATTTAATCATTGTGTCCAACAGCTTTGCTTCTGTTAATTATACCAAAGTTCTGTACTCAGCATGTCACGTAAATGTTTTAAACCCAGGACAATTTTAATGTTGTGCATTACATTTTGTCCTCTTCCATTAATTAGGGGAAATCCAGAGTGATTGTGAATTTTCAAATGTTTCAACAACCCAGACTAAATTTCTAATTACAATCACCACTCGGGAAGTTCCATATTATTCTAATGAAACACACTTTAAATCAAGAGTTAGAGCAGTGTAAACCTGGAGGAGATGATTCGGGCTCTTCTTCCATATATTTTATTGAAATTGTCTCTCAAAAGGGCATTAGATGAAATTCTTGAAGTTTTCATCTGCTGAGAAAAGGAAATATTAGTTTCATCTTCAGCAAACCAGAGGTGAAGTGCCAGTTAGGTATTGTAAAAAACAAAGCCTCAAGTGAATGTTATTTTTCTGAATGTTTAGGATTTTCCTGGAATGTGTCTGATACAAGCTCAATAAGCCCCCAAACTACACAAAGCTTGAAACACTAGTTATAAAATAGTCATAGCAAAAGCAATGACTAGAGAAAACACTGACTACAAAGTTAACGGAATTTGTTGAAGACAATAAATGAACCTATTCCTTCACAACAGTGTTTTGAAGATACAGAACCATCACACTGTAGATACTTCATACTCTAGTCTTTAATCTGATAAAGAACTTAGCCTAGAAATTGCATCACTATACTTTTTGGAGATCTCAACAGGAGAGATACTGTCATACAGAAGAAAAATCTAATTTCTTCTGTCAAGTCTATAACCAAACAAAATCCCAAACTCAGTTCTCTGCCTTTTTATAGTCCAATACTGTGCTTGCAAAATAATTCATAAATACACTAGAATTTGCCATTTGTCTAAATTAGGATATCTTTCTGGATTTAGAATAGACACGTATTCAGTTACAGTCCTCCTGTAGTCATGGCAGTTAGTTTAATGGGAAGATATAACCAAAAGCCAGTAGAATCTACACTGCATTTACATAGCCTTTTCTCATTCACAGATCTCTGAACTTGCCAAGGTGAATATTTTGACAATTTCACATTGCAGATGGGCTACTCAAGGTGTGCAAGAACAACCTGACTAGTCCACTGATGTCAAGCAAGCTGGAGGCAGCTTTAGATATGTAACAGAGCTTTCTTTATTCCCATCTTGACCTCCTATTACTGATGCTTCCTCCTTTTTACATCTTAAATGGCTAAGTGCTTTCCCAAAAAATCACTATGAATACAAATGTAACAGTGCTTGCTTTTACACTTTACAACAGAAATTATGTCACCTATGCCTACTTAACTAATAAAGAAGTGCATCTTATGCTGAGAAGAATTTGGTGTTATTTTGCAAAAATGCATTCAACATTTATAATTATATGATTTAAATTATAGTGGCATTCTGATCCAAAGTTGAAGTCCCCCTATTTTTTATGGTAATTCATAGTCCTGAAAGATAGATATATATTTACCAGAATATTCAAGCAATTCTTCAGATAATTTTCAGTCTCCAGTACAAAGAAGGCATTTATTCTGGCTAGGGGTAAAGACATTTTCACAGTGGTTTCAGTTTTACTTTGCTTGATAATTCTATAACACTGTATACATCACAGAAGATATTGAATTTCTAGCTTTCAGGAAAACCTCATGAGCTTAAATCAGGCTTTTGTTTTATTACTTAAGATCTTAACCTTCCACTGTCAGTGAAGAGAATTGCTTAAAGTCAAAGACAGATAGAAAATTAGCCATAAGCATTAAAAAAGTGCTTTTAATACATTCACAGCCTCGAAAAAGCTCTGGTAATACTTGTTCTTGACCATGGTAATAACCTATGAAAGAAGATTAAAAAAATAGGTTTTTTGGGGTTTTTTTTGGTTTTTTTTTCCCCCCCAGGACTGATGACTCTTATTTTATTAATAATTTTCCTTATTAATATATTAGACTATTTACTAAGTTACAGTTATTGCAGATGACATAAAATAACTTACATGAAAACAGCCTGGTTTCTCTTTTCCTTCAAAACCTGAAAATATACCTTCCATTCCTTCACTATTGCTGAAGGCTTTTCCTGTTCTTAGCCTCCACTTATTTGTAATCAGACTCAGAGTTGTCCTTTAATCCATACAAATAGTTACCGTACTCACATAAAGACTGGATAAAACTAATGAGGAGTCTATGGGGAGATGTCTACATATTTGTACAGATCTATTCTTGAAGTCCTGGTAGACAGAGGTCAAAGCACATTCAAGTGTATTCATCTCCTCACAAACAAATACTTCAAATTACTCTATGAGTGTGGAGGAACCAGTATTATTTTTCCAATTAATGAGGCTATTTAAAAAAGGAGGCTATTTAAATATTTAAAGGTTCAGTAATTCAGTAGATTTGTTCAGTTACCTTCCTTATCACATAATTCCTGAGCCTGGATAAACTACCAGTGATCAAGATTTGAAACAGATCCCATCAGAATAGTTATGACCCATATGTGTTAATGCTTACGTTTCACATTTTCATTTAATGGCCAGGCTATTTAGATGCCTCGCTGTTCATAGATGATCTTTGGCTAATCTTGTGCAGTAATTTTCTATGTAACAGCATAATTCTATGCAAGTTACTTCTCTGTCAAAACCATAAAAGCAAACTCACTTCTGCAGCTCGGTATTGCCACTCATAGTTCAGCATTTTTATTTTGATCACACATGAAGTTTGACTTGAGCCAGTAAGTCCACCACGGTTCAGCGACTGCCTTTCACAGCTCTTGTTCAAATTCTGCCATGTCTGCCACAGCACCAACAGAGAACACTGAAGAATTGGGGTGACATTAATGTCAAGTGAAAACATCTGTATGCTTCAAAGCATAGATATCTTATGGACTGACTGACTGAAAAATTTGGTCCAAGCAGAGGATGAAGCCTTTGTGTTGACAAAAGGAATGAAGAAAGCATGCAAAAGGACTCTTAAATAATAGATGACTATAGAATACAACAGTAGTTGCCCACTTGAACCTTTTGGTCTTTGACATGACAGATAAACAGTAAATGTAACAGCTGATGAATTCACGTCACTTTAATAGAAATGAAAATAAACAAAATATTACATATAGAGCAGAAAAAAAGTGTATACCAGATCCTTTGGAAAAACAATTGCAATCCATTACAAGTGTATTATCCCTCTAAAAAATCCCATACCTTTAGATTATCTACAGTCACTTGTGCCTAAGCTAAATACATGCCAGCTCATCCTCATTACAGTTTGAGACACTTTCAGACTTGGATTAATACTAACACATGAAAAAATACCTAGCGTATTTTATTTGTACACCTACATATATATTAGTACAACATACTGTACCTTGCATAAAACCTAGTGATTTTATACAACCCATGGAATGGATGCTACCATAAATTGTTTTACACCTGCAGTTTGCCTCTGCTTTTTCTCATTCTATTAGATCTTCTCATGCTAGTAATAGCTAAAGTTTATGGTCAGAAAATATTAGGAAAAAAAACTCAGAACAACACAGAGCAGTATGTCCACTTTACTAATAGCTGGATGCAATGTGTCAGTGTTTTAGATGTTCCTTAAAAAAGGTCAGCAGAATTGCCATAAAGTAGGTTCTTCTGTTGAAAACAGTGAAGTATCAGGACACATTTCTAAATCCATTGGAGCAGAGACACAAATCAGAGACCCACAGCTGGAGGAAGACATGGTCTGAAAATCCACAGCTTTCTAAAATTTAAGTGTAAAACATATCCAACAAAATTCAACTTCAGAAACAACCCATTCAGTCTTCAAGACAAGCATAAATTTAATGCAAAATTAGCACTAGATTGAAGAACTGAGAGGAGTTACTGGTCATTGCAAGTGTTTTGCTTAATCAGTAGCTCCTTTGTTTTCTTTACTTTCACATTGCAACACAACAATAAAGCTTCCCAGGATGTAGCTCACTAAGCTTAAGCAAGGATGAAAAAACAAGGGAATCAGTATCCATGTCAGCAGTAACAATATTCATACTACATGCCATAGGAATAATAAAGATATAATAATAATAATAATAATAATAATAATAATAATAATAATAATAATAATAATAATAATAATAATAATAAT
>JAWWEV010000115.1:67680632-67694368 GCA_035583235.1 Hafferia zeledoni
AATCCACCACCTCTCTGGGCAGGTCATTCCAATGCCTGATTACTCTCTCTGGAAAGAATTTTTTTCTGATCTCCAACCTAAATTTCCCCTGGCAGAGCTTAAGCCCGTGCCCCCTTGTCCTATTGCTGAGTGCCTGAAAGAAGAGACCAGCCCCCCCCTGGTTATAAGTTCCCTTCAGGTAGTTATAGACAGTGATGAGGTTGTTTCCCAGGGTGTACTCTGAATTAGTCTTTTGAATAGGCCAAAATCTGCCCTTCAGAAGTCCAGTGTAGAAGTTTTAATGGTGGCTCTCCTTACATCCCTGAGGATTGAAAATTTTGTCTAGTTTGATGATGGAGGAATAAACCCCTGCATCTGTGGATCACAGCTGAAAAGCACATAAACACTATTAAAATGTTAGGATTTCTTTCAAAATGCTCCTTCCCAGCACACAATTTCTGTATTCCAGATTTCTTCATTCCCGGTAAACTTCTTCCAGCTTCTAAGAAAGTGGACTTGTGGCAACATTATATATTCATGTTCTAGATTTATCCATTTGTAACGTACACCAGACAAATGCAGCAGTTCTGAGAAGGTGATGAAAATAAATATAGATTTCTTGTGTTTTATTTCCACCAGTGTGAAAAACCCTCACTACAGTGCACATAGATTACTTTGGAAATATCACTTATTATAAGTGAATGTTCAAAAATATTCAAAAACACTGAGTGCTTGGAAAGGAGAAATTTTGCTGAAAGACTGACACCAAATTTCTGGAAAAGCCACGAAAGAGTGAGATCTATTCCACTAGAACTTTACAAAGAGACATTAAGTGAGAAGATAATATCCTTTGCTTTAAGCAGACAATTCCTTTTCCTTTAGCTGTTCCTTCATATTTATCTCCAGAAATATATACATATATATATAAAATCAAAGAAAATTAGGAGCTTCTATTTTGGAGTTCAATATTTGGAATCCCATGGGTTCAGTGCATTGACCTTTTACTCCAGTCACTACAGTGACATCAGACATTCTAGAAGACTGTCTTTCCTCTGCAAAAATATACCTTGCTTTGTTATTACTCCAGTTGCAGATGAAGCAGCACAGCTGCTGACTGCAAACAAGATGATGACTGCATTAATATATCCATTTAAAGCCAACCCAGGACCTGGCACTGGGCTGTAATTACACATAAATGATCTCACCATTCCTCAGAAGTTTCTGTTCTTCCTGCTAGTGTTCTTCCCAAGTATAATCAAATATATTATTTACTTTGTCAAAAGCATGAGAAAAAAGACAACAGAAGAGAACAAGAATTTACGTGATTAAATTTGGCACAAGGAGAGAAAATGTCTTTCATCCCAGTAACAATACTCCTTGCAGCAGGGATTCTCAGGTCTGTAGAAATCTTCTGGCCTGGAATTTTAACAGTCATTAAGTGACTTATATCCTCACTGTCTGCAGATATTCACTGGCTGTTAGCACTTCAATAAAATTGCTAGCTTCAAAGGCCTGGTTTATTTCTCAGCTTTCTGCAGCCTGGCAGCAGTGATGACACATTCCATGCAATGAACTCCAAGACCAAATATGAGTTTACGATGTCACAGAAATACTTTACTAAAAGAAGACAAGAAATATCAGAATTAATCCTACACATTCAAGATTTTACTCAGGTTTCCCTTCTTCCCTCACACAATTATTGATGTAGTTAAAACTCGATCAGAATCTGATGAACTCTGAGCTAGTGAATAATGGAGTTCCATCTTGCTTTTGTCATAGGACCCTGCCTTATTCAGGGCACAGTGGTATTCTTTGATTAATGGAGACTGTTCAGTGAAGATTATTTGCTGTTAGTTTTTGGTTGCTCTTTGCCTCTTCCTTCCTTTCAAGTATTCAGGTTTACCATAGATTTGTTTTTCATGTGAACAAATATAGAAGTATCTCTAGCTTTTAAATGAAGGAAATCAAAACTAAAAATTATATTGGAAGGGCTTAATTTAGGAAAAACATGAAAACAAACAAATGAAGAAATGAAAAAAGGAAAGGAAATTCAAAGCCACATTGAGAAGGAGAGAAGTTTATGTTGGAGTTGTCTAATGTTTATGAATGCATCTGTAGATAAAGTCATGATAGCAGAAGCCAGAGAACTTGAATCAGTAGCTGTATTGTCTCCAGTACAATGTGAGGGTGAACACACTTTAGTTACACCTTCATAAAGCAGCTATCTACCTTGAATTCTAACATTTCTGCATGACTGGAGAACATAATTTTGCTGTATTTATCATCAGTGTATTGCTGTGAGACAGGGCAATGATTTTACCTCATTCTCTATCATATAGCTAAAGGAAAACAATATAAACTCAAATGAAGATAACATATTCATATTGGTCACCTTAATACAGTCACGTCAATCTAAAAAGATCACCAAAATTACACAGGAAGGCAACTCAGGGTGGGGCTTGAACCCATGTGAATGCCTTCAAAACTAGACTGTTCCCACATGGTTTCAGACTGTAAAAACCCCAACTTCACACATTCAACTGCTTTTCTTTTTCTAGAAATATAGCTTGTACAGAGTATTACACATTTTACTACTGCATAAATGTATTTATTGAATACAAATTTAGCAATATCTAATCAACGTCACAAATATAACAGTGACATAATTGATACAGTGTCAGTCTCTGACACTTTCTAATTGATTTTGTAAATCTCCATTGTGTGTAGCCTTTCTTTTTCACAGAAGAATACAGCAGGGGAAATACTGTTTGTTACAAGAAGTACAGCTGAAGAACCTACTGCACAATAATATATCAAGTGACTTGGGAACATCTATTGTAACATTTCCAAATGCTGAAAAAAATGAGAGTAATCCCATATAAGATGAACTGTAAGTAAATATTTCAGTATATCTCAGTCAGCTTTAGATTGATAAGGTGATGTAATACATGACAGGAGATCTGAATATGAACAAAAAGCATGTGCCTAAAACCCCTTCCCCATACCTTGCCATTTCTTTTAATTTGCTGTACACTCTTAAAGCCTGGCTTTCATAATCAAAATGTAAGATTTAATAAGAACTGCAGCTGAACAGAACAAAATTACAGCACTCTCTAATATCACAAACATAATTAACTTTGAATTATGTGAATTAACCATGCCTGAAAAATTATCATTCAGCTCTGAAATTGAATTCTTTCATACCATTAGATTTGTTTGTTAAGCTCAAGTAGGCAAAAGTAGTATTTAATAAAGTAATAACGATGCTCTGCTGAGGGCGTTTTTGGGATATGTATATGGATTTATCCAAAATAAATCATGGAAGTGCTATTATTAGCTCATTTGCAAATACTCTATAATGCTGAATCTGCCTAATAATACTATGGAAAAGTTTTATGTCACTACAGGTTACTCGATTACCATTAGAATTCTCTTTACATTGATCTGGCAATAGCACTATTTTTCTATGCATGCACAACATAAATATGTTCAACGCAACACAGTGGTTATAATCTGAAATAGTTTGGCACCTTTTTACTGCTTCAGAGTTATTTCTAACACTATGCTGCATCTAATTGCACTCCTGTAGTGTTTGGCAATACCATTTTTCACCATCTTCCTTCAAACTGACAGTTTGATGGTTATCATTTTCCTCCTTTCTCACTAAACTAATATTCATGAGAGAGAATCTATATAGTGTTTTGGAAACTTACATCTCAAAAGGATGAAACCAGGGCAAACAACAGGGTAAGAATTGTAATACATCATCTGAAGGACTTTGACAAGTCATGTAGGCTTACTTACTTGGCCAAACACCAGTTTAATTCAACAAAATCCTTTCAGAGTAGGATTTTCCATATTCATTCATTAACAATCTTCTAGAAATAAGGTATAGATGAGCAGAAAATGTTAACTTGTGGCATTACAAATGTAATAACTCTTCACTCTGGAAGAGTTTCTGATGTCAAACTCAAATTAATAAATTTCCTATCCCAGTGTTCTTGTGATAACCTCAGAGTACTCTGGCAGCAAGTACTTGCAAAACAATTTCTGACAGCTACCCTTTCAAAAAAACCCACCCCCAAACCAACGAAAACCACCCCATAACCAAAAACAACACAAACCCAAACAAACAATAAAAACTCCAAGCAGAAAAAAAACAAACTAAACAAAAAATAAACAAACAAACAAACAAACAAAACCCAACCAAAATAATCCCATACAGCTTCATGTTTCAAAAGCTGTTCATGTTCTTGAATTTTTTTGTGTGCAATGTTTTTGAGAGTCACAACAACTCTTTTTAGCCCCTCATTTCTGACTCATCTCACTGCATCCCATTTTGTAGTTGAGGACACTTTCCGGAAATTTAAGATTTATCCTTCCTTCCACCTACTTTTTGCAGTAATCTCCTCTGTCCACCATAAAAGTATGTCTTGAGGGGAAGCAATCTTAAGAGAAACCAATTATTCTTTTTCCTTTTCCTCAGACTAGGACTTGACAAAAGTAACCCCCTCTCTGACTTACTTAGATGTACCAGGCATAATTTAAAAATCAGGTGAAAAATAAGATATAAGCACTGGGAAAAGCAGACAAAAAGGCAGAACGTGTCAACTCCAGTAAGGCAGAATTGGTAAAGGATGAAAAAAAAAAAAATTTGAAAGCCTAATTTTGGTAAAAAATTATTTCAAATAGTATAGCAAAACCAAAATTTTTAAACACACAAGGGCTGTAAACAATTGACCAGGATCAGAAATAATTATTAGAATTATTCTGAAAAATTTGAAAATTTCTGATGAAAAAGTAGTCAGAATCAGCATGGTCTTGTAGAATTGCTATAGATTTTCACTTTTCTCACTAGAAGTGGCTTACTTGAAAGTTTTTAGTCTGAGGTAAAAGTGATATTGTAATTAATGGCATGCAAGTCTTGATAAACACACACAAGTTCAACTTACATCTCACTGCTGAATGGCATTTTTGGAATATTTTCCTAGTTATAGCAAAACAGTTCACAAAAATACTCATATCAAAATGTATTGACAACAAATAAAGCAGTAGCAAATTGGTGCTAATAGTCTATTAAATAGCAGCTAAATCCCAGCCAAGACTAATTTTGAGTACTCTACTCTGAGTACAGCCTGTCACACATCTTTAGCTTCTTGTTCAATGATGGTCTATTTTTAAATGATCTTCCAAATAGTAGTGAGGTCTATATGTGTCAGACCATAAAATAGAACAAAAGACCATGTGCATATGCATGCTAATGAATTATAATTACATAATTATTAGCATTATGCACAACAGAAAAACAGATGTCTTTTTTTTTTTTTTTTTTCATAAGAGGAAGGCATTTCTGAAAATGACTGAGTTAACCTTGTGCAAAATGGATACAGGGCACCTCATATACCACTGCTGCCTCTAGAACATCAGTAAGGACTGCTCTGCAACAAGACATCAGTATTTTCCCTTAAGGAATACACTTGACTTAAAAGAGACTTAGCTAACCCCACCTAGGTATGAAGTCTCAAATCCCAAAGTGTGAAGAGAAAAAGATCTTAGAACTGACACAGGAAATTCAGCATCAGCAAATCATCCCAGCCCAGCAAGCACAAATGCTGTTGAAGAAGCCCCAAAAATGCTGTAAAGCTTAAGAAAAAACACAGTGGCATATAGCCTAGCACAATTTATCACACAACAAGGAATAAATACACTGAGGGAGAGAGTAAAAATTGGGCATGGACTGAATGGTAGTGTTGACACAACTTCCCACTTTCTGCAAATCGAATGTTTCGGAACCATTGGCTGAATATTTTTCTCCTCTGGAAAAGAATCTTGTTTCTGAGATCCTCTTCAAGCTTTCTTTGAGTCACGTTGGAGCTTGGCTAACATCTAAAACCTATATGTTTATACATCAATACATGAATTCAAACAACCTTTTTATTTTATAAAAAAACTTTACTTACCCTTTTCTCACCCTTAAGTTTGTCAAAGTCACATTTTCAACATTGTTATTACCACACAAATCAGGACTTAAAAGCTGTGATCCTCTTGTGCTTATGATGTTCCCACTCCACCTCCTCCTAGTTCTCAAAACAGGACATTAGTCCTTCCTCCACTCTCACATCCCTACCATCATTTCGTATGACTTACACTTTGGTCCACTGCCCAAAATCATACTCTTTTAGTGATGCTTAGCAATGGTGACTGCAGCATGCATGTTTTGCTACTGTTGAACAGCTCACCTACAAGCCTGAAGGGGATGGTGCACTTAGCACTGAGGACCCATTGCACACTTTATGCTAGTTACTTCAGTTATAATAGTTTAACTGATACTACACAACTTCATTCTGAATGGAATGGAGAATAACAGTGATGACTTGCACTTTGCTAAGTCAAAGAAATACCATGCACATGGGGAATGAAAGCAAGTTCAGCTGAGCTTCTTTACCTCCCGAAATCAAGTTCCCAAGATTCACTATTCCTCTGCTGCCAGTAACTGTCTATGCTGGCAAATTCATCATTGCCACTTGAGCTAGTTCACAGAGTGGAAGGTCACTGAGAATCGTTTCTCAATTAACTTTATTTCAATACATAGCTCTACATTAGTGTCTACTTTCTGTTGTGACTACAATTACAAAGGAATATTTTCTTCATTAAAAATTTGGGGTATTCTATTCGGTTTTCAGAGTCAATGCTGCTATTTTCCTATTATTTTTTAGTGTAGTCATTTGATTTCTGCATAACAGCATCCGGATGCCTGATCTTAAGCTCTGTATATGTTGCTCTCTCACTGTAATTCTTCCCTTACATTCTGTCATCCTGTCCACTCACCATTTCTGTCAACTGCGTATTCCCAAATTTTTTCCTCTTCCCCCATCCTATCCCCCAAGGGTTTTGGTTTGGTTGGAGTTTTTTGTTTGGTTTGTTGGTTTGTTTGTTGGTTTGGGGGGGGGGGGGGGTTGTTTGTTTTTTTGTTTTAGACTGGACAGTTTCTTGTAGGGAAAAATTGAGCTGCGTTGTTGCGAGAGGGTTTTTTGTGCCCTTGCCTGCCAGCCCCTATGTGACCCCGGGTTTGGGCTTCTAGTCGCATGTGCGTATTCTCACAGAGATAGTGCCATGTGCTAAGGTTAAAATTAGGAACGTTCAGACCTTTATTGGGGGGGTAAACAGGTTATATAGGGTTTTGGGGAGAACATGAGGACAATAACAGCTTCTCATAGGCTAAATGTTGCCATCCATGCAGCGGCCGTGACCTCTGATTGGCTGGGATAGCGCTGTCCACGCTCCGAGCATGACACCCTTGGTGCCGGTGAGGCTGTGTTTACCTGGGGTCTGAGGTGGTTTACTTCTTTTTCTTCAGGCTGCCTCAAGGTTACACTGACCTTGGCTAGCCTGTCAGCCCCTGAAACATGGGTTGTGCATGCAGGATTTACCAAACCTCTCCCACATTTTCTCATATTTAAATAACAATTTTTCAGGGAATACCTGGTAAGGGAGGTTAAACTCTTTAAAAACTATTAGCCACTTGATCTTGAATACTAACTTTTTAGCAATCTTAAAGAGAAGAAACCCTATCTTTAGTGCAAATTACTTCATCTCCCAATTCTCTTATCACTTAGAGAATTTACAGGGTTGTTTTATTTCTTAGATGTAGTTATCTCAGACTTCCAGTACAAGTTAGTAAATAACCCAGATCCACAGCTCCTGTAAACTCAAAATACCTCACTGATGGCAGTGTAGCTGTTCCCATTAGTATAAAGTAAGACCTACATCACTGATTTTCTAATTGTTTTATAGACGTTAGAAATTAAATTCAGAAATCTATATAGTCTGAGGCTGTCATTTCAGTATTCTCTCTCCATTTAATATATTGAAGTTTCCTAGTGAGTTTATTTGCAGATTATTTCAACTGTAAATAAGCAGAGATTTCCCAGAGGGCCTACTCACACGCTATTTGAAAAGTGAAACACATTACTTGACCTATCAATATTGTGCTGTTTCATCTAATAAAGAAAAAAATCCAGTATCAAACATTTTTCTCATTTTGTAAAAATCCAGAGTCTAACACCCAATAATAAAATATGAATATTAATTTTTTCTCTAAGAAAATACTTTGAACTGATGTGAAACAATAAACTCAACCCCAAAGGCTTAGAAAATTTATGCTTACTTCAAAAATAAATATATCAATAAAGATATTGGTTTGAAGCTTGTATAATAGCAAGGTAACAAAGCAGGACAGGAATTTCCTCTTCTGTCAGCCAAAATCAGAGGTTATTTTCCTGATTTTTAAGAAACATTTTACCTTCAGAAACATAAGAAGAAAAGAGTGCTCGAGGGAGAGCTGTCTCTTCTTCAGCACTTCTGGATTACATCTAAGGTGAAAAGGTTTTATTGAGAATCACCTTTTAAGTGTGACAAGTTCTATGACAGAATTAATTACATATTAAAATTCCACTTTTGGAATCATTATTTACCCTTGATTCTTCATTATTTCAAACTCTTAACATACTTAAGACTATATGAAAAAAAACCCAAAACAACCCAAAGCTACATCCATTAAGCCTTTAAAATATGTGCTTCATATATGAGCAATATTTAGTTGGAACAATTTTTTGCAAATCCTATGACTTTCTGCTTTTTAATTTCTCATGAAGGTGTCTCCATGTGCCCGGAATTAAAATGAAATAAAAATTAAGAAAACGGACGTCCCAGCTTTTTTTTTTTTTTTTCTTCTCCCCACTTTTGTCATTTATCAACAAGTAAATGTCAGACTCCAGATGACTGGGCTAATATATATGCACATTTCCCAATTATCTAGAAAGTTGTGATCTCAAAGTATTTCCATGACTTTTGAAATAAAGGTCAAGATAATTATCTTGCTTCATTCCTGTCAAAAATCTAAAAGTTTTCTTTACCTCTTATTTACTTTTCTCCTGACTAACATTTAAAGTAATTAATTTATCTTTTAAACTATTGGCTAAATTTTAGAAGTAAGTTGGCCTATTGCCTAAGTGATTAGTTGCACTAGAAGAAAAAATCCATATACCTTTGAAAAATGTGCAATCACATTTTAACTGTAAATAGCATATTGGGGGTTTTTCCCCCACTTAAATTACTTCTTGCAGATGAGGTCCAACTTAATTTTTGAACCAGAATGCATCATTTCCTGATGAGACCTCTCTGCATTCAGGTACATGCACCCATGAACATGTATTGTCAATTTGGGTACTTTAAGTTACTGTGTTAAGCTTCCAGCTCCCACTCCAAGGGTGCCTGGTTATAACAGCAGACCCATGTGACCTCTGCTGGTCTCAGGAGTCCTAGAGTTTCTCCAGTGATTCTTGCCTGTATTTATGGAATGACATAGAACTGTTTGGGTTAGAAGGGACCTCAAAGGTCAGTTAGCTCCAACCCTTCTGCCATGGGCAGAGACAACTCCCTCTAGACCAGGTTGCTTAGAGTCTCTGAATCAAGCTTCTCATGTTGGACAGTATGAATCCATTGTAAGTTACTGCAGTGTAACAGAGTGTATGCTCACATAGCTAATTAGCAGCATCCTTTGCCTTTCATCTCTTTTTATTTAAATTCAATAGGTAAGAGATTATGAAAAATTTTCTATTAAAACTACTGCTTTTTATCTGTCTCTGAACAGTGATTTCTGCTATTGCATTATTTCTATGGAGATATTATCTCAGATTCGTAAAAGATATTTTGGACAATGATTAAGTACTTCTAGTAACCTAAGTTTAAGTGAATGTACTGAACATACATTTACAAATAATAAGCACCAGAGATTTATAAGATTGCCTTTCTCAGTATTTTTCTTGTACACTATTCGTGCTTCACAACTTTTGTTGACTTGAACTACTGTACCACAGTGAGCTAATGTTTTGACTGTGTTATCTGTGAAGCTGTTGTCCAAGCAATAAGCTACAGTTTTTACAACACACACAGTTCAGAGGATTTTTCTCATGTAGCAGTTCTGCCTTCTAGGCTGTTCCAGAAGGAAATACTTTTAACAGTATTTTCCAGGTTTTTGTTTTGTTTGTTGTTGGTTTGGGGGGTTTTTTTGAGTGCTTTTTTCCCCTCTTTTTCTCTCCCCATCTTACCTTTCTGTACTAACAGTTTTCTAATCTGTGCCAGTATTTAATTTTTATTCCATGACCAATAAATTTTTCATTCACCTCAATGACCACAAAATTCAGATCATATTCCATTAAGCAGTGTGTAATTCTACAAGAGTCCCCATTAACTGAAATGAAGTCAGATGCAAAGCAAGTTTATTATTCGTAATAAGTAGTAGAATATGTCTTTAAATAAATACCAGAACCATGCTCATAGTTATTTTACCCTAGGACAGCAGATTAGTAGTTTCAAATGCAGAACTCTCTATCTTTTCATCACATCTCTCCAGTAGGAGGTTTTGTGGGGGGGAGGGAAAATTGTGAGAGAAAAGTGGAAAATTTAATATTTCATCTGTGATATTCCCAATTTGACAAGCCAATAAGTAAAAATATATTAAATAAACAAACAAATAAATAAAATAAATAAATAGAGAAAAGGGGAGGGGGGGAAGATACATCTGTATACTGTGGGAAGTTCATACAAAAAAGTACTATCTATAAATTATTACACTCCATAAAATTGTTTTTAAACATTACTAATGAGATTTTTACTTTCAGTGCACAGCATACTGTCAAGACTAGTGTAGTTCTTCAGTAACAAAGGAGAGATTTAAAAGAACTGAGATTTTTAAAAGTCCAGATAAGCCTCAAATTTATTCCTTTATGGCAAAGAAAAATTGCATTTGTCAATTATGTACCACAAAAATATTATGGTCACTTCAACAAAATACAGCACAATGACAGTCAAAAATTGAATTACTTTTCTTTCTCCGAATTAATTTCTTCTAAATACTGAAAAGACTTAATTTTTCCTTCCACTACTTCTTTTGTTAGGAAATTAGGAACAGAAATCTATGTAAAAATGTATTGTCTGACCTCTCTGCCACTGGTGCAAGTGTAAAAAGAAGTTGGTCCAGGCTAAAGTTCCACTTGTTTGCAGCTAACTGAAGTTAAGAAAGCGGAGAGATGCCATAGGACATAGAAGATGTCAACATCTTCTTCACATACTTTAAATGCCACTCTGTTGGGCAACACTCATTTATATTCATTTATTTTTCCCAGTCATGAGAGGTATTTCCATCTAAACAAAACTAGGTGAAGATGAGGCAAAAATAAAACATTGCTAAGGGACCTTTTTGCAGTGATCTCCTCTCTTGACAACTTGTCCCTTGACAACTACAATGGTCACAATGGCAAAACTCATGAAGCATAATATTATTAAGCAAACATGTGTTTTCTATGGGTTTATAAACAAGATTTTATGCAAGATATATTATTGATTTGTCCCACAAAATTGAAGCATACAATAGCTTTTATTCCCCTCTGCATTGTCAAAACTCGTTTAAATACTTATATAAGTTCAATCAGAGAAACCAAAATGGAAAAACAAACAAACAAATAAATATATACATACATATATACATAGAATAGTGATTTTGCTGCTTACAACAGTCTGGTTAGACACTGGAGCTAATTTTCAAGGGGTGAAATCATCCACAAGTCCAGGTGCCACCATAAAATGAGGAAAGGTGCAATTTTCCCCTCTCTCTGGGGACAGAGCAACAATGAGAGAATGCACTCACTGTTCATCAGAACCTTTACTTTCCAAATTTGCCCTTTCCTTTCCTCATTTTCTTGGGTATATCACATCATTGCCCAACTATATCTCTCTCAAATGCAGAGAAAGAAAAAGTATTCTTTCCTAGTAGTTGTAAAAGAAGGTAATAGACATGAACATCAAGCAGATCTCCCTGAGTAGTGAATACAGATCCCCCAGTCAGCTGTGATGACGCTGGTACCAGAACACAAATACATATTAGATATGCTAATCTACATGATGCTCATCATGGAACATGGATATTTGAGAGCAGAACAAAAAGCTGTTGTGTGTCTCATCCACTTTTTCAAGATCAAAGAAGCTTTCCCTAGTATTTTCTTCATTAAGAAGCTAACTTCTGTAAATGTCTAATAAATTTTGTAGGAAGCATTTAAGGTTTATACAGTTTACAAATGACATACAGCAACTTGCCCCCTCAATGTGAAGTGATTAATAGCACATGGAAATAGGAGTTTCTGCTTTTATCTGGCCTCTATTCTTGATCCATCTATATTATTTGCTATAAAAATTTAAGTAAAATTCTAGCCAGCTTTTCAAGTGTTTTATTTAAGAGTAATGGTGTAATTCATACAAAAAATGTCAGTACTGACTCACTGATACCTGTGTACTCCCCTATCAATAGACTTATGTCTCTATTTGGAAGAAATCTCTGGATTTTCATTTGTCTGGTGGAAGAGTGAAATATGGACTTTCTTTGTACCTTTTACAATAACTTCCCCAACTCTCTACATAGCACATCCATTCTTCTCTTTTACTCAGGCAGAAAAACTTTTAACCAAGAAAATGTTTGCACTGCACAAGAATAGAAGGACTAAAGGTATAAAGCTACAGGAGGTGTCTTTCTTCCTTTGCCTTCAAGCTTGATGTTTCACCACCACTGTCCAGCTCCTACTCCTTTTCTTGTGTACAGAAACAGGATTGCTTTTTACCACTGAAGGTCATTTAGATGCATTCCATTTTTCCTCTTTTACCAAATGATAAGAATTTCTGTTTATAACAATTTTCCAAGGAAGTCCTATAACTGCAGTATTCATAGAAGTCTGAGCCAAAAAAAAAATTGGTTATTAGTACACAGCTAATTGCCCAGGAAAATAAAAGTAAAAATTCTTAGGTTTGTGCAGGGTAATTAAATGCCAAGATGTAAGTTTAGTTTTTAAAATATAAACTTGGGGTGAATTATGTTAAATAAAAGTGTTTGATGTGGAAAGTTAAAAGGAGTCAGAAATACTTTGCAATTGCTTTGAATAACTTGATTTAACTGATGACTTTATCACAAGCTGTAGTACCTGGTTCCACTGAACTAAAACAGAATTTGTGATTAAAAATCTTGCCAAAAACCCACAGAGAGACATACATGCACACAATGGTGTATCTTACCGGCTTCAAACAAATTCAGGAAACTCAAAGATGTTGCAAAGAAGTAACTGTCCAGGGATCCTCCTGGGACTCTTCTACATGGTAGTAGGCAATCAAAAAAGTCTGGTTTACATACATCTGGTTTACACTGTGTAAACAGTCTGGTTTACACACATCATATCTACCTTCCATGGGGATAGACTTCACAGTTCAAGTGTTTCTGCCTTAGTAGAAGGCCTTTAAAAACCCAACATAATGAAAAGAGACTTAAGAAAATTAATAAAATCTGGGAAGTAAAAATTAGAGAAAAAATCCACTAGGTCTCATATCAATATGTTGAGGACATAAGAAAAAAACCAACATTCTCTTATTACATAGAATATGGAATAACACTGTAGCATTCATTATCACTGATATTACAGGAAATTTTTAAGTTGTATTTTCGGAGAATAGAGCTCTGTCAAGAAAGGTATTTTTTCTACACTATGACTTTGTCTTGGGTTGAGCTGGCAAAACGCCAACTGTCCAAGACAGATTGAAAAGGGAAGGGAGAGAGGGGGAAAAAATCCTCTAAACCAGGTTTATGCTGAAACTGACTACATGTATTTATACAGAAAAGAGAAAATTAAGAGAAAACTACAATATAACACACACTTACA
>JAWWEV010000115.1:67695087-67710285 GCA_035583235.1 Hafferia zeledoni
GCTGCACACATATCTTAAGTTTGTGTCATCTGGTATGAAATACTTCCTTGGTTACCCAGTCAGGTGATAGCTGTCTCTCAATCCACATAGATTCTCTGAGCCTACCAATTTGAGGCCCAGCTAAAACCACTACAGACTAAGTCAGGAAAACAGGACAATTAATGTTGATGGACCCATATCCTAATGGATAAAGCATGCATGAAACTGTCATCTCAAAGAAGAAAATTATGTCTGGAAAGAAGTTATCTCTGAGTGGAAACTTCAGTCCAGTGATGTCTGAAGGGAGGGTGTCACGACAACAGAGCCAGGCTCTTAGCGAAGGTGCCAAACAACAGGATGAGATGCAACGGTCAGAAACTTATGTACAGGAAGCTCCACCTGATTTTGAGAAATATTTGTACAGTCTTTAAATATTGTCAATAACATCTTCAGTTTAGTAAAGAAAATCCAGGGACTGGAAATGGAAGGGAAATCAATTCCAAGCAAAACCACATTCATGTCTTTACCCCCACTCAGAAGCATGAGACCACCACATATTTTATCCAGTTTTGCAATGAATTCTCCTTCACTTGCAATTTTAAGACCAGAAGTCTGTTTTTACCTTGAATTCCATTTTTATTAATAAAGGAATTTATTTTTATGGACACCCTAACAACTGTTTCAATGAAAAGGAAAAGAGATGACTGCAGTGGTACCTCTTGACTTTTAGGGTAAAAAAAAACATTTAAAAATTATATCAGACTGCATTGAGCGTGTCTAGGAAGATTTATGAAAATATCTAGATAAAATATGTTACTGTTACAAAAATATGAAAACCACTCTTCCGAAAAGTCTTCTCATGGAAGATATTGATTTACTGCCTTGTCATCTTCTCAGCAAGGAAGAGCAGAGAGCTTAGTATATAGCACTCCCAAACATTCTCAGAAATAAATTTGTGTGCATATATGTGCTCACCATTGCAAAACTTTAGAAGTCAAAAAAATCAAATTACTTACTTTTTCTAGTTTGACATCCAGCATCCCAAAGAATCACTGGAAGAATTGAATAAGTACATTTTTCTTTTTTTTTTCTTTGCATGACTGCATCTCAGAAACTATACAGGTATGGTGCCTTTGAATTGTATTCAGTGACAAGACAGATGACCAGAAATTATAAGCAAAAATTTTTTTAGTGCTAAAAAAGTAATTCCAACTACTTTGGAAGGCTATTCTTACAAGCAGAAGGAAAACACATCAGTTTTCAATAATGTGGTTTAATTTTTTATTCATATTATTGAGTGTAATCTGTATTTATAAAACGTTGCTACATAATCACACCATTTTAACTTTAAAATGTGCAATAATTTCTTAAAAGAATACTGTTTAAGTTTAAACTTGTCTTGAAGGTACATTAATATTCATGGTTTGAATTTGACTGAAAGGCTGAATTTAAGGGTTTGTTTGGATTCCCCATCCCAACATCATTCAGGACTATGCTAACTGTTATAAACTGAGTTCTGTATTAATGATCATGCTAAATACATCTGGCTTTATTTTTACCTCTAACCTGTTTGTAATAAAACTGCTCTTTCAACAAATAAAAGTGGTGAGATTCATTGCCACGTTGTTTCTAAAACCACTGTCTCCAACCTCTGAAGTACAAACATTCCAGAGAAAGAAAAATTACATCATTTTAGCAGTAGACTTATTTTTATAACTTTCTCTAAAAATATGTTAGAGAGTAAAACCACATCATTCTTTTGTTTGCATAAATCACAGCATTTTACAGAAGCTGGAATGTGCTGTGTAACAGGGGAGTTACACACAAATTAAAATGAATGCACCGTGCAAGAGTGAAACTTGAATTCCAAATTCAACTACTATAATCTGGCAAGATACCAAAAAATAGAGTCTTCTGCAGTCCATTCTTCAGTTGGTTGTACTTTTTAGTGAGTCTTAGAAAGGCCAGACTTCAAGAGAGTTGTAAATGAGGGATGAAGGCTACTGAAGTGGGTACATGAAGAAACAAAGCAGTACAGTGCAGTTCAGTTAATCAGGATGCACTTTACATGGAAATTTGCTTAATTGAGATGTTTCCCAAGGAAGCAATTTAATACTAATGGCACCTAATAGCAATAACTGCTGGTTAATGGGGATGGTAATTCCACTTAATAGGGATACCATCAGGTAATTATGTCCAGGTCTAAGTTACCAACTTCTGTTGGCAAAGCTCTATCTGTCAGGCATCTGAAAATATGTGATCTTTGATCAACAACTACAAGGAAGCAGAAACACCAAGTGCAAACTTTGATATTGTAAATCTCTGTTTTATAGGATATTCCATGTTGAGAAATAGGAAGTTGTTGCCCTGTTAATTAAAAAAAAATAAATAAAAATTTGTCTTTAATGTTTGTAATGTATTTTTAGTTTATACCATAATGTCTTTACATGTTCATCTCTGAATACATTGTAAACATTTTATTATCTAGATTTATGCACACAGCATGTTAGGATATGAATCCAAGTCCAAACTTTGAGAAAAAAATCTTCAAAAATTAAAGCATTCTAATATTTTGTTCCAAATTTATGCTGCCGTTTAATTATTTTCTTTTTGCATTGCTTTGCCTTGCCTTGCTCTGTTTGTTTGTGTGGGTTTGTTTGTTTGTTTGTTTTTTTCTGTTGCAAATTTAGTCCAGGTTGGAGATGGCTTTAACTTACTTGTTCAAATAGGTGATGCTCTGGTGTGCAGATTACTCAAGCTGGAACCTCCAAATTCTGTGCCTTGCAGTCAAAGAAAGATTGGCCAACAGTGTGGCAGTCTTTCTGCAGCCTCCTAGAGAGAACATTAGTCATGAGGATCCTCCCAATACAGGACACTATTACGCTGCCACTGGGTCCTCATTAATAAGTTCTGCTGTAATTTATCTTAGCTTATACTCCTTGACATACTCCTTGGGTGTCATTAGATATCAAAGAGTTTCCCTTTACTAACACCACTCAGGCAACACAACCTTCATAAATTCCACTTTCACCATGTACTCCTACACATGCTGTTTTTGTTTGTCAGCCTCCCGGCATGAGAGATCAACATACACAGAAAGAAGCAAGTAGTATCTAAATGCCTAATCTGAGATTCTGTTGAGACTTCATATTCACTTCTCTTACACGAGCAAGAAGCATTTTCCACATTACTGCTGGTAGAAATTTTACACTCTGAAGTCAGTACTATTCTCTATAACATGGTGTGCAAAATAAGAAATTATGTTTTCACATAAATTGTAGGAGACACAGAAGGACGAAACAGTGTGGAGGAATTTCAGACAGGAAAAGGAAAATTAACAAACAACAGGAGTCTTGATTCTCACATGTATTCTGTGCACATAGATTTTTAAATAAAGAGGTCATGCTGCAAGCAATGAAAAACTATAGAGGTTTCTGCTGCCTCAGGGAACAAGAAAAAAAATCTAGATAAACAAGAAAATTCAGAAAAGCTTTCCCCATATTCTAGATATAACATCTGTTGTCTTGCACCTTTTCATAAATAGCAGAAGTTTATTAAATAAATCACAATTGTTTTTTAACATGTTTTTAAACAAATCATCAAGACATTGTCCCTTCCTACATTTTATTGTTATGGTTTAAAGATATGTTTCTTAAACAATCCACATTCTAGAACTGTCTGTAGAATGCCTCTGCTCAGAAGAGACAGAAGAGACCTCCAGTTCACATCTCTCAACATGATCCACACAGCAAGCATCTCAAAAGAGCAACATCTCCAGGTCATGCACCTCAAAATAAGATATCAGTGGAGGAGAAGTGATCTCCAGCACAATATCTTTTATTGAAGTGGCATAAAGTCCCATCATTCTCTCTGTAACCAGTGGAAGCATTTTTTGGTACAAAAAACTCTACAAATTATGAACAGCCTTAACTTTCAATAAGAGATAAGGCTTCCCTTAAAATACCAGACCACTGAACAACATTGAAATGAAGCACATGCTCTGTGTGGGTCAGTTGAGGCAACTGTGTTGGTTCAGGCTCGAGAAGAGGTGGCTTTGATGGCACCTAGAAGCAACCTTCCCACAGAGCCAGGTTATTTATAGTGATCAATAGAGGTAAACAAAAGAGAATGATCGTAAAAAATCAGGGTATGTTCAAATTATGTATATTTAAAATTAAAGAGAAAAATAACTTTTCACTGGGAGAATAGTCAAGTATTGCAATAGGTTTCCCACACAACCTCCAAAATCTCCACCCGTGGAAGTTTTCGAGACCCAAAGTCCTGGTGTCATAATTCAGTGTCCACCTAGTTGTGAGCAGGAGATTGCAAATAAATTTCCACATGTACCTCCCAAACAAAATGATGACATTTTAAATTTCTAGTTTACTCAAACACAACTGTTTCTTTTTCCTACACTCCTAATCTCCTGTACTTTTACACTCAACAAAATATCATGCAAATCATTGTTTAAATATTTTCAGGGCTAATAAATAAACAAGTTAGAGTAAAAGTGAATTAGGAAAGTTATATGAAAATTATTGAAATAAATACAAAAGATGACAGGAAGGGGATAGTCTAGTAAGAGAACTGCAAAAGCTTCAGCTAAGGATAGGAGGAAGGAAGCTGTCTTTTGGGTCCTGAGCAGTACTTCCATAAAAAGCATAAATGAGAAAGAAAAATTTGCACGGGAAAGAGCAAAGTGAAAATTACATTAATAAATTATCTAATTGTCTAACTAGCAGCAGAAATACATGAAACCTTACCTATGATTTAATTGTGGTAATAAACGTAATATATTTTTTTAAATATTTAGAAGACAATGGCTGCTGTCTGAAGTCACTTTAGGTGGGAAAGCAACAATATACTTGTCTGACCCTTGTATACCATCTCTAGTGCCCAGTAGCCACTAGGTAAAGCAACATTAAAAAGAGGTAGAGCCTTTGGTTCCACCTAATAAAAAAAAATGTAATAATGCATAACAGTCTGAAGGAACAAATACTTTTTGTTGCTCTAGGAATTTGAAGTCTCAAGAATGAATGAACAAACCACAAACAAAAGGCAAAGAGTTATTTGAAGGATATCCACAAAAAACAAACAAACAAAAAAACAAAAAAAAACCCCAACCAACCAACCAAACAATGAAAAACTATGAAGGGAAAAAACCTCAACTAATGATACAGACAACTAGTTAGAGCAAGGCTCTTTGAATCAGATTTACCCTATGTACTGGGTTTGCATAGCAATGTTTTGGTATCAAGGAGTGCTATAGAAGTGGCTCTTGTGACGAGATGCTAGAAGCTTCCCATGTGCCTGACAGAGCCAACACCAGCCTGCTCCAAGACAGAACCACCACTGCCCGAGGCCATGCCCATCAGTGACAGTAGCAGTGCCAATAGGATAATGTATTTAAGAAGGGGGATAAAAATGCTGAGAAACTGTGACTGTAGCTTGAGAGGAGTGAGAATATACGAGAGGAACGGCTCTGAAGACACCAAGGCCAGTGATGAAGAAGAGGGAGGAGGTGCTCCAGGTGTCAAGGCAGAGATTCTCCTGATGACCGTTGTGCAGACCATGGTGAGACAGCTGTGCCCCTGTAGCCCATGGAGGTCCACTCTGAAGCAGAGATGCACCTGCAGTCTGTGGACAACTCCTATACCACAGCAGATGAGTGTCTGAAGGAGTCTGCGACTCCATGGGAAGCTCATGTTGGAGCAGGCTCCTGGCAGGACCTGCAGCCTTGTGGAGAGACAAGCCCACACTGGAGCAGGTTTGCTGGCAGGACTTGTGACTCCGTAGAGGACCCACACTAGAGCAGACTGTTCCTGAAGGACTTCACGCTGTGGAAGGAACCCATGCTGATGTAGTTTCTGAAGAACTGCAGCATGTGGGAGGGACTTATCTTGGAGAAATTCATGAAAAACTGTCTCCCATGGGAGGGACCCTGTGCTGGGAAGAGTGTGAGGAGCCCTCCCTCTGAGGCAGAAGGAATAACAGAGACTGTGTGATGAAACTGACCACATCCCCCATTTCTCATACCCCTGTGCCACTGGAGGGGAAGAGGGAGAAAATGCAGGAATGAAGTTAAGCCTGGGAAGAACAGAAGAGTGGCTGAAAGGTGTTTTGAGATTTGGTTTCATTTCTCCTTATCCTACTCTGTTTTGATTGGTAATAAATTAAAGTCAAATCTATTTTGCTCGTGATGGTAACTGGTGCATGATCTTCTCCTGTCCTTATCTAAACCCCTAAGCCCTCTGACATATTTTCTTTCCACTGTCCAGCTGATTAGGGGAGTGATAGAGAAGATTTTTTAGGCACCTGTTGTTCAGTCAGGGCCAACCCACCACACTTACACACTGCAAAGGGAATATTAAATGCTTTAATACCAGCAGTGAATTTATTTTTAACAGCAAAAACTCTGTACAAAGAACTCTGCAATGTTTTGCATGAGTCAGTTTCTAGGAAATAGGTCTGGGAAATACTCCCTGAGGAAGAGGAGAGCAAGGGAGATTTATTTAGTCTAAATGACTCTCCATTCACTACATGTTCTCAGAGTTCCCTTTTGCATCCTAGCAAGGCAAGCAATGGCTTCGAAGGTTACAACCTCTCCCTGTAGCACACAATACAATCCCGGATGAGCAAAAGGCAAAAGAATCTCTTATCCTCCAGTCACTGTGACTGAGATGCACAAAATAGTTGTTTAGGGGTTTTTTTTCCACATCATATCAGAACACACTTTTTAATAATTTATGCCTGAGTTGGTCTCACATAGGTGCAGCTGCTTTAGTGTTAGAATTTGAATCCAGCATGAATGTTCAAAGCAAATTTCTTGATCATCTCTTCTTCTTGTGCTTCCTCTGTTTCCACATTGTGAATGAATCTTGGAGAGCATGAACTTAATATGTTTCTGATGAGAGGTAAATGGGAATATGTGCTTTAGAAGTTCATCTAGGGTGCTTCCACTAATACTACAGACCAGATTAGTTCTTGCCTGAATATAAAATTTTAAAATTAAAAAAAAAAGGAAAAAAATCAAAACTTCACATTGTTTAAAAAATTCCCACGTTGCATACCATGAACATAAAAAGTCCTGAGTAGGATTGGTTTCACTCTGTAGAACTTTTCTAGTTGTTTTGTCCTACATGGTAACACAGATATAGCAAATTAGTCCAGACTTAGACTTGCTTTAAAGCATTAAATTGCCAAGAAACACATTAGAACTAAAAAGACATTTAAGTCCTAGGCATAAAATTTAAATCAAGAAAGACAGAGTAAAGATTCTTAACTATTTTGCAATGCTGGATTTAGCAATTGAACCATTATTAAAAAAAAAAAAAAAAAAAAGGTGCAATTCCTGGGAGACTGAAAAGAACGAATCATCATAAATTACTAACTTGTGGAAAATCTAAGAACATGATCCTATACATCAGCTCACCTTCAGGAACATTGTACAAGTAGATATAAAACCTTTTCAATGCACAATGATACATTACGAAACATATTATGCAAAATGCAGAAAACCCCAGCAGTCACTATTTCCCATTTGTGTGTAATTACCTGTAAAATATCTGGATAAGTTTGAATCATTCAAGCTACCAGTGTTCTCCATGATCAACTGTTTTAATAAACATACATGACCAGGAAGTGTTATGCTTTCTTAACAGTGAGCTTGTAGAGACAAAAGCAGTAATAGGAAGAGAATAAAGTATGCCCTGTGGAGTATTACTAGGCAGTACATTCATTAAGCAGTTCTTACGATGTCACAAATGCTTTAGTCATAAGAACCAAACATAAAATCCCAGACCTCCTAATACTCCAACAGGGACTACTTTGCTTTTTGTAATATACAGTTTCTCTTTTCAGAAAAAGATAGCAGTAGCTATTTCTTTACTAGCACAACCAGTTTTGCTTTGGAATATGCTCAGAAATTACAATTTTATATATCTTTTTTATACCTTTTTATACATTGGATTGTCACAATAAGATATTTAAATCATTCACCTCATTAAAGCTATGCTGAAGAAATACCTCATGGCATCATAAGGGAACAAAATTCTGAAAGGAATTATGGAATTGCAGTGGTGTTGCTATCTGAAGCTGGTTTGCATATAATGTTGTATGAAATTAAACTGTACCCATATTTTACAAAGACAAGACAAAAAATATGTCAACCTGTACAAGAAAATGGAAAACACAGCTGACTCATGAAGCAAGTAAATTCCTTTCTTGTCTAGACAACAGGCAAGTGGTGGCTGAGGGGATAATATCTCAGGAGACAATGTATATAAGAAATACACTGATCTGTAAGAAAGAGCATGTAATGGACCAAGTTTGTATAGATGGTATCAGCTAATACTCGTTTGTTCTCACAGGAAATCTATAGTCTAAAAGAATCAGTTATCAGTGTAGTTAATCACACATTATAGACTCAGATGTGACTACTACACATGACATTTCCAAAAGTCCTTTAAGGTGAGCATCTATAAACTTTAACCAGTTACCATTCAAAATAAAACAAAAACAAAAACAAATACTGACCAGTTGAAATGGATGAGAAGTGTTTAGACTTTGGAAACAGATAAAATAAAAATCAATATACAAAATATAAATATATAAAATATATCCTTTAAAAAACATGCAAAATATTAACAACATCTACTCATCGTGAAGCTTAGTGTAAATTTTAGCCTAGCATGCAACATCCAGTTTCCATGTGTCTATATTGGCTTCTGAGATCGAGCAGCATTAGTCTCTGATCTTCTTTCTCAGCCCATCCTTTCAAACTGGCACTCCTTGATTTTAGGAATGTGCATAGTAATACAACTGAAGACAATAAACTTTGTTTTATCTGATATTATGCATCAGGGAGTTTTTCAATTGTATAAAGCAAAATAAAGCTATCAAGATTGCATAACATAATGTTATTCAATGTCCATGACTTCTTTCTTCCTTTCAAATCAATTGCTTCAATTGCATTTTTTTAAAGCTTTCAAGTCAGAGTTGGAGTATTTTGTTTGGATAGTTTGTATTTCTGTTATTCTTTCAGAAGGCACAAGAGACTTCCTGGCTTTGAGGGGTTCTGCATCAACTGGAAGCAGAGGTTATATCAAATAAAGTGATATTAAGTATATTTTGTTAACTTTGGAATTGATCATATTTGCTATAACATAGAAGATTAATAGTTGGAAATTACAGAGCTTGAAAAATCCCTATACAGAAATAGTATTATTAGAATTTTCAGTTGCTTTGAATAAATACATACAAAAGATTATTGTAGTCCCTGTTGCAGGATGGAACAATTGATGCCTGATTCCAAGACTTTCTCCAATAATCATGTTTTCTTTGACCTGCAAAAGATACTGCCCCCAAGAGACATTGTTAAGTTAATATTCTCAACTGCTGTGGGAATTAGAACCTCTCTTGCTTTTTCTTACATATTTCTCCTCTCTTCCCAATATTGAGCAGAGTGGGTGCTCATTAGACACATTGGTACCTTGTCAAGGCCTTAACAGATTTTAGCGGTACTTGACATGGATTTATACTTCCATTCTTGAATTTCAAAGATGACATCTATCATTAATTCTTCACTGGTTGTACTTCATGGGCCAGTCTTTTTACGAGCTTAGTTTTCTGTTTTTTGGGGTTTTTTTTGAAAGTGAATTGTCATTGTGCAGATATCTTGTATGAAGGGCTATTTTGAAGAAAAGTTAATTATGAAACCTTGCTCAAATTTTAATCTGAGTATTTTAATTAAGGTCTGACAAACACATTGAAAACTGAATAGATTCCCTATGTTTCTCTAGTCATATTCTAGCTGATCAACTTTACACAAACTCTCCCTTTTAAACATGAAAAGTGTTTCTTGAGTATCTTTGGGATTACTGGCATTATTTATTACCCTATCGTTCTCCTCTGGCCCTCACCACTCCGAGAAATCTACTTTAATTTGGATTTGAGACCTTTAACATGAAAGCAAGATACAGATTGACTTATCAGTTCTTCTAATACTGTAGATGTGAAATAACACATTAAAAAAATCTCTACGGTGTGTGCAAATAACCCCTTCTCAGTGGAGGGGTCACTATACTGTAGGGCAATGGTCATCAGTCAAGGATCACATACTTTCCATGTCTTGAAAAAAGCAAAAAATTACATGTATCTGTGATTTTCTGATTTTCAACCTTTTCTTAAATACTTCCTGAGGCAAAGTGATTCCAGATTGCCACTCTGTTTCATACTCATCTTTTATGATTGTAAACAGTTTCTGTTCTTTCATATACTTTAATAAGGGATAGTTAAATATCAAAATAAGAATTATACTCTTTTTTTAATATATAATTTTTAGAGAATGGACTAGACTAGACTAGAATAATGTTTATCTGAAGGGACATAAAATGACCTGCCTATTTACATATAAACATATTTCTATATGCTCATTTGCAGGTCAGAATTATCCATAATTTTTTATTCCTGCTTAAATGATACAATATTACTTTTTTTTTTCTTACATTCCGTTACTGTGAATAAAATAATACCTAAGTGTCCTAGTTACAGCATCCAGGACCACTTTATCGCTGTGTGGATGTAACCAATACTGTGTGTTCTACACCCTCTGTGTCATTTCTGATGAACTTATAATAATGGATCATTTGCAGTAGCTGCCCAGTGTACACCTGACACCTCAGGCTACAAGCTGGGTATTAAAGAACTCTGGAAGACAACAGGGGTGTTTCTGTCTTCACATCAATGACTCAGCTGTGATAACTCCCCTCCAGGGAGGCATTAGCACCTTTACACCCAGCCAGAGGGGCCATATTTCCTATTGGGTCATCAAAGACTCCAAAAAAATCCCATTACCCACAGAGTAAATCACCCATTGTGAAACTCCTGGCCCTGGGGGAGGAACTGGGCATTCTCACCTGAACCTGAGCATATATAATCTTCAAGTTTTGGGACTTCTGGTACCCCTTGTCAGATCCAGAGGAGGACCAGAACCTCAACAGGACTGTGGTTGCCACTCTCGACCAGACTATTTTTCCTTTTACCTTGTTCTCAGGGGGACCACATGGTGCTCAGCACAGGGGCAAAGGAACACCATTCTGTTCATGCCCCAGGGTTCTGGGTTATACCTCTGGTTGTTGTGGGTTAAAACAAATTTGTGCTCTGTATCATTGTATTTATTTTAGTCTTTTTAGTAAATTTTAACTCTGACTTGTAATCTTTCGAGTTGGTTTATTTCTCGGGCTGGCTTACTTTTAAACCAGCACGCCAAGTTCCATGACTGAGCTCTCTATTTTCAAGGTTTGCCCAATTCGCTTCATTGATTATTTCACTTCAATATCTCTCTGTAAAACCAACAATAATGGAGGTATTTCTTCATCTGCACTCTTAACTAATGTTATTTTGCCACTCATCAATTTTTTTTTTTTTATTTGGAGCACTTTTTTTTATTTTTATCCTTTAGGTGCCTAGCAAACAGTAAGATACAGTCAAGATTTGGGGAGATTAAGAAGAGATCCTCATTTGGTAAGTCTAGAAAAATGCAAGAAGACAAATACCTTGTCTTGAATTTGAGATTTAGTTCAATTTAAAGACAAAAGTCAGCCTGAGGCCAGAACAATAAATTGCCTGGAAATGTTTTAAAACACTTGGTACATTGTTAAATGGAGAAATCTTCAGTGATGTGAAGAGAGATGAGAGTGCATAAGAAATATAGGAACATATATTTTTGCTTTATTTTGCCAGAACACTAATTCCAAGAATATAGAAGAAAGAGAGACGCAGGCAGTTAACAAGATCTTGAACAATAAGGTCTGGTTTAAGCCATATAAAAAGTTAGTCACTGGTCTTTATCTAAAAGAAAAATAGCTGCCACAATATTGTAAGATATTCTTGTTGCACATAAAAATTATAATATGAAAAATCATAGGAAACCCAAAGTGAAGAAAAGACATTTTTATCAGTAGAAATTATTGTATATGGACTTGAAATGCCTCTCTGCACTCAGCACTGGTGAAGCCACACCTCAAGTACTGTGTCCAGTTCTGGGCCACTCACTTCAAGAAAGACATTGAGATGCTGCAGCATATCCAGAGAAGTGCAACACAGATGGTGAAGGGTCTAGAGTAAGCTCTATGAGGAGTGGCTACAGGAGCTGGGATTATTTAGCCTGGAGAAGAGGAGGCTTATAGGGAAATCTTATCACTCTCTATAACTACCTGGCAGGAGGTTGTATCAAGGTGGAGTTCAACCTCTTCTCCCATGCAACTAGTGGTAGGACAAGAGGACATAGCTTCAAGATGTGCCAGGGGAGGTTCAGGTTGGACATAAGAAAGAATTTTTTGACTGAAGGACTGGTTAAGCATTGGAACAGCTGCCCAGGGTGGCAGTAGAATCATTATCCCTAGAAGTGTCCAAGAAACAACTGGACATGGCACTTAGTGCTATAATTTAGTTGACATGTTGATGTTCAATCAAAGGTTGGAATCAGTCTTGTAGATCTTTTCCAACCTTGATGATTCTGTGAGTCTATACTATGAAACTGAAAATTTAGGTCACAGTACAAATTAATTAGGAAAAGGTTATGGAATTAGGTTATGGAAAGGTTATGGAATTGAGCCAAGTGGATAAAAAAGAAAAATGTGGTTATCCAGTACAATAAAAAGGTAAAGTAAAATGAAATTTCAAATGGTGTCAGAATGCCCTCAAAAAAGGAAATTAACGGTTGTGTTTTTAGACATTGATCAAGACTTAATATTGGCATGTGTCCAGTATGCAATTGGCAGTAAATGGGAGAAAGAACAGAATCTCCAAGCACATTACATTTGAACAAAAATAAAATTGTGTGACAATGTATTATAAGCCAAATTAGAAATGTGTCTATTAAATAACTTCATACTCTACTCAGCAGTTTTCAACTATTTATAGGCTTTAGGGAGGTTAACTATTCCTGCTCCAATTTCTCATGCTAGGTGTCTGCCCTAAGGCAACTTTATTTCCATAAATACACTCTGACCATTTCTGAGAATGAGAAAATATGTTGTTTTGCAACTGATAACAAATTCTAACAGTTATTTATCAAAAAAGCTTAATTTTTTTGAGTTCTGATCTTCCATGTTAAGCATTGAAATTTTGAAGAAAATATTTTCTGCAAGTGATATGGTCACTTTCTTTTTTTGCCATGAAAAAAATGATCACATTTGGACTAGCCATAGGTTTTTGGAATTGTCATAAGCAAAAAGACTAATACAAAAAATCTGGTATGGTGATTTTTTAAAAAAAACTGCAAATCATGACTGGAATATCTGACTACTGAGTGAAAAGTTATATCTCAAACTAGATAAGACTTGATGAGCTTAAAATGAGAGCCTTCAAAAGAAGGACCTGAAAGGGCAAACATATTGAGTGGAAAAGGAGAGACAAAAGCTGAGTGAAGAAGATGTAACAGTAATATCAGAATGGGAACAGGAGTTAGATATTGGGACTATTGGATAGAGAGGTTCAGGGTGCTAAATGTAGGAACAGGTCACATGTTAAAACAAAGGAGAAAACAAAAAGTGGAAGAGAAGTAGCCAGACCTACAGGCTATTGCAGAAGTTGCCTACTAATGACTGAAGGGAATAAGACCTGTATGTCCTTTCAATCAGTCTCCCTGTGTTTTTGTTATACGTTTTTCTCTCAATGGTTTTCTTTCCTGCCTGCCTTATTGAGGTTTTGCAGCTAAACAAAATGTTGCAGAAAGGTTACAAAAGCAACAAAAAAGTAAAATATGAAGAAAAATTGAAAGAGTAACAAAAGAAGGGAGCAAATGAAGAACCAGATGAGAAGGAAAGAGATGGGTGGGGAAGGACAGAGGAGAGCAAAGAGGGATTAAAATAGGGAAAATTTGAGGAACAAAAAATGGAAAGACTAGTCACTAGAGTGACATAAGAATTTATTTGGGAAAGGAATTTTGAAGATCACTCAGTCTGAAGTCTGCTGAAAGCAAGGACAACTTTGGAGTTATAGCAGGTTGTCCAGTGCTATGTCCAGGTGGGTTTTTAAAATCTCCAACAATGAAGGTCCAAAATCTCACTAGGAGCACTTTTCTAGGTGTAGCCATGCTCACTGTAAAAATAACCTTTTTCCCTATATCCAGTAAGAATTTCCTTTGGGGAGTTTGCTTCTTGTCCTTGCATGGATGGAGGGCCTCTGAGATTGGTGTGGCTTTTTTTTCTCTCTAAAGGCCTTCTAGACAGAGGACATTTATCTCCTTTCCTCTCCTCTCCTCTCCTCTAATACTGTGTGCTCAAGCCCTTTTTTCATCCCTGGAGCCTTTTGCTATATTTGCATTACCTCCCTTGTACTGCAGGGACAAGAGCTGGACATAGTGCTCCAGATGAGGCTCCATGAATTCAAAGTAGAGAATAATAATATAACATTAAATAATTTATTAAATACTTATGTCCATAAAATAAAAGTGCTAGATATCAGATTCTGGAGCAGTGCCAATATCACTGGAATTCACAATCAAAATTAGTAAATAATCACTGAGAAGGAGTAAGACCTAAAAGAGTTAAAGTGTTTAGTTCTGCTGAGAGAGAAAAAAAAAATTAGCAGAATTACTCAAGACATGTTCTGTCTTTTTACCAAGGTAGTTCTGTGCTACCCACTCAACCAAAGTCTAACACAATAGACTTCTAGGCCATAAATTAAGTAAACACTTAGACATCTGAAACAGGTATAACAGCCCAGAGCCAAAATTTTGTAGAGTTAAAGCCAAGATTTCACAAGTTTGACAGGTCATGTCATTGAACAAAGAAAAGGCAGAAGTCCAACAGTGATGAAGAAACTTCAAGACCAACCCAGGGATGAAGTCAAGAGACCACTACCTAAATTTCAAGCCAAAAGGAAAGCTCTGCCCAAGATTTCACCCAGTCATTAATATGGAAATTAGAAGGTGTAACTATGAACGCAGGACCTTATTTTACACAAACTAGGCAGGAAAGTTTTTGCCCAGTACGAACTGACTTGCCTCCAATGTTATTAATAATTACCTTTGCTGCTAAAAATATAAAAACTTCTTAGCAGTTATTTATTTCAAATATGTCTTGGTTTGAGGGGAAAAAAACCAAGATGTTTACTCACAAGAGGAGGAGGAGGTTTTCTCCTCAATAATCACGCCACTCTTTATCAAATTTAAGAAAAGGAACTTTAATACAAGAAGGATAACTGTTCTTAACT
>JAWWEV010000115.1:67710385-67731078 GCA_035583235.1 Hafferia zeledoni
TAGCAGTCAACTACTTCTTTTGTTAACTAATGGCACGGGCAGTTAGTGGCAGGGGAGAGAATTTACATAATAATTCCCAACTACAACAAAAGCATTTTTGGCTATCAATCACAATGAATAGACCCTAAAATTGAAAGTACCTCCAAACAAGAATGATAAAATCTGCATTTAAAATGTCAGAAATAATCAGTGATTCATAAACCATATACAAAAAAATGTTTAAAGTTAATCTAACTTTTAGGTTGGTGAATCCTATATAACTAGCTGTGAGGAGAAAGAAGGAAGTTAATTTGTCTTCTAGACTCTAGGCTGAGTCTGCAGAATCTAAGTAATGAGAACCATAGGCAAAATGGAAAAAGAAATTAGCAAGGGACAATGGAGAGGAACAGTCTCTTCTTCCAAAACACATATCAGAAGAGTTTTGAGCTGCAAACTGCTGGGTCAGAAATAACCTGAGGCCCCGCAATGCTCTTTCTTTAAAAATTACTTTCTAGTTTGGGATTATATCTCGAGTACATAAAAATGAACCATGCCAGAATAAATGCCAGCACTGACAATCACCTGATGAGCAGAGGCTAAGCAAGCCGTATGTTTACACGTTAGTTCACAGCATAGTGGACATTTAAAGTCTCTGACAACTGTGTATTTAGAAAACAATAGACCTAAATCTCAAAAAAACATTCAAAAAGAATTACATAGTGGTACCTGCACACATTGCAACAGGCCATTTGGCCTGTTCCTGCTTCTGCCCCATTGTCCATAGTTAGTAGTGTCATATTAAAAAGAAATTATTTCAGGTCAAGTATTTGAAAAACGGAATAGATTCTCCCTGGCCCTGAACCACCAACAGAATTCTAATTTCCAAAAATTCATCTGCAAATATGTATTTTTTATATATATTTGTAAAATTACTGGAATCTAATACTTGAAGGACAAGTGACTGCAAGCACTGAAGCTGAAAGTGATGTGACAAACATGGCAGCACACTGTGGTGAAACAATTGAAGCTTGTAATTAATTTCTATCTGTAAATTCCCATCAGTAATGCTTTGTTGGAAAACTCTGACAGGGTGGAGCTATCAAGAGGAAGATTTTCAGCCACAAAGATTACAATACTGCTTGCAAGTAGTAATATGGAGGCCACCACATAAAGATTTAGAACAATAAGCATGGAAAACTTGCACAGATGTGTGGATTAAATGAAATCTCTGTGGTATTAGTATTCCTTATGAAACCTATTTGATATTATGGGGGCGGGAATGACCTTTGTGTTTCAAGTTGGAAAGCAGGAAAAACACCTTGTAACATTCAAATCAGAGGTATAGAAAGAAATCATAAATAGGTCACTGTAAATGTTGTTCTAGGGATTTCTTTCATGAATCTCATCAGGCTGCAACCACACTCAAGTAAAAGGATTCTGAAAAAGGAGGCAAATATACTGGCAGACATAGAATTTCAATTTAATAACTATTCCATGAGAGGCCAGCTATGAGTGATTCCCAATGTGATTTTCCTTTGAACACATGCCTGCACCCTACCCTTTACAACAATAGGGAAGAATATGAAACCAACATCTTGCTCCAGGTGTCAAATATCCCATGGCCATGCCAAGCAAAAGAAACTAATCTAGTCAAAAATTCCATTCTCTTTCCTTATTAGAAATGTTTGGGTTATCACTTTCTTATTTATTTTAAATGTTATAATTCACAAAGTGAAAGAACTTTATATATATAGATATGTCTGTGTATTTGTATTTTATATACAGGCACATATACACAATAAACTTAAAAAAAAAAAAGGGGAGTATCCATTTGAAGGCTCATTTTACTCATTTTATTTATTCAGCACTGAAGATGTGAGAAAATATTTGAAGGCTCCATTAACTGTTGTTTTGTTGTTGGTTTTTGTTTCTTTTTTTTTTTTTTCCCCAAAAGAATGTGGACATCAGAGCTCATATATGTCCAAATAACAGCAGGAATCAAAACACAATCAGAAAGATGATAATAAATTCATCTGAGCTTCTTTTCTCCTTAAGTATCTTTATGTTGCATGTTTTCTTCTATTCTGGCAGAGCTTTAAGAATTACTCCAATGATGGCTGCCTATCAAACACAAGAGGCATTACAATAGACAAAAATTAACAAGACAATCCAGTTCTGTGTCTGTGGTCTTCCTGGGGACGGAAGCCAGTGGAGACTTTCTAAAGTATTTTATAGCTCAAGGTAGCCTAGAAACCCAAATGAGGCCTTTGATAATATTGCATTTTTTCCCCACTGTGTATATAGGCAGTTTGAACAACAAGCTCTTACCTAGACACTATGGTTAAAGTAGGTAAGGCCAATTTTACAGCTGAAATCTCGTACCACAGAATTTTTCATGTGGGATCTCCCCTGCCCTGTCACACAGTACCCTTCTTATTCTTAACCATTTACATTTTGGAATAGCTAAGGTTACTTGCTTCTACAGCTCTGTTGGAAGAAGGTTGCTTCAGAATGGCAGTATCCGTTACTCCCTCTCCCTACTCTCCACCAATGCAAAGCTGTTTATGCAATGTGTTCTTGAGCACCATCTTCTGGTACTGGTTCACATCTAAAATATATACAGTCATAAAGCTGTAATGTTTCCTCTGGACTCAGTAATCTACTATTCAGTCACCAAGGTGCAAATGGAGTACTGTGGCATTTATGCAAGTTATCTGGCCTGATACAGAAAAGAATGCTAATCTTGGCTGGGAAACGGGGAGAGATAGTATTTCTTATAACTGTTATGAGAAGGGAAAAACTGACAATTAGCATCTCTTTACTCATCTCCTGGAATTCAGTAGAATTAATCTTCTATTTTAATACTGCCTGTGTAGCAAAAAAGGATCTGCAATTTAAAGGTCATATTATTAAGGACACCTAAGGTTTCATTTCAAATAAGTATAGTTTAATTCAGGGAAACAAATATTAAATACTTTTCCAACTGTGAAGGAAATTATTATGCCAGCTTTATAGCAAGAGAAGTGATATGCCTGTAAAAATTGCTGATCTTAACCTGTTGACAACTCTAGTTAAAATGTGCTTTTAGTATAACAGTCAGTGCTGCCCCAGAAGACCTCAGTTTGTAATTTATTCATTCTTATTTCAGAAAAAGAGGCACTCTATGCTGAAAAAGGAATAACACACTTTTTAAAATTCTGTCTCAGAGCTGCTAGCAAGAACTTTGATTTATTAAAACTGAAATAAATTCAAGCACCTAATTTTGGAGTCCCCAGCATCTGTTAGACTTGTTACTCCCATTTCAGATGCCTGTGACTTTGAAACTAAGCTGGCTATTTTCTCATCCGTACAGCTCTGTTCTAACACTGGAAGTGTGAAACTATAAAACCAGGATGACAAATTATTTGTGATTAAATTTTTGGAGGACTGTCCTCACTATATGTGTATGTGGTTAAGTAAAATATCTCCCATTGCTGAAATCCCCCCCCCATATGATCTATGGTTTAAGAGGAGGCCTCTTCATTTCTTCTTTGGCACAATGGCACTGAATTGTGAGATCACTTGTTAAATGCTTTAATAGTGTTCTTACTGATAGTAATAGTATTTTCTCACAGGATCCAGCATGACATATTCAAAACACTTGCTGCTGTCTCAGTATATGAGAATCTTAAGGTTGAACCAAAATTCCATTTTTCTCAGTAAATAACAGGAAATTTTTAAAGAGTTAAAACAGGATGTGAATGCAATGGTACAGCTTAGAGTTTTCAAGAACTGGAAGGTGAATCTGGAACTCTGCTCTTTGTATTTCCTATGGAAATATTTTCCATAAATTTACCTACTTGATTTTCGAATCACTTATATTTTTTGCCCTTGGCAATGTTGGGTTTTTTTTGTTTTTTTTTTTTTTATTTTTTTTTGTGATAATGAAATTCAAATTGCAGTTAATTGTGGGTAAAAAAGCCTATTACTTTTCAATTATTTTAAATCCCTTACATGTTAATTTCTTCTGAATCCTTTTCCAGTCTTCTATTAGAAATCACTGAATGAAAACTTGATATTTGCTCTTTCCAGAGCATTCAGAATTTCACTAATTTCTATGGTATACCCACACATAAGACAAATATTACACAGCTGTTGATACTTGAGTCCTTTCCTGCAGAACCTCTCGTGGAAGCTTTCCTTCCTGTTCTATGTCCTGAGCTTTCTTCACATTCAGTCCTTCTTGATGTGTGCTTTTGCCTGCCTCTGACTTCCTGTGGGCTGCTGCACAATTGCCAAAACTTTGCGATTCTCCTTTTTGTACCTGTATTTGAATATCATACATTCACATGCACTGTTGTACGGTAAAACCAAACAGATAAGCAGAACTGCAGATTACACAAGTGAATATTAGAAAGTTTAGTTTCTATTTTCCTATCTTCTCCCATTCCTCTTAATCTCATTTCTTTTTTCCAAAGCACTTCTATCACTGATATGTTTCTGCTCCTGTTGCTGGTCAGTATGAGTTATATAAAGGTCCAAATTGCCTACAGATTAAATTTCAAGTATCGTTACATTTAAACACCTTGGGACTGTATCTGCAAATATACTCTTCCACAAAGACATTGGCCTCATTTCATTACTCCCACATTTCTTTTCTCCTACTCTGTTGTAGTCCTATGAATTTTTGAACTTTGTTTGGTTAAAATCTAACAAAGTCAAAATTCATCTTTTATTCCTCCTTTTTGGATCACAAAATCAATACCATAGTTCAACATGGGTTGGGGCAGAATTTTTTCTGCTGAAGTCCAAGCATAACTGAATGTCAGCTGCAAATAAGCCTGCCCCTGTGAGGGGGAAAAAAAAATGAGTATATTTTTAAAGGAAAATCAGGATGACTTCAACATCCTCACTCAGGTACATCACTCTACAGAGAGCACACAGCTACCAGAAAGTGCCAGACATTCACTGCCACTTGATGGAAGACTAATTTATCTTTAACTGAGTGTCCTGGTTGTTCAGAGATCACTGACAGCTGTAAGTCACATTTTGCAGAGCAGAACACAGACATTTTGATTTATTTATTGTGGCTGAATATTTCCAGCAAGCTAGGAAAAAAAGTCAAAGTATTATTTATATGCTCAACTCACCTGTGATGCTGATTGATAGCCATGAAATCAGGATCTCCTAAATGTGAAATGATGTGTCTCAGTGGAGTTTTATCCTGTAAATAAAGTGAAAAGCAATTAATGAATTAAATTTACATTCTGTCCTGAGAGAGAGAATCGGGTTTGTTAAATTCCATCTGTATACTCTTGTTCAAATGCAGATCAAAATAGGCCAATTTACATTGCTCAAGACTGTATTGTTCCTTGTATTCTTATATTATATTTAGAGAAAAAAATAGTCCAAACCCAAAACATTTTAAATAACTTCAAAGGATATTTATACAGAGTCATATACAATACTTATATAGGTATGTCAATGATGTCTTAGGTACAGACTTACAATATTTATTTTTGTTTGTCATTGGAGAACTAGGACATTCATTTTCTATGAAACCCACCAGATGTATACTGGTAACATCTTTCTAAAGTTTTACAAAATGCCTACAAACAAAAATGCATATTTTATTTCAATTGTGATTGTTAGATTTTTGTCAGTTGTGGTGGATGTCTCGTTGTTCCATAGCTAAATAAATGGTGCCTGATTTCTGTGCCCAGATCTGTTGTGGATGCTAGTAACTCCTGGAGCAAAGCATTTACATAACATTATTCAGCAATACTTTATATCACAAGCATAAATTTGATAACTATAATTGCCCTCAACATTTTCTTAGTTATTTGCGTTGCATCTGAAATGGATCAGGAATATTCCCAAGGCCAGTGACTACACAGAAACTCAAGAATCAGGCTTTTATTGTTTCTTTCCTGTTGGTTACTGCATCCCATTTCATAAACACAAGACACTCCAGTAACTATTATGGCAGCAGGCCAAACATTCTTTGTTTTTTGCATCTGATGAAATGGGAAGGGAGATATCAAGTCATGTGCAAGGGGTCTATTTCAGCTCTTGGGATGAGAGATGTTCCCTGTAGTTGATTACACAGAGTCCAGTGAGAGTCACTAAGAGAAGAACTGAAGTGTAGCTCAAATGATCACAGAATATTGAGGGGAAAATACTCAGATTTATTTCTTCTCAAGTGTCATGTTTACTCATTTCATAGGGATTTGAGACTGGCAGTACCAACTTCTTGAGGCAGATGACAGCTTGCAAAAGTTTTAGAAACCTTCCACCATCTCTAGCACCGGTCAAGGTTCAAGCCCCATCAGGCAGTAAGGCAGACTGAATCTGTGAGATGTTTAGCATAGCCTAGGAACCCCTGCCCTTTTTGTGCTGAAGGAGATGGTGGAAGTGTGGCCATTTCCTCTCCTTAAACTCTCCTAGAGTAGCCATAGCAGATGCAAGAGACAGTTTCCTTCATGACATAGTCAGTAATGGCTGACGTATCTGTTAGGATGTGTGATTAAAAGCTCATCAGCATAGACTCAAAGAGGTAGAGGCACAGCATCAGATGTGGAAAACCCAATTACCCAGTCAGGGAGACAAGCTCCTGTCCTGGTAACCCTGGGCCATCCTTGGAGGGGATCAGCCTCATGCGCTGGGAGAGACCCCACCACTGTGAGTCTCTGGGACAGGCTTCCTGAGATCACCTGCAGACTGGAAGTTACTGCTGAAGTGTGTGAACCCATTAAGGGGGTCTTAGGAAGATATAATACTCATTGTGGGATGTTTAGGGAGAAATCAAAAGTCAGGGAAGGGAGGGATAGGAAGAATTGAGTGCAGGAAAATAGAAGGAATGGGCTGGTTGTGAACAGTTGGCAGATCAGTATATTTGTCTGGCCATGGCCCACACCTGGTGCCTGCAGTCAGTCTTGCCTTCTCTCTAAACTCCATTTTTTCCTATTTTCTATGTGACGGGTTCTGTGTGCATGTATGTAGGGCTGGGTGTGTGCATGGGGGATAAGTTCAGTCACTGGAGCAGGACCAGGGCTCATAGCAACCATACATCAGCACATGGGGAGCATGCACATTGTGGGCCAGTCTATGGTTGTGTGTGAGTCTGTCTATGGGAGAGGCAATTGGAGGAGCTGGATCTCAGAGGGTCCAGGGCATCCCAGCCAACTGCCAGGGAGACCATGGGGCCTGGAAGTTGACTAAGAGTCACCTTCCTATATGTCTGTGTATCTGTGTGTGCCTGCATGTGTCTGTCTCACATATCTTTGTGAGAGTCAGCGGCTGAGGATCCAGGGCAGCTGCTGGGTGATCCGTGTGTCTAAACCTGACTATACACAGTGCATGTATGGGTCTGCACCAGTGGCTGCATCCTGTGGCCTCAGGATCTGGCATGCCTATTGTGCAACTGGGGGTGTCAGCAACTGGGGATACTGGGATCCAGTGACAGCTACTGAGCAGGCAGTGTCTGAGCCCAGCTTCTGAAGGATTCACACTGTATGTGTTGTATACATATGTTTATGTATGTGTGCCTATAGGGCATACAAGCTTAGCCATGCTGCTGTTTGGAACTGGGCACTTGGAGCTGCAGCAACCCAATCCCTGTTGGAGTCCTGGATTTGACAACACTTAACAGTATCTATAGGAATTCACAGTCACAAATGATAAACGAAAGTATTATTGTGCATTTCTGGAACATACATTTCTGTTAGATTGGTCAGAAAAAACTTTAAAAAACTCTGCCATTTGCTTCACAATACAAAATCTTTGTATGTGGTTACAAATCTATAAACTTCAGTGTTCCAGCCACTGGGATAGTTCATCTAGGAAATCTAAAGAAACTGAAATTTGAAATTAGGGCCAGTCCATATACTGGTTTGTCTTTAGCCTTTCCAACAACAGGTGGCTGCCTCAATGAGAAATTAAAACTTGTTAGGGAAACCTCCTTGATTTTCTCTTTCTTCAGGCATGTTCTAAGAGAGCAAATATGTAAGCAGGCCTAATCCAATGAAGTATCTCCTTTTAAATTATGTTTCTACAGTCAGGAAAACAGGCTGCAAGTTGCAGAAACAGGGACAGCAAAGTAGAAAAGAAGTCTTCCAATGTCTAGCAGACTTTGAGACAACCTATTTCTTCATGATAAAAAAAAAGTCAAGCATAGATATCCCAAGCACTACGGCTACACCTCTGTACTCTTCTGTGCACAATGTACACACACCTCTGAAGAACAAGAGCAGAATTATCAGGATTTATAGTAAAGATGAGATAGTCAGTGACAAATAACACTTACTTCTTTGGAAACTCACTAGTATCAGTTTACATAGGGCTACATTAATCATTCCCTACCCAAAGTCTAGGACTTCACTGGACTCTGTAGGTTTTCATGGCAGTCATAATATCCATTAGCAATGTACAATCACAGCAACACACTCATTTTTCAGTTTCTTCATCACTTGACTTCCAATAAGTTCCAATGCATATTGTCTTGAGTTTGTTGAGAAGTCCACAAAATAAGTACTTAAAATTTATTCTTTACTATTGATTTCTCATTGTTTTTGCAACACCTTAGCATTATGAAAGTGGAGCATTTTACATGTCTTACTGTAACTGTCAAGCTACCTTGAAACCAACAGGATTTTTAAAAAATTTTCTCTCTTTTATTATGTAGCAGTATCACTGATATCAACATGTCTTGGAGAATTGCTTCCTGCTGTTCAGAACAAGACAAACAGAAGCCATTCCTTCTCATAGGTCCTCTATGATTTAATAACATTGAGGAAAAATGCACATTTTAGGAATAGCATCTAGAACTTCTCAAAACATAATAACTTTGATCTATTACACTTTGAAACAAATATTAATTTTTGTATTAACCTTTATTCTTCAAAAGTTCAAGCATTAGTTATTACTTACAGAGCACCAAATACTGTAAGACGCATCATACATTTTTCAAATCTTATTGAAGCTACTGTTTGTTTCCTCTACATTGTATACAGAAGAAAATGTAAACCAATTGTCTGAAAACTGTATGGCAATTAGTCTAACTGCTGTCTAGGAGAGATCCATACACATGATGCAAAGAAGGCACACAGTAAAATTACTGATTATTTCTTTTATTGTACTGTCAAAGAGACAGGCCAGCACTCTATCTGTGAAGATTTTTATTTTGTGACATTTGTGATGAGCAAGTAGGTTGTAAAGGCTATATATGGAGACAAAAACACATTGAAAGGTTTCTTTTTCTTTTTTTCAAAGGAACATCACCTAACAATTCCACACAGTGTGCTGCCTCTGTAGATGGAGGAAAAGCAAGAATTCAAGGCATTCCCATATGGTACAAGGAAATGTACATTCTTACTACTTTGTGCCTTGCCAAGGCAATTACACACCATGAATTGAGTTTCAAGGTTGGTCACCTCCTGCAATTCTATCAAAAGCGCTGGGGTATTTGTCACCTATTTTTAAAACCAGCTCCTATAGTCTAATAATTATATGTGAATTTCTGGTTTGATTTTGAAACATATGTCTTTTAGCTCTCCAGACTGTAGAAAAAGTCTGAGCAGTCAATTAAATTTTGGAACAGTAAATACTTGATCAAGGAAAAGACTCCAAAATTACCAGTAGGTCAGCTTTTAAGGGTTGTGATTTGGGGTACAAGTTTTATTTGGAAAAAAAAATCAAATCGAAACTAACAAAAACAACAACACCCCAAACCCCCATAAATGATTTTATTTTTCCTTCTCAAACAGTGAGTTTTGTATACATTAGGGAGTCCATGGAGTACTTATATAGGCAAATATTCACTTACACAGTCATGTCGTGACTGTAGTAAGACAAAGGAGACCGTGACATGTATGTTTCATGACTATATAATTTACTTCTTGGAAATGCTTGCCATTTGTAGAGTAGCAGCTAACTACAGAGCCCAGGTAAACAGTCCAGAAATGGTGAAAATGTGCCCATTTGTCAAAAGAAGCTGAACACAACAGGTGTTTTTATATTAAAAAAAGATGGAAATAAACAATTCCTTTACCAACTGGACATAGACGTAATGGTCTAATTTTTTTTTAAAACAGGGATATTTAGCTTGTAGACACATGGGGTATAGATACAGCGCCTTATAGTTCTGTCTCCAGTTATTTGATTTTACCTCTTCTAGGGACTATTTCCCTCCATCAGAGGAGACAGATTGGAAGTGTGAGACCTCCTCAGACCCCCTGATGCAGTCTAGCTGCTTGGTTCAAACCAGCTCCTATAAAAGCTTGACTTAATGCCATAAATTTTTAGAAGGTACATAATTCAGCCATAGTCTCTCCTTTGATGTAGTTGCACTGATTAAATGAAACAGTTACGAGTTTTGGTGTGTAAGTCCCAGAAGAGTTAGTTGTTGGAAATGTACCAGCTCTAGAAAAAGGCATTACTGGAATTTCTGCTTTAACCTCAAAGTCACAGACTGCACTCATGAGGCTGAACTGCTACAAGTCTGTCCTATGTGATAAAACCCTCAACTGCTGTAAGTAATCTGCCCAGGCTCTGAGACTTTTAATAATTACACTAATGGTATCAGCAGTTCCAGACAGACATGCTCAGATTGTATTTTCAGGCTTTGCTTTGCTACAAAGAAAGGCAAAAGAATTTTTCTTTTTATAGCAAGAGACTGCTGAATCTAATCCTCTTCTGCTGCTATGAGAGTTTGGGCTTGGGAAGCAGGCTCTGAGGAAGGATCACCATGAACCTATGCACTAGACACAAGCCTTGTGCCCTCATGCACATGGTCTTGCCTCACTCTCCCAGACTCATGATCTTGCCTGTATCTTTTCAGTACAGTGCTGCAGTGGTTATACCTCTATAGCATGTGTAAATGCCATTAAATCTCCTAATCTGGTGTTGTCTGTGCCTCGAATGGGAGGGTTGGTGGAAGAGGGGAGTGTTCACTGTTTCCTATTGCTCTTGAATGCTGAAACTTCTTTGGAGATTTCACATTAGAAGGGACCCAAGGGTCGTACTCCAGATGCCACATAGTTCTATGCATCCTTATCATTGTATAACTTGGCATGCTAGGCCCATCATGTCCTTTAGTACATGCCTTGTTGCACAAACATATTCTCAGAAAGTGAGGAAAATTGAAAGTTGGTAACTATTTCGCAGTCTTACGCTGAAAATGAGACACAAAAGCAGTCTCCAACACCCTTCTCAATATGTAAAAGTGCCTTTCAGTGTTGCTGTGAAAAAATACACACAGAAGTATCAAAGATGGCATTTTATTTTTTAGGCTTTCTTCAGAAATCAAAATATAATGATTTTTCTAAACTTCATAATTACTCAAATTCATTTATGACACATGTAAAAAGAACTACAAAGGCATTGCCTTCAATAAAAAGCATCTGTTTTTCAGCTACAGTATTCTCATTTTCTTCTTAATTGAAATGTACATGAGAATGTGTTTGCGAGCTGCTTCCTGAAAAGTGGCCCTTTCCCTGTTCAAACAGAAATGTATATATTTGAGGATGGGGAAGGGAATCGATGGTTTGATTAAAATTTTCATTATTGGAGAAATCACTGTTTTTGTACAAGCTTCCCCATGCCCCACCCGTGGGCATTATTTGTTCTTCTTCAAAAATACCCTGCAATTGCAGCTTTGGGGATTCATCGTATTTTTATGGCAGCTCCTTAAGCAACTCTACAATTATTACATTCTGGTGTGTGAGTGATTCAGTATTATCTCTTAGGCTTTTATGATCTTGTTCCCCAATCAGTGCTTTTGTGTAACAAGCTAGTGAAATTAGAAGTATGATTAGAAAAATGTGACTACATTATCTAAAACTTATACACAGTTTTGTATTGCTTCAGCTTTCTAAGACCCGAGGGAACTGACAGCGATTAGGATCTATTTCTTGTGAAGGTACAGTTGGGAATAAGGGTGGTTTGAATAAGTGAATGAACCTTATTATGACAGAAGCTCCAATAGAGATGTGCATTAGAGTATATTGAATTCCACTTTTGAAACCACAGGAAACCTTTGCATAAGTACTCACATTTCTGCCTGGACTACGCAAATAGATTACTGCAAATTAAAAAAGGAAAAAAAAAAGAAAAAGAAAATCTGAAAGCCAATAGTCCTCCCCATCTCTATTTTTATTATAGTACCTTATAGATAGTATCACACAGTCAAAACATTGTTTTGTCTTTATGAGTGTAACCAGGACAGATATAAACCTTTAGCAACATGGTTACTCTCTTGGAAAGATCCAAACATTTAAAAATAGTGTCTTTTTTGCAAGGCTTCAAAAAAATACAGTTCTTCTTACTGTGGACTGAAGTAAAAAAACCCCAAAACAAATAACAAAAAAGAAAAACAAAAAAAGAAACCCAAACAAACAAAACATCAAACCCAACAAATGGGGAAAAAAAAAACAGGACACAAATTTTACTTTGCCTGTTTTCCTGTAACAAACAGGCCAGCCCTCAGGGGACCACAAACAGGACCATATTCACATGTTTACATAACACAGCTCACCTATTTTTAAAATGTTGGTACTATTTTAGCTAGTATAAATTAACTTTAGAATGGATGAGGAGTCAGCAGGAAAAAAGGAAGGAAAAGTCAGTGAAAGCAGGATTCCTAAAGGATCCAATGAGAAAGGCTGCAGGAAATAATGACTGAGCAAAATAGTCTGGAAAAGAGTGAGCATGGTCTGACACAGATATTAAGTCAGAAACTGGGGCTCTGTGGAGAAAAAGAGGTACATGATATGCAACAGTACAAAACTGGCCAAATTGGGTTAGGCCAAAGGTCCACCTAGCCTTCTGGCTTGACTGGGCATAATATCATCTCAGAAAACAATATAATAATGAAGGCAACAAAAGAACAATCTCACTTCTGGCACACCTTACCAGTTTCCAGCAATCAGCATTTTATCATCGATATATTTTATCATGATGTTTAATAACTACTAGTATATATAGTGATGTGAATTATATATATATATATGTAGCTCTGAAATATCTTTCCAAAACTAATTATCCCTTTGGCCTTCACAACATCGCAGAGCAGCCAGTTTCCCAATGTATTTATCATCTCCTCCATTCTGCAAAGGATTTCATTAACTTCCTCATATTCCTCCTCAAGTGCCTCTTTCCTGAACTGAAGATGTACCTTTTTTTCTTTTTCCTTTTTTTTCTTTTTCAGAAGGCATTTATACCTCCACTCATACTGTTCTGTTCCTTCCTTAGTTATGACATACTCATCTAAAGCTGTGAAGACTACTACCACAGCATTGAAAAGGCATCTGACTTGTAGTCGAGTGGTGCCTTGATGACTTCTTTCTAAACAGATTGCCAGCTAGGGCCAGGGAAGTTAAAGATGATTGTGTAGATATTCTAGGAAATGACTACTGAAGAAGAAGGAGAGAGTGGTAATCAGATGTGGCACATGGTGTAGAATAACAAGGGAGAACAGAAGCTTTCCTCCATGTTCAGTTATGAACATGTAAAGCACTTCATCAGACCTTAAAATTTAATTTAACAGACCATTTTATAACCTTGCATCCCATATTGCATGGATATTTCAAAAACATTACTAACCCAGACATACATTTCTAAACAAGGCACCTTGAAAGATGTGTTGAAGATTGTAGGAAGGTTTCATAGAAGGGAAGAAGAACAGTTATACACTGAGGACTCTTCTAATGAGATATTCACATAACTAGTCTTGCTCATTTGGTAACATCTAGATGAATTCCTTTGCTTCCACATAAATATGACTCCAGTCACTAGTGGTGTTCCCCAAGGTTCAGTATTGGGACCAGTTCTGTTTAAATGGCTTTACTCATTATCTGGATGAGAGAATTAAGTGCACCATTAGTAGGTTCATAGACAGCACTAAGTTGTGCAGTTGTTGATCTGATGGGGGGGTTGGAAGGCTCTGCAGAGAGATCCAGGCAGGATAGATTGGTGGGCTGAGAGCAGTGGTAAGAGGTTGAACAAGACCAGGTGATGGGTCCTGCACTTCAATCCCAATAACCCCATGCAGTGCTACAGGCTGAGGGAAGAGTGAATGGAAACTATCTCAGTGGAAAAAGACCTTGGGGTGCTGTTTGACAGATGGCTGAACACAACCAGCAATGTGCTCAGGTGGCCAAGGCCACTGGCACTAGGCTTGTATAAAAAATGACATGGCGAGCAGGACTATGGAAGTGATCACCTCCCTGTACAAATGAGGCTGCACTTCCAATCCTGTGTTCAGTTCTGGGTCTCTCACTAAAAGAAAGATATTGAGGTGCTGGAGAAAGTCCAGAGAAGGGCAATGAATCTGAAGGTCTAGGGAGTAAGTCCTATGAGGACTGGTTGAGAGAACTGGAGTTTAGTCTGCAGAAGTGGAGGCTAGGAGGAGATCTCATCACTCTCTACGATTACCTGAAAACAGGTTGTAGAAAGGTGGGGATTGGTCTCTTCTCCCAGGCAACTAGTGACAGGATAAAAGAACATACCTTCAAGCTATGCCAGGAATGGTTCAGGTTGGACATCAGGAAGAATTTCTTTATGGAAAGGATTGCCAAGCATTGAAATGGACTGCCCAGGGTGTTCAAGACATGACTGGATTTGGACCTTATTGCCATCACCTACTTGACAAGGTAGTTATTGGTCAAAGTTTGGACTCTGTGATCTTGGAGATCTTTTCCAACTTAAATGATTCTATGATTCTATGACTCAAGCATATTGTAGGCAGAGAAAAAGGATACTCTATGGCAACACAAGCTACGGGTTTTAATACAACTGATATATACTGCACCACACCTTCCTTCATGTGTTAATTCTTCAGTAGCATGTAGCATTTTATGGTTTATCTGTACACTCACTAGTTTAACCACACTTGTTCGAAGGATGAGAGTAATGAATAGTTCATATTCTTGTACAGTTCCTTTTCCACAACAGATGATAGCTTTTTTCCTCTTTCCTTTTTCTTCTTTTCAGTGGAAAACCAGCAGTGTGAAGCATACCCTTAATCCTACCAGGCTGGACTCCCTCATATGTACTGTTTCATGTGTCCTATGGGTACTTAACAATTTCTAAAGAGTTTTCCTACAATTTTAAGGAATTGTGTTAGAGCACTTAAAAACTAACGTAGTAAAGGAAATAAAGGCTATGTGAGGCAGTTTATCTGTTGTCTAAATTGTCTTTTGTCCACAAACCCTGTTCTTTTCTAGGCAGACACTACAAAGTGCTGTCACCTTACAGACAAAGGCCACATATATGAAATTATGTCAATATGCTCTCCTAAGGCTACCTGTGGTAATGAGATTATCTGAGGACAATTTTGCTATCTGTATTTTTCTTGTCCCAACTACCCATTTCTCCTAAGCTATTTATTAGTTCTCTTTTCTTTTTTTTTTTTTTTCCCCCTAAATTTCAGTCCTGCCTTCCTTTAAAAACCATCTTCTCCCAGGATATCTCTATTTCCCTTAAATATGTTGAACACTTGCCTCAAAGAGCTTATTAACTTCATAAAAGAAAGAAAAACAGCTATGTAAAAACATGTCAACATAATAAAAAAACCCAGATGCTTTAAATGTATCTGATAAAAGCAGGTCTATTGAGAGGGGGATGAAGGAGGGATGAGAGGAATCAGTGCATCAGCCCCAGGGAAAAGAGTGGACTAAATTAAAAAGGCAATTAAGAAATGCTGAATCTCCACCGTGTCAATGAGTTTCTATGGCAGATAAAAGTATGATGACGAACAACATATTCATGCCTACTGTTTTAGAACAATGGAGTATGTCCTGCTAGTAATGCTGTTGTTTTAAGCATATCTCATGGTGTTTCCATTATTGTATGTGAGCTCAGCAAACATACACGATAGACAAGGCGTTTTTGTCAGAAGGACAAAGAACACTTTGCTTTAGCTAGTAACAAATTGCTTTCATTAAGAACAAATGGTCTTGGAGCAGTTTTCTCCTATATGGTCTCCACAAGATATCAAGTACAAATGGTAGCCCAGTGTTTTCTCTGAACAATGGAATAAAACTAGATGGAGGCAAGCATGTGGCTTGCCTTAGTCCTTGTGTGGCTGGTTTAAACAACTTTCGGTCTCCATTCTAAAAATAAGTATGATTAGACTGTTATGCTAACAGTAACTAGTAAGGAATTAAGGCAGTGCATTTTAATAGGTACCATAATTTAAATGGTGATTTGCTCAGGATACAACACCATTTAACAGTATCCTGGTTCACTTTCTTAATGTACTTTAAATGATGCCTTTTGTGATGCTATGCAGGAGCACTTGGCTGTCCTGAGGCAAAATGTCTGTCAGCATTCCTGGTCAATCTATATTTTCAAGAATGTGTAGTGTAGCTTGATACTCCTAAAATACATTGCCTTCCCCTCCTCATGAAGGAAGCATTCAGCTGATACGCAAACTCAGTTTCTGATTAATAGGTTGTTATTGAGCATCTAGAAAACATAACCTTTTTTCTTTGTTGCTTTTCTCTCTCCTTATAATTTCTTTTAATTAATATTATTTAATTTAGAGTGAAGATCACAGTTAGGCATGAGGAATAACTGTCATATTGTAACATGAAACATGGCTTTGGGATGTTGCAATTTAGAAATGACAGTAACGTGGTATTTAAGATTTGAAAAATTGCTTTTGATCATGTGTTTTATCCTCTGTTTAGAATAATAGTTCTTGAAGTATATCACCACATTACTTCTTAATTATGTATTCGTAATCTTTGTTTTGAAAGTGTTATGGCTTTAGCTGATAGGCCTAAATTTAGGCTTTAAAGTTCAGACCAGGCCTGGTATTGTCAGCTGACTTGAGCTGAGCTGGGCTAGCTAACAGCTGACTTCTTCTAGCCAATAATATTGTATTCCATACCATATTACATCATCTCAAAAGGGGTAAAATCCAGTGTGTGGGAGTGACTTAGTTCAGTTCTGCTATGGCTGAGGTACAAGCCAGACGTGATCCAGCTTCTGTATTGGAACAGGCCTTGCTCCTGCTCCTGCTGCCTCTGCTTGCATTTTGTTTGCATTCAGGGAAGTAGATATATCTTGTTACTCTATCTGTTTCTTTCTATGTGTCTTTTAGAGTACTTACAGATCTAGAGTTATAGACTTTACATTGTATTAATTGGGGAGTGGGAGGTTACTTCTTGTTATATATAACTTTTGTAAGTGTGTGTTATATTGTAGTTTTAATTTTCTCTTTGCTGTATAAATACATGTAGTTAGTTTCAGCATAAACCTGGTTTTAGAGTTTTTTTTCCCCTTTCTCCTTTTTCTCAGCCGGAGGCTAACTGTGTACTTGGGCAGTTGGTGTTTTGCCAGCTGAACCCAAGACAGAAAGTTCAATATTTCAGCTGTATAAGGTCACTTTAGATTTCAGCTCCAAATGCAAATGTTGCTTGCTAAATCTAATAAAACTTGGGTAGGCAAGGGTATTTAAAACTCTCCTTGGTTCTGCAACACAGGCCTAATACAACTCCATGGGAAAAAAGATGGAAAAGCCAGGCAGCCAGCTGTCTTAGCAGCATCAAAGACTACATATTCTCTTTCTGCCAACACCAGAACTGTAGAGCACATTAGGAATGAAAGAGATGATATGATATGCACCAAAGTGTGCCTTCAGTGCTTCCACTCACAACATAGCTGATGTACATTGAATAGCCTGGGGTTAAGAGTTGGTTTTTTCAAGTGAATATTATTCTTATTGTGTTCCACATAGCATATTTCATAGTTGCATTATTAATGACCCAAGGAAAAACAAAAATAATCAATCTCATTGTCAGGAAAAAAGGAAATTCAGTACTTATCTTCATGAGGAGAAGAAAACAATAATTTAAAAAGTCACAATACATTCAATTTCCATTGCAACTGCTGTTTAAAAGAAAGGAAGAAGGGAGCCTTATCAGTTGTAAAGGTAAAAGCTGCATCTTTTGAAAATATAGAGCTTCAGGGAAATTTATAAGAAAATACAATTAAAAGCATGAGGGCTGGAACATGCTAGTGGAAATTAAATTTGAACCCCTATGAGCTTCAAAAGGTAGTCCAATGATTCTAGGTGCTGTGAAAAGATACTGAAGGACATATACTCCTAAGATAACAAGAATATCATAAGTAAATAAAATCTAATAAATGTAATAAGGGCCCTTGGAAATCAAATATTGTATTGTTTTATTTTCCATGCCCCTGGAGAATACGCTTTCTCTAGATTTATGTTGAACTACAGGTAGAAATCTGAGAAAGTCAGAGACCAAATCCCAACCCAGACATACCAAAAGCATTGACATTCATCCTTCAAGATGAACTTGAAACAAAAGGGCATGCTGTTTTGGACATACACACACACACACAAAAAAAAAAAAAAAAAAAGAGAAAAAAGAAAAAAGGAGAAAACATTTCTTTTCATTTGTTTTCACTAGAGAGGATCTGGGAAGTTTCCAGGATTATGTAACACTTGCACATGAATTGTGATGGTTGTGTGTGTTATGGCAACTTGAGAACATGTAGCTGCATGCAAACAGCTTTTGAATTACAGCTGTTTTTTTGTGAGGCCACCTAATGTCTCAGAGTACACAGTCAGCAATCAGCCAACAGGGCTGGTGTTATGTTCCCTGGAGACAAAGGAGTCTCTGAAGTCATCAGAATAAATGCCTGTCTTTCATATGAAAGAGAGAGAACAGAGTGGCTGAAATACTGGGGAGATGTGTCTCTTTCCTACAGGGGACAGAAACAGAAGCAGAATAGTTTCCTCAGGAGAACTGCTGGTTCCCATGCTTAAGGCTGGAGAAATATTCATGTACTTTGAGAGAAAGACAAGAGAATCAAAAAGACAAACTGTTGGAATGAAAGGAAACTTTTGGGACTGACAGAAAAGTCAGACAATAAGGGCTATAGGGCATGGGGTGCTGGCTCAAAAATAGGTTAATGGTTTGGAAGATGAGCCTGAACTACTGGAGTGAAAATTCAAAGTAGCCCCCAAAGGCTGACAGAAAACATGTACAAGCTCCCATTCACAAAGATAAACAAACTAACCTATTTGATATTAATATCCAATGTAGAATTTTCCACAGAAACAGTTTTTGTGCTTCTTTTGTGCAGGTACGCTAAACAGGCAATAACTGTATTAAAAAATTCAATATCAAATCTATCATATCTTAAAGGCTGACCACCAAAATACCTGTTGTATTGAAACTGTAGAAAGGTTTGCATTTTTGGTGGCTTTTTTTTTAAAAAAAAATCCACTTGAGAATCTAGGGATGATTGAATTTATTTCAGCCAGAGATACCTATGTTTTGAAGTCAAGCTCTGTTTCCAGCCTTGACAATACATCCTAAATTACAGGTGATACCTGGAACCTACTTAGGCTTAGTAAGCAAAAAAGACAGTGTTCTGTACTAGGATAAAATCCCAAGCACCTGGTGACTTTACAGTCAAGGGGAGTTTGGCCTTTGTTCTATGTTTTTAGTAGAGGGGACATTCATTTTTTTCTCTAGTCTGTGCAAGTATTTCCTGCTGCCAACGACTGTAGTTTCTGTTGAATAAAATCACTTCATGAGAACTGACCTCAATTCATTTACTCAGAAAATTAGCTGCTAAAAAATGGAAAAATGATTGGAATATCTTCCCCTTGTAACAGTCCATGTCATAAACAGTAACTTCTGTAGTTAAAGGCTGATGACAGATAATGGTATCAGTCCATTACTGTCCTAGTAAAGTGTGGAACTTAGCCAGCAGAAATCTAAGAAATTAGAAAATAACTAATATTGACTTACTGTTACTTCATTAAAGGATGGCAGGAGAAAGGTTAGATGTTTGCTTAGATCATCTATTTCATAGCAATACATGATCAATGCATTGCAAGTTCACAAGGAATCAGTGATAGGGGCAGGAGTCCCTTTACACACAAGATAATAATATTGCCCTGCATCTCTTCCTATCTAAAAAAGATTTGTACAACTCTTGGAATACATGTTTAATCAGTCATCCACTAAACACTGTTTCAAGCTAAAAAATGGGAACACTCCAGAAAGAAAACCACAGAGAATGAAAGGTAATAATGTTCCCCTGAACTGCTCTTAGGAAAGAATGCACAGAATACCCTTGAGAAAATTCAACCCATAATCCCTGAGGTACTGATCTGGGTTCTTACACTCAACATATCTGTTTGGGGTTTTTTGTCCTGTATCACTTAGAGTTTTGCATTTGGCTGCCCTATAGAATTAATCTAGACTCACTGAAGTTAGAATCATAAATTGGAATTGGAAAAGACCTGCCAGATCATTAGTCAAATCCAGCCTTTGACTGAACACCACCATATCAACTAAAGCATAGCACTAAGTGCCAGGTCATCATTTCTTGAACCCTTCCAGGGATGGTAACACCACTACTTGCCTGGGAAGCCCATTCTAACACTTGACAATCCTTTCAGTTCACCTGATCTCCTCATTCAGATTCAACAAAGATATTAAACGAGGAGGTGTTCATGTTTAAGTTCAGGACTTTCTGCACTTTTCTTTCAATATAGAGAGTTGAAGATGTGCATGGTGGTCAGTTACTCAAGGTGAATTGCACCAAACTTTATTTATAATCATGATCTTTGAACTTTCTGAATGATCAAAATACAAAGCTTATATGCACAAGTATGTCTTGGTTTGAGGGGAAAGAACCAAGATGTTTACTCACAAGAGGGGGAGGGGACCTCCTCCTCGAATAATCAC
>JAWWEV010000115.1:67731178-67745375 GCA_035583235.1 Hafferia zeledoni
TCTTTGTTAACGGTTGGCTAGGGTCGTTAAGAGTGGCAGGGGAGAGAATTTACATAATAATTCCAAACTACAACAAAGTATCACCATCACAGTGGTGATGTTTCAATGTTTTGTTTTTTTTAATTCAGAAATTCATAAGTAAAAACTTGAAGTGTCACTTTTAACTAACTGGATAGCAAAACATGCAAAAATGTTGACCTGTGTCAAGCTCTCTCATTGTGTGTATAGTGCAACATACTTTTTTTTTTTTTAGTGTAACCTTATATTGTAGAGATTAAGGCAACATGTAAAAGTCTCATTATGTCTGTGTTATTTTTCAGATAATATAGTAAGGTATTTCAACTTATCCTGAAAATATTTAAGATACTTATTTGGAATGTTATCATCCTGTGATTCTCTGAGAGGGAAAATGAAAGGCAATATGGGACAGGTTATATCAAAAGGAGAGAATTATCATACTACTGCACAATAACTCATATGTAGAAGTCAAGATCAGTGCCTGATAAACTTGATTATTACCCTAAGCTTCAAGTGAAACATAGCACTGTCTGAACTCAGAGACTTCAGATAACAGTCAGAAGAAGGAAGTTTGAGCTAGAAAGGTTTTCTGTGCTTCTGCCTCAAACATGATAAACTACAAAAAAAATCAATTGCTAAGTTTTCAAGAATTCTGAAAGACTTCTCACTGCAAAACAGATGTCAGAGATGATCCTACCTTGCGTTGGCAGTAAAGATGAGCAGTGTTCACCAAGTAAGTAGAATTCGAATTCCCAAATCTGTGTGTGGCCATAAATGACAAGTACAATCTTGACACAAGCTGGTGGCACTGGCTTTTCCCAACAAGCTGGCAATGCTTTCGTACTATGAAAGAGGTTAGTTAAAAAAATTCTTAGAGCATGAAAATTCAGGTTGCTCTTAATACAATGAGCATGGAGGATATGCCAAGGATAAATACAATTCACAGAGAACTAAATACACTGGGAATTATTGTTGCATATTAAATGGCATGTAGCAAGCAGCTTTCTCAAAGATTTTATAAACTTGCCTTTGTACAAATTTTGAAATCCTAAATTTTGGGTTGTAATAGTGTCTCAAATTCCATTTCAGGCAATTATTTCTTTTTACTAAATTGCACTACTTGAAAAATTATAAAATTCAAGAACACAGTTTCAGTGTTGCCACTCTTCTGCAAACTCCAGTCTAAAACTTTAAAGGAACAAGAGGTGGAATAAATGAAAACTGGAAGTCTTTTACCAGTATAATGGTGATTAAATGAAGAATTTTCCCTTGCATATTTGTACAGTACATAAACAAAGTAAAAGGCACAGAATGCTTCATCATGTAATGTCAGTTTAGTTTTGCTTATTGCTGCTTGCTTCATAGCTTACTCTTGTACACAAAACACCTATTTCTGAGTGTATTTGGCTTAAAAAGAATACAGATTTATCAGGTAGAAGAAATTGGAGTGGTTTTCTCATTATGTGATAGATATGCAAACATAGTTACACAGTGGAATTGATGAACTAATATTGCTGAATTCATCTATTTATGTTCTACCAAGGGCATCTTTTTATGTCCATCTACATGCCTGCCTCCAGCCACCTTGAAGGTGTCTGTGGTAGTTTTAGCTAGGCCTCAAATTAGCAGACCTACATAGATTAGGAGAGACAGGTATCACCTGACATAAGCAACCAAAGAAATATTTCATACCATATGATGCAAACCTGAGATATGTAGGAGGAGTTTCTCAGTTGCCATCATGTCTGCAGTAGAGGCAGGATGTGCTGCTGCTGCCCTGCTGTCTTGAGTCCTGCTGCTGCTGCCGCCACTACTAGCATTTTGTTTGAGTTCAGGGAAGTAAAAACATTTTGTTGTTATACTTTCTGTTTCTTGCTGGGTGTCTTTTGGGGTGCTTACAGATCTAGAGTGATGGAATCTGTTTTCAGTGGGAGGTAGAAAATTGTTGCTATATCTAACTTGTGTAAGTGTTTGTTATATTATAGTTTTCAATTTTCTCTTTTCTGTGTAAATATATATATATTTAATGTAAGTTTAAACCTAGTTTGAGGAGGGTTTCTTCCCTTTCTCCCTTTTCTCAGGGCGGGGGGGGGGAAGAGACTGACTCTGTGTTGGGCAGTTGGCATTTTGCCAGCTCAACCCAAGACAGTGTCCCATTGGTGTGCACAACCCTCTCTGTGATCTGTGAAATGCAGGTACCAGCACATCTACCTCTGCAGCTTTCCTGCCAGTGAGAACAATTCTTTTCTGAAAACTGCTGAACTCAGATAGCAAAGCTCCTGCGCCTATGTGCAAAGATTATGCAACACTAGTTGGTCCAGGATAAATGAATCCCATGTACCTCCCATGCTGCTTTGCCAAAAGCAATGCTAAGACATAGTTTGGCACAGAAGAAAACTGCTGCTGAGGGCAGCATTGCACAAGGACCGTGATTATCTGGTATGTAGATGTGGCACAGTTGTTATTAGAGCAGGTAGGAGTGCTACCTGTGTGCTGTGTAAATATGCAAAGCCATTTTCTATTATCCATCAGGTTTTCTCTACCATAAGATTCACCTCATAAAAGGGATAGATAAACATGGATCTTCACATGATTAAAATTAAGAAAAACAATGTGTTTGTCTCTGCTGGAAAGTTATTAGTAGACTCCAAAGTCTGGCAAGTTTTGTCATCAGACTAATATTGTGGTGTGGTAAGTCACTGGACTGTGTGACAGATATGAGGCACAATTTGGTCAGGCATTTTCTGGAGTCTTCTGGTGTACTTTCTCTAGGAGCCTCTAAAAGTAGTGTTTATTAATAAACCAACTTGTAATCCAGAAATGTTAATAAGAAACAAGATATGATGCATATTAATTTAAAAAATCCACATATAAAGCAAATCTTCCCTTCCTAACCAGAGTTGGATTCCTCTGCAGAGGCGTGTCTGTTCTCCAGATTTACTTTTCAATCAAGCAGTACTCAACTGCACCTGAATTAAGCTTTACACTGTGCCCTGCAGAAAGGCTGTGCTGATCTCCTAAGAAAGTGTAATTCTTTCCACTGCCTTTTAAGACTGCTGTAGAGACAGTCTCTTGAGCTAATACATCCATTTTGCCTCCCACCACCACTATTTCCAGTACTGCAATTTTTCTCCTTTCTGCATTCATCTTGCTCTGCCTGACCTCTTGAAACCCAGACCAAAATGGAGGAGCAGTTCCTGGAGAACGAGCAATTAGCCCAAGTGGATGTAATTGTACCAGAATGCAGTTGGCAATGAAGCTCAGGAAGCCACAATAAATTGTAAACAAATCCGTTAAACAATCATGCTCTCTATCACAGATTTGCTTTCAGTATATTGACAAGCGTTACAGAGCTGTTTAATTTTACTCAACTATTTTGTATTCTACTTAGCATAAGCATTGCTACTTTGTTTTTATGTGACCATTTTATCATAGTCACGGGTCTGAAACTGCAGGTTTTGCCATGCCAAATAGCAAGATTGGACAGGTGGGCATCATGCTCATGTTTCAGGTCATGTTCTAACATCTGCAAGAAATCTGGAATTTTTCTGAACTGTACTTTTCCCCTGTGAATAGTCTTAAGTACAGTCCACAGCCAGATATCTATTGAAGTAAATGATAAGTATTTCAGAAGCAATACAGAAAGAAAACTAATGAAATCTGCTGCAATTATTACATAAAGAAATCAGGACAGATATCTGAACCTGTACTTTTCTAAGAAAACTTCAGGCTTTTCCATTTATTAATTTGTTATGAACAGATTATTATTGATCCAAAGAGGCAAACCATTTCAATACATTGTCAAATGTGCTTTACAATAAAGAAGAAAAAAAAAGGGTGTTTAAAAGTAAGCAGCTACTACTAGTAGTCATAAATTGTTACATAATATATATGTTACTGTAGTAGTACTAAGATTGAGTCAGCAACCCTGACAATAAAGCTTTGGATGCCATTTGCACCAGGAAAGAACTGTAAATGAAGAATAGTCTTAGTCTTATTGATATTTGCTCATGGATCTCTGTCATCTTCTGTAGATCAGATAATTTGATAATGAACTATTTGCTTGAAAAAGTTGAGAACATGGAAGACAATGTCTCAATCTGGATATTTTTCTTCAGTAAGGTCAATCAACTGGCTTAGTGAAATAGAAAAGTCTTGAAAGATTGATCAAAACCAACAGAAATTTCCTAAATATTTAGAAAAAAATAAATCTTCCTCCCTTACTTTTGTTTTTTCTCTTCTTCTTCACTTGGAAGAGGAAGCTCAGACTTTGAAAAACACACAGAAATGTCAGAGACTGCTACCAAGGGATTTTGAAGTTTTTTAACCACCACAATTCAGATAAATTTTAAGTAATCCTAAAAATTGCATTCCTTGTATATGAATTGCACAAGGTTTTCTTGTCAGCAAATCATGTTCCCTTTGTTTTTAATACTAAAATAACACTGAAAAGGAAAAATAAGCTCTATCCTATCACTAACACTATTACATTTTTTTTTCATGTTGCTAGCAGGATCTTTTCATTTCAGATCTTTGTAACATAAATCTTTAAAGACATGCTAGATTCCTGTAGCCAGTTAAGAGCATAGGGGGAAAAAGTACTTTGTTAGTAACATCTTTCATTGAATTTGTAACACACACAAGATGTCTGTAGAGAACAACTGGGATAATAAAGAAATTATTCTGTCACTTCTATTCCATAGTTGCTATTAAACCAATGGAACTCTGGTAGATTGGCAGGAACATCGGTGAGCTGTTGCTTGATTGCAATTTCCTTAATTAGCTTTGCGCCTTTTTTTTTTTTTTTTTTTCTCCTGGGAGGTTCTGTATGAGGCATTTTAGTGTTTTTCAGTCAGCACTCTGTCCATTTGTGATATTATGATATAGATGTCAGTCTTGATATCTTCAATAGCATACTGTAATTCTGCAGATATTTGGTCTTTCTTTTCCTGTGAAACATTAAATTCAAAACCAATCTATATATTTTTAAAAATTCCATTATTAGAGAAGTTTAAATTTAACTCTCTTGACAACATTCATTTTCTGCTATTGTCATTCCACCTCTAACATCATCTTCTTTCTTCTACTTTCTTCCCTCTCAGCACACACATTGGAGAACAATCAGGACCTCTGAAGCACTGAACTGGATGGCTCACTGCACAGTCAAGAGTCGTATAACTCCTCCCTATGTAATTTCTGTAACTCAAGAGCCTGTTTTGCCTCCAATATGGAATTAAATAGAGAGTTCAATTTAAATCTAAATGCTGAATCTTTCCAAAGGCCATTTGTTAAGACTAGTATTTCAAGAGTGAAAACAGTATAGCTGTACTTTTAGGAGAAAAATAGTATTAAAAATCTACTGCATTAGTTCAAGTCTATTGAACTGAAAAGTTTTGAGCACAAAAATCAACTAAAAAAAATTCTTCCATTCCACTTTTCCAGCAGCTTGCTGCTGGCAACAGAAATGTCACTGAATGCAATTGTCCTTGGAGTTATTGGGGTTACAAGGATATTACATCACCTAGCAACAGAAGCATCTATTTAGGATACAAGGCTCAAATGCATTCTTTTAATGTGTTGTAGATCCCCCAGGATATACACAAATAAACTCCCATAGAAATCCACATAGTTTGCAAGGCAGTCTGTTTCTTTGTCTTTGATGCATCAGTGCTTTTCCTTTGGAAGACTTTGACCTTTTACTAGCAAAACTGGTAATCTCCTTATTTCATTTATGTGTTTGTTTGCTTATTTATTTATTTTCAGGCCCAAAACATGTGCTTAGAGATTCACTTTTCACTTCACAGTGTTAAAGTAGTATTTAAATTCTTGGCAAACAGAAGTTCTCAGTCCAGAGTTTCCTCAAATACACTGGCATGTTGTGGGTTTTTCAGTCAATATTAGGACGAAATATCATAGAATGCCTTAAGACACTCTCAGGGTCCCTGCAATCAGGTGCTTTATCCTCATCTGCCCTATTGCCATGGATCTTGTAACTCTGTTGGCTTAGGTCAGACTCACTAGGAATGAAGAGTCCTTCATAGGATCAGTCAGAAGGCTGAAATGGTTATGCAAAGAAAATTGATAAATCTGGACCAACTTTAGAAATCAATGAAAAATCTGTTTCTCGTTATTAAATGCTGAAATTTAATACTTTATTCTGTTTTGTCTCTACAATCATTTGTAGTCTGCAGCCAGCTGTAGTTCACAGAATATCATGAGGGTATGTGGTAAGTTCCACTCTTCTTACACTGTCTGAGTACATACTAGACTTTTATTAACCTCATTAAGCTGGAAAATATGTGTGTGGGGCACAGCAACCTGCCTCGTCCTTAAGATCTTATGACTCAGAAATGAGTTCTGACTTTTCTATGCAATTCTCTAAGTGTGTCTCTTCTCTTTATGCTTTGTGCTTGGTTTTCCAGTCTGCTTCTTTACTTTAAGGACAGATCTTCAGAGGTGTTAAACATCTTTGGAAATATTCCCATAAGCCTGTTAAGTTTTAAGAGTAAAACCTTTTCCCAGACACTGGCCTAAAGTTCTTTTTACTCATTTTTAATTGATAACTGTATCATCAAAAGCTGAAGTGTAGGTAAAGCCAGAGATGGACTGAATTGGAATTTGAAAACCTATGCAGACACATAGCAACCCATCAAGATGGGTGTGAACATGAATCTTGAATTTTCTAGTCCTCCTAGAAATTCACATGGATGTGCAGCTGTAGCATCAACAAAATTCAGTGGGCAGGGGATGTTACACTGCAGAATTCTGGTCTTTAAAGCAGCTTCTAATGGAGTGATGAGTATATCCATGGCATAACCAAAGACTTTACACCTAAAGGCTATCATAAAGAAATAAAAGTTTTGTTGGTCAGATGATTGACAGACTTTTTCTCTCAGATGTCCAAAGTTTTACTGATTCTGGAAAGTCTGATTATTCTACCCCGTTCATATCACGTAGTAATAAAAATAGCAATACTTTCAATTTAGTTTATATGGAGGATTAGTATACAGTCTAGATATATAGTTAGCACATACATCAAGAAATAGAGCTAGTCCTCTAAGCCAAGCACACACATGTTACTACAGGCTAACATACTTACAATGTTGATATACAGAAGTCTCTTAGAGATAACTAGCTGATATATCAGGGAATTCTCAAAAACATTATTAATGCACCGAAGCCATATAAATTCAGTGAAACAATCAGAAGACATTAAAGAAAGGCAGTTTTATGTCTACTTCTGGCCTGTTCTTCATATGATATAAGTCAAGACAAATCCCTGTCACATCACATTTTCTTGCTGTGGAATGATGTGAGGGAAATAAGGGGTCCACTTAGCTCTTTGTGTAGCTCATTTAAAATAACCCAGATTAATGGTGCCCTGTCTATTTTACCCTTGTAGGGAATGATAAATACTAAGAATTATTATTGAAGCTATTCAGCTGTCCATTAATAATACATTAGTAAATACCATATGATCAAATTTCATTGAAGTATGTTTTTTTTACAGCAGCTTGCAGTTGAGCCAAGTGTTAGCTTAAATATCAACAATATTTCATTCATGAAGGGTAAGGGTCCTGCTAGAATCTACAAGTATACAGGATGCAGAAACAAAAAGGTCCCAAAATACCTGAAATACTATTGTATCAAAGCTGAGGAATGATGGAGAATATTTTCCAAATGGGCAGAGCACAGAACATCACAGAAAGTGTAATGATTCTTCTCTTGACTTTCTCTGAAGCCTGATGGCCCACTGCTTTACTCTATTTGTACAGCCCAGTTCAATCCTGATTGTGCCAGAAAGAATTCTTCAGATTGCAAGAGTTTCTTTCCTTTACATTATTTAGCAAGTTTAAAAGATAATAATTTAAACCCTTTGGCAATGACTAATTTTTTTGTTCTCACTCCCTCAGGGGCTGTCACTGATTGTCTCATAAATCTAAAAAGTTTACATTCTTCCCTGGAGGTGTATATTTTTTGAAAGTTCTGTAGTGTTTTTATATTTCCTTATAAGACTAAACATTTTCTTTCCTAAAAATGGCCAATGTTCTGTTTTGTAGGTAACTACTGTCCTTTTTACATATAAATTTACTCTGCTTATAAGAAATAGTTGTCAAGTTCTTGTACTTTTTTTATCAGTGACTGTAGGTAACACCATTTTTCATGCAATAGTAGTGACCAAATCTGAAAGGAAGATATTTCTTACTCTCATTTTCCTTTTTTTTTTTGTTTTTTTTTTTTTTTTTAATATTCTTAGTTCTATTGGTGTCTATATATACATCATACTTTTTGATTGGACTGACATCTTACTAGGTTGTCCCATGCCAGAAGAAATCTTGAAGTAGCTGTTCAGTAAGTTGTTTTATTTGTGTAACTAATTCAGTCTCCAAAATTGTTATTCCTTAAAAAATAATAAAGAAAACAACTAGAATTTGCAAACATTGTTGCAGTTTGCCTATTTCCTCTTGATTATAAAATTCCAGTATATTTTAAAGTCTGTATTGATTTAATTTCCTTCTCCTAAGAAAAACATCTGTGTTTACATCTGGCTGTGTATCTGTTTGCGTACACCTGTGCATCAGTAGGTAACTGTCCTGGTTAGAGCAACTGAAACCAGCTTACTCCTGTGTGGGTGTAACCAAAACTGTATTCTACACCCTCTACGTAATTTCTGACAAATGGATCATTTGCAGCAGCTGCCCAGAGCACGCCTGATGCCTCAGTTTACAAGTTGGGTGTTAGAGAACCCTGTGAGATAGGGTCTTCACACCAACGACTCAGCTGTGATAGCTCCCCTCCAGGGAGGTAGTAGCACCTTAACACCCAGCCAGAGGGGTCATATCTGCTAAGGGGCCATCAAGGAGTCCAAAAAAAATCCCATGACTCACAGAATAAATCACCCATTGTGAAACTCCTGGCCCTGGGGGAGATACTGGGAATTCCTACCTGAACCTGAGCATATATAATCTTGGGGTTTGGGAACTTCTGGTACCATGTCTCGGATTCAAAAGAGGACAGAACCTCAACAGGACTGTGATTGTCACTCTCGACCAGACTGCAACCATCATCCTTATCAACTGTTTTTTCCTTTTCTTTTACTTTGGGCTCAGGCAGACCACATGGGTATCAGCACAGGGGCTAACTAACACCATTCTGTTTGTGCCCCAGGGTGCTGTGTTATACCTCTGTTTTTTGTGGGTTAAAACAAATTTGTCTTTGTATTATTGCATTTATTGTAATATTTTTATTAAATTGTAAACTCTGATTTATAATCTCTTTTGAGTGGGGTTCATTTCTCCAGCTGGGTTTACCTTTAAACCATCACAGTAACACACATTTTCACTTGGGCATTTTTGGAAACTCCCAATTTCTTTAAGAACTGCTAAGATAAAGTCCATGACATCCAGATTTTAGATAACTTTCTATTAGAGATTCAAAAAGAATATATACATATATATATCTTTGGGTTGATGAACTAACACATTAGAAAATTTGGTACAGAAAATTAGACCAATAAAATTTTATGGATATAACTGCCCTAATGCAAAAGCATATGGCAGAATTAAAATGTTCTCCAAAGCAATTATTTTCTTGATTTCAGGTTTGGTTGGTTGGTTTTTTCCAGTTTAATAGTCTGGCCTACAGAGCAGAAAGAAAAACCCAGCCAGCAGTCATGTAACTTGACATTAATTGACCCTCTAAATTATGTGACCTCCATGTAAATAAAATACGTCCAGTCTGAGGTTCTTGGTTCTCTTAGCTCAAAATGCAAAATTCTATTCAAAATCTGCATACCTTTTAGCATAACTACTAATGCTAAATTTTCTCTGCCTTCCTATTCCTATCAAACCATTCACCTTGAATGCTATAAAGAAATTTTTGTCAGAGAGGTTCCTAAGTGCCTTTTCACCTACCTCAAGGAGTAAGCCATTGTAAGGCAAGAAATGGAAAGACAAACCTTAGCACTGGAAGGAATCCTGAAACACAGGGTTCTTCCTCTAAAGTGAGGAAAAAAATGTGTATTTCAGCTACAGGTTGCAGGGCAAGAGTACATAATTTGTTTATTTAATTTAAATAGCTGGTCCTGGAACAAGTGAACACATTGCATCAAGAGTGGAATTTACTTTTTCTTTTCCAGAAGAAAAGAAAATTGGAAAAGAAATTGTGATAATCTCTTTAAAATTATGGGGTGGTACTTGGTCAGAGAATATACCCTCTGCATCTATAAAGCTTGTACTAAACTCGCCTCCTGGCTTGGGGAATAAAGGTATAATTATTTCTCATTAATAAAAAAAAAGAAACAAAAAAAACCAATTATGTTTCTCGTCACTCAAAACTGAGGCTTCATTATAAAAACAAACAGGAATAGATATTTAAAACTGAAAAAAAAAAAAAACAAACACCCCACACCCCACAGTGTTTTCAAATTTCTGTGTTTAAAGAAGGAAATAAATGCATCAAATAACACAGCATTTAACTCAATAGCTAATAATTTAACCAGAAAAAAATTACTTGCTGTTAAAGATAAAACATTTACAATACATCTGATTGTTTTCCAAACATTGAATTAATCATGAATCCATTGAAATTGTTTGTACATTATAACAGTTCAGCAAAATAAATGCAAAACTTTACAAAGTTTACAGATTTTATGTGATGCCAAAGGGGTTTTGATTTTTCGTTTTTATAGATTTTAGGAACACAGTAACTGTAGCAAATGTAGATTTAATGTGCTAGTATTTGGCAGCCTAAGTTCATTGTTTATGTATCCTAACCCTTAGCACTTATCAGTAGCTCAAATTCTCTTAGTTATTTAGACTCTCTTCAAGGTAAAGAGCTGGAGGATATCAGAAAGGCCTACAGAACGAAACACAAACACAGGTCAGAGTGTCCCAGAAGTCAGAACTGGAAGAACTCCAAAAGCCCGAGGAAGAAGAGCTGATGAAGACAGAGGGTCTCATTGACCCACAGACTTAATTCCGGGTGGTGGAACAGAGGTGGAACTGGGGCTGGACTGAGAAATGTGTAAAGTAATGATTGGAGGAATCATATTATAAAAGCCATGGAAACTAGAACTGGGAGACACATGTATGTCATGATGTATTCCTGTGGGCCTTCAGCCTGTTATTAAAGAACTTTTACTTTTTATCTTATCCTACATTAACTTGGCTCAGAGTCCTGCTTTGTTGGAAGGGGGGAGGGGAGGGGGAGCCTCTCACGGCGTCAATATAAATCATAAGGTTGGGTGATCTAAAATCAACAGAATAAATTATGAGAGATTGCAGAAGAGGGGGAAATATTTTCTCCTAACCTGAATTTTAGGATGTCAGAGGTACCTAAGCAGTCTGTCTTGTGGAAGAAATCTTGTGAAATGTTCTAAATACACACTTTTTGGAGTTCCCTTATGTCATTTTGCATAATGTCTGAAAGAGCAATAAACAAAGTACACAATGTGTACAAAGTACACAAATACGCTCATACTTATCTTGAGATAGTTATAATTTTGCTAAAGGATTAACCCCAAATTTTGCTTCTTAACTCTTTCTGAAGGCAGAATAGATGATTCATTCTTCCTTTGATACTTCTTAATGAAATAATAACTTAGCAAACATAACTGTTTCTAAAACATTACTCATCTTAAGTGATGGAGTGTTAGTGTGTTGGCATAAACTCCTGGAGTAATTCACATTGATTGATTAGAAACTCTTATTTTACCCAATGTCCTTAAATATTCTTTCATTCCAGGGTAAACAACAGCAGCTAATAGACATGGTATCTCACTGCCCTGTGATCGAAGACTAGCTTTTAGGACAAGAAGTAAATGGAGGTCTAATCTTTCTAGTGCCATTTAGAAGTACTTAACATTGGTCTACAAAGAGCATTGAATGAAAAGAATTAGTAATGGAAAAGACCTACTAAGTCATTTGTACAGTTCTCTGCCAAAGCAAGATTGCTTGTCTATGATATACTATATTTTTAAATGTCCAGTCCAACTCTAAATTATTCAGCTGATCTGTTACTGTTTCCATTACATCCTTAGATATACCAGATCTATATTATAATGTAACTCAAATTTTGCTATGCTTTATTTTCATTCCTATAATGACATACTTTGCAACAACTTACACAGTCTTCTTTTACATATACTTCTCAGATGGTTGCTGAGTTAGCCAAGTTACACCACTGTGATTATTAGCCATTCAGGCTGTGACATAACTCTGCCTTGCATACAAAATGACAGGTTTTTACACCGTAGTGCACTTGAAGAAGAAATCTAATTTACCATCTACCAAATTAATGAAATGTTATTATGTTCTTACATGTTTCTAATGGTATTGAACTCTTCTAAGCAACATTATTTTCATATGCATTCTGCAAGTCATATTTGTAAACCTATGCATTTAATGCAGGAAACATGTTCCAAGGGAGCAACTGGCTCCACACATAGTGAGTGAAGTTTTGCTTCATTTTTTTGAATTATACATACTAAGCAACGAAATCTTCTTAGCTCCATAGGTGACATACAAACTTTGCTATGATACTCACTATAATGTCTCTGCCTTTAGATATCTGCAGATTTTACTGTGCCTCTCTTTCACTGTATCTCTTAGCAGATACTTCCTCTTTTCTAAAAAAAATCTAATCTTAATAACCTAACTGTGATGTAGAAAAAGCAGTGAACAGAGGACTCATTTATACTCTAGTTTAGGAGAACCCATTGCAAATCCTATCTGTGGTATCATTAGAGTTGCCCACACAAATGTAATTGAACGGAAACATCCAGGGAAATTTCATTTTCCAGGATGGTTATTGGAAGCAGGGTAAGAAAAGAAGAGCTTTTACCTCTCGTGAACCATTCTGGACAGTGTCATGGGGTAATATGACCTGAATGCCTTTAACTCCTTATCCTGGCACTGTAGCTGAGGAGAGGGAGGGAGCGCAAGAGGGATAAAAGGCAGCATCCTGGACTTCTTTCAGATATCACTGTTACCAGAAGACATGTGATCTCATTGTTAGTGGGAGAAGGTCCTGTGTAAAATGCCAGTAGAAGAAAGGAAGAATTGTGGAAAAAAACCTCCAACCAACAACAAACAAAAAAACCAAACAAAACCAAAAACAAACAAAAAATGTATTCCATTAATAAAGTACAGCATTCCCAGTTGCCAGAATCAGTAATGCTTAACAGGTACATGCTAGTGAAGACTAATAGCTATGTATTTTTCTCTTCTAGGATCACTCTGCAGGGTTTAGTGGAGTACAAACTTTTTTCCCAAAATTGAAAATATCACCATCAATCATGAAGGGCAGAATATGTGGAATATTATGGGATATCAAAGCATAAAAAAATCACAGAAATCTCTCTTCAAAAGCCCAGTTCACTTAAAGGAATATAACCTAGTCATTGCAATAAATAGTCCTGTATCTGTACATGCTGGCTGGAGCTAATTAATAAGAAGTTCTCAGAATGTTCTGAGTTGGAAGGACCCACAAGGATCATCAGGTCCAGTTCTGAATGGCCCATACAGGGAATGGCCCATACAGGGATAGAATCCACAACCTTGGCTTTATTAGCACCATGCTTTAACCAATGGAGTTAATCTTAGGGCTAGGTCATGTAAGAGAGTTTATTTTGTAATAGTGTTGTGGTTTGGAATTATTATGTAAATTCTCTGCCCTGCCACTCAGCCTAGGCCCAGCAGTTAACAAAGGGGGTAGTTGACTGTTGATCGCAGAGGGTGGAGGCAGATTGTCCCTTTTGTTTCTGGGGACACTTTTCTATTGGTTGCTGGGTGGAATGCAGGATCGGTGTCTGTGTGTGTGTGGGTGCTGGGGGGGGAAGAAGCTGTCTCGTGGCTGCTACTAACCACCTGGGATGGTTCTTTACTCTTGCCCCTGCCCCTCGCTGCTCCTCACTGCTGGCTGCTGCTTTCTGCATGAGGCATTTCTTCTCCTCCTCACCACAGCTGTTTTTCCTGGTTCCTGCATCTGAGATCCCAGCTCCTGCTCCAGTCTCACCACTACTTGCAGCATCATGGCCCGCCCGCCCCGGCTGGGCAGCAACCTGAGAGAGAGAACCTGCAGCTGCTTTCTTCCAGGACACATGGCAGTTTTTTCTCTGCTTCCAGTTTTCCTTCTTCATTTGGGACAAGAGACACAGAGAGAGAGAGACAGAGTTCAA
>JAWWEV010000115.1:67750141-67790450 GCA_035583235.1 Hafferia zeledoni
ATTGTAGTTTTCTCTTAATTTTCTCTTTTCTGTATAAATATATGTAGCTAGTTTAAGCATAAACCTGGTTTTAGAGGGGTTTTTTTTCCCCTTTCTCCCTTTTCTCAGTCAGAGGCTAACTCTGTTCTTTGGGCAGTTGGCATTTTGCCAGCTCAACCCAAGACAGAGGTCAAGTGGGGAAACACCAGACTTCCTAAATGAAGATCTGAGGTCAGAGGAGATGTGAATACTTGTTTCATTGCTGAATGCATGACACTTACAAGTAATTTCTGGAAGGACTCAATGATGTGTCTCCTCTAAGTGCATTCCTCCACTCTGCATTTATTTGCGATAACTTGGGGTTGATGCATGTAACCTTAGAGAGTGCAAGCCAATGACTCCTCCTCTCTCTTTAGTGGAAAATCACATTTCTAGGAAAAAGCAATGAAGCAAAAAGACAAAATTGTATTAAAGAAACAAGTTTATTTTTCCATGTGCTTATTATTAAACATTAACTTTTCATTGCTTGAAAGCTTTACCCTAAAGTCTAGTAAATATAATCAAGCTCTAATTAAATGTTAATGTAGAGTCAGTGTGTTAAAAATTCATAAGGAGTGCACAGATGCTATGTTTTAGTCAGCATGGTCTAATCAACAGGATCAGATCCCAGCTGTGGAAATCCTCTCACTTGACACTCTGGCAGAGAATCTTCTGTAGGCTGTACATTTAGAACCACTCGCATGGATGTCAGCACACCCGTTTAGGACACATTTAGCCATTTCTGGCCAATAGGCTGTGTTCAGCCCACACTCTAGTAATTGGACTATGCTACCAGCCACTGATGTAATAGTGTAAAAAAGCAGTTGATGATCTGTGCCTACTGACACAGAACACAGACACTTGTGTTTTTAAAAGATCATATCTCACTTTGCATTTGAACAATCAATTTTAAGTTCCAGTTTGGAAAATAGAAATATTACACTATAGCTCTACTTGACATAATGATCATTATTTCCAATAGCATTTTTAAGAAAGAATGATTTATCAGTAAAAAAAATAAAATTTTGAAACTGTTAATAAAAAATGGTACTAGGAAAAAGGTCAGATTTTCTCTTTCATGAAAAGTATTGATGAAATATCAATAAAAGTAAAAGATTAAGTTTTCATGAAAGCTTTTATTTTTGTATTTGTCAGTTCTAAATGAACAGCAAATAAAGTTATATTTCTCACCAATGAAAATTTATTAAATTATTACTTCCTCTATTATTGCTCATTTATTTGTTATCTCAATCTTATTTTAGTCTAAAAGCTGGGTTAGATAGCCAACTGAATACCTTACTAGCCAATGCAACCATGTAGTCATAAAATTTCTTCTATGACATCTTTTCCCCCCTTCATATAATTGGGACCTAGAACTGTGCCTGACCCTTTTGTGCACACTATGAAGATGAAGGAAATTTCCTTACTCCTTGCCATGAAAAGCCTGGCCATGCACAATAAAAAGCACAGCCCTTCTGCAGCCATCACAGCTTGAATAATTAATTATCTTGGTGGGAATAATCCTGACAGCTATTTTGCTTGACTCATGACCTTGCACTGTGTCTGCACTCCACAGTGCTACAGCCAAGCCTCTCTTCAAAGTTTTATGTTCTGCAACAGTGCTGAGTCAGGATGTGATTACTATTGCAAATTTATGCTGTGTGCACATTTTTTCTACTGTTTAAATTTGGTCCCACAATGTAAAGAAAGGCAAAAACTTGCAGAAATTATGAAATAGCAATGTCTGCCTCTATGGTTTTTCATAGAATCATAGAATACTTGGAGTTGAAAGGGACCTTTGAAGGTCATTTTGTCATTACTGATACTGCACAGAATTGCTGGGAATATCATCACAATCATTGTACCTGCCTAAAATAAAAGCTGAAATCCATTATTTCTTTTCACTAAATGAGTTCAAGCAAGGGATTGTTTTCACAGATATTATATAATTGTGTTGTCTCTTAAGGAATCTTGCTATATATCAAATTTTGATTAAAAATTAAGAAGCTTTTTCTGAGACCACTCATTATTTATCTGAATTTCTTCTTTCCTTTATGTACATATTCCTGAATTTTAATGACACAGTGTGAAATCTGTCTGAGAAAAACTGCTTTGACTATTTTTGTTCTTTTCCTAGAATTTTAATTTCATTACAAATAGAAATTGACTTACTAGGTATTGTCAAATATCAATACATTGGAAAGAGGAAGAGGCTCTGGACAAGTTTTGGGGATTTGTTTTGTTTCTTTTGTTGTTGTTGTTGTTTTGTTTTGTTTTGTTTTTCTGATTGTATTAGTACACTAGATTCAATTTTCCTCAGTCCTGGCATTTAAGATTCTCTGCACCAATCATCATTATAAGAGTGGGTGTATGGTACAGTACTGCTTGTGTGTTTGGCATCTGGTGATCTTTCCCCTGGAAGGCTGGTTTATTTGCCAGGGAAAAAGCCATGGAACAGGACTATATCTCCTGGGCCACCTCCAAGTGTACTATGCTCTTCTGTAAATACATAAGCAAGAGCTAGAGAGAGAGCTAGAGAGAGCTAGAGGCAGAAGTAAAAAGCATCTATTGCAGAGACACAGAGTGACAATGCAAGACTTTTGTAAGTCTCTGAAAGATATCTGTCTTCTAAACCCTTCAAAATTTGGGTGCAGGGTAAAACTGAAGCTCTAAGAGGTGAAAAAAAATAGGATTCAATAGTACATGAAAAGGTTATACAAAATTGTGAGTATTACAGGAATTCTAATTGGCATGTAGAGTTGAAATTCCTCTGCAGGGGTTTTCTCAAGACCTGAATTTGTGAGAAAGTGCTTGGAATTACTAGTAAATATGTCTGTAATAGAATTTACTTTTGTTCTGTAACTCAGTGCAAACACCACCACCCCTCAAAAAATTCCAACAAACAAACCAAACCAAGCACACAAAACACATACCCACCCAAACCAACCAATAAACAAACCAACCAATAAATAAAACCTCCATACCTCCTATCTCTTTCCATTGGAGGTAGACAATGTTTCCTTTCTTTTTTCATCATAGGGTACTTCATTTCCTGATGAATCTTTAGAAAGCCCCCCTTCCATGTTCTTTTATTTGAACACTACAAAATAGTTAATGTTCTTACTGTTTCTTTCCTTTTTTTCTTCTATAAGGAAATTATTCTGGCCAAATGCAGATTATCTGTGCCTGCAGAACCAAGATGTAAGAAAAGTTAGTTTTAAAATCAAATTCTGATGGAAAGAGAAGCCTGAGTCTCATCCAGCATTCCACATTTTCCTGGGCACAGACACATCTTCGTGATTCTAGGTGTGATTTTTGTAGGAAGAATTATTGTTGCTAAAACAGGGAAATGCTCTCTGACAAAGGCAGCTACACCTAACTTATACTGCTTTAGCCATCATCTATCTGGCCTCCTTTGTAAATTTTTTGAAGTTTGAGTCTGGTTTCTAAGCAAGATTTCACCCAAGTATTGAGTGAGGTGCTGAATTCACCTTGAAACCACATTTTGTTACTGCAACACCAGTGTCTCCCAGTTAAAATTCCAGTCCAGAGGTGATATGCTGAGAATACTTTATAGACTATCATCATGTCTTTTGCATGAAAGATTTAACCAACCTATGTTAAACATATATCAGATTTATAGTTTTATTTAATATTAATTGTTGTGGCCCAATCACTGAGAGAGGCTGGAAGATTACCTGCAGAGTGGCACACACTGGTGCCGCCCCCTCTAAGGGGTCTCAGACATTGCCATATATGTCCAAAGAAGCAGCCTAAGCCAATGGGGTCAAAGGTTCTGGCCCCTAGGCGGAGTCAGATGAGAGGTCATATATGTGGTTGTATTTTGAATAAAGACGGAGTTTTGCCTGGACATCGTATCGGTGTGTGGTCTATATAGCCCTGGTCGGCAACAATTAATTGTCAATTAAATAAAAATACTGTTTTGATTTTTAAGTCACAATAGCACCTTTTGGGGAAAAGCAAGCTCTGAAATGGAACATGTTAACTGGATTTTTTTTTTGACATCTCCTTAAGGGATTATGTAATTAAATGTAAAAAAAAATTAAAATCAAACTAGAAATAAGTGTATGAGAACAACTGGATGAATGAATGAAGAAAATAACTTTCTGAATTAGCTTTTCATGTTCTGAGATACTATGACATTAAAACTTATACAGGTTTAAAAGAACATAACATTTTTGTTTCTGAAAGACATGGTGAAAATGGAGATAATTTCTGTTCTATGGTCAATTCCAGCTCAAAATCAGTGAAAATGTATAAAATCTCAATGCCTTTAAACCAGTGACAAAACTTTATCAATGGAGATGTGATTTAGTCAGCTTATCTTTTTTAATGCACCTTGGATGAAAAGAGGTACATTCACAATATAGTAGTTTCACTGTAAGAGCATTTTTAGAGTTACATTAAATCTTATACGTGTGGTTTCCATAAAACCAAGTTCTTTGCAAATTCTTTTTTTAAGTACTTTTTTTTTTTTTTTTTTTTTTTTTTTTTTTAATTCATTCTTTGAGTGCATTTCAGGTCTTATTTATGTGGATACATGCTTTCGTGCAGATTTTGCAGAGCTAACTAGTTACAAATATAGGTTTGGGTTGCATATAGGATATTAAAAGGCAGGAGTGGTTTGATTCTTATTATGTACAATGCTGAATGAAAATTGTTGAAGAAAGGTTAAAGAGCATTTGCCATCTACCTGGAAGTCAGTGAGTTTCCTTAGTATTTTATTTTCTGCTGCATTACTTAGTTGGAAGCAAGGCGCATAATCTCTTTCAGTCAAATTGTTCCTACTTTAACACTTCCCAAGGGACACATCTTTTTGCAGAATCAACATAAAAAGAGCAGTTACATTTCTTCATACAGCACAGCTGGCTGTTAGAATGATTAGAACCAATCCAAGACGGAGCAGAATCTGGTCCATGCAGTTGACTAGTCTTTCTCTTGTGCTTGACTTCAAGCACCAGGAAATAGGACTTGTGTGTAGAAATGACAGGAAGAAGGAAAGAAAATCCCATAGGCAGGGATTTCACAAAGCAAGAAGAGTTAGATATGCCTGAAGTAGTATGACAATGACAAAGAGTTTGGAGAGCAAGTTTCCTTGAAGAAGGTGGAGTCCTGGAGTGTTTGAGTCTCACTAGGGGCCAGGAACCATAGGACTGTTGTTTACTCCTTGCAAATATATAGACCATGATGCACAAATATCTGAGTCTGCTCTCTGATTTCTATTTCTTACCAAGATCATCAGCAAAGCCCCCAAAACTGATTATTTTTTTATAAGTGGTTATATTTTTTATCAATTTAGTAGCAAAAAGGAATGCCAAAGTCCTGGATTTTCAAAGACTGGAGCACAAATTGGTTTGCTTTGTGATGATGTGCTAATCCACTGCACTGCTGCTTTGATAATGGTAAAAATAATGGACAAGCAAAAACCGCATAGTACCAAACTTGGATTTATGAAAAGCTTTTTGTACAAATAATGATCTTGGAGCACTTGATTCAAGAGTCAGAGAAAAACAAACGTTGTCTAACTCAGCTCAGGGAAATAAGGTATGATGCTGACCTAGACTTATAATATGAAAATAATTTGCTGCACTTCATTATTTTCAAAGCGGAAGAGAATAAGCAGAAACTGATGACGATTAGCAGCAAGCAATCACAGACAGGCTCCAAGGAATTGGTCATTATCTAAGCTGTTGTACAAAACATATTTTTGTCTGTGATTACTTGCATCTATTGTAAACTGGATACTATTTTTTTTTTTTTTTTTTTTTTTGTTTTCTTTATTCTTTTTTCCTTACCAGTTTTCTAGATTAAATTTAATTACAAATCAGCCAGATTTGTACCTAGAGCAGAAGTCCATATACTGCAACAGCATTAAAGACATTAATGTATTCTGTGAGTTAAAAGTTCAACTTTATGAACGAGGATTTTCATGAAGTTTCTCAAGGAAATTATCAGTCTAATGAATACACAAAACTAAGTCTGATTGTGCTTCCATCATTAAAGGCATCATATGTTGATATGGAAACTAAAATATTATTTGTTTGTGATTCTATCAAGTTTTCTACAAATGTGAAAATGATGAATTGCATGAAAATCAAAGATCCAGTTCTGAAAGCCACTGTGCATGAGTACTTCAGAGCTTAAGTGTAAGTAGTGAACTGATCTAAAAGTTCCTTACACGTTGTTTTTAGTTCTCCATATCTGGTTAACAAGTGGGAACGAAGCAAATGCATCTGACTCAACATCACTGAGAAGGAGCTGAATCTAATGACTATGGGGCAATAATGGAATCTCATCTGTGTAAATATACAACATAGAAAAACATTTTAAACAATTTAGCATCATTCACAAGGAGCAGCGAATACTAGGAGAGATCAGACATATTTTTCTACCGGTCATTATATTGAAAACACACACTCATTGTGTTGAGGCCTGGTTTAAGTTACAATTAAACATTATGAGCATGCAAGTGATGCCATGAACCAACAATACGTCTTTGTGGCCACAATGGCCAGCGATATCCTGGGGTGCATTATGAAAGACATTGCCAGCAAGTTGAAAGAAGTTACATCATGCCAATCTACTCAGCCCTGGTGAGGTTGCATCTGTAGTACTGTGTCCAGTTCGGGCTCCTCAGTACAAGAGAGATATGGAGCTCCTGGAACAGGTCCAGTGGAGGGTGACAAAGATGATTAGGGGATTGGAGCATCTCTCGTATGAGGAAGGGCTGAGGGAGATGGGCCTGTTTGTCTGGGGAGGAAAGAAGACTTAGAGGAGATCTGATCAATGCTTACAAATATCTTAAGGGTGGGTTTTAAGAGAGTGAGACCTAACTCTTTTCTGTGGAGTCCAGAACCAGTATAAAGGGCAATGGACACAAACTTAAACACAGGAAGCTTCATCTGAATATGAGGAAAAACTTCTTTGCTTGGGAGGTGACAGAGCACTGGAAGAGGAGTCCAGAGTGGTTATGGAGTCTCCTTCTCTGGAGATATTGAAAACCCACCTGGGTGTAATCTTGTGCAACCTGATCTTGATGAACTTGCTTTAGCAGGGGGTTGGACTAAGTGATCTCCACAGGTGCCTTCCACACCCTAGCATTTTGTGATTCTGTATTCAGTAATTGGTTGATACCTTTGTTTCTATTAGTACCCTCTAGAATGCCTACTGCATTGGAATTAGCTGTAGAAAGGGGAAGCAGTAAGAAATGTTTACAGTATTTACAGCTTCTCTAGATAAAATCCATTGCTCCATTTCCCCCTTTTTTCCCCATGTTTTTCTATATTTTTCTATTTCTTGCCAGGCTGCTTAAAATTTGGAGGTGATTTTGGAGAATGTAGAAATTTCTAAAAAATAGTTTTAAGCCAGTACTATGTCTCAAAAGAGGAAGGTAGACTGATATGTGGGGAAATGTCTTTTACTAGATGTTAGGACCAGACATTCTCAGATGCTTAGTCTTCTTTGCTATAAATGGACTTTGTTGGCAAATTTGGCTTTTCTCGATTAGGAATCCTTATAGCTGCAAGAATAAGTGAACTCTAAATAATAAACTTTTATTGGAACTTTCTCAAAATCTTGATTTATCAACCCCATTTGACTTCTCCAAGAGCCCATCTATGTTTAGTAGCTGAATTTTTTAGCACTGTGGTTCATCCAAACATAAGATGTTTTCAGGTCTGTTTTTCTTCCTCATTAGGTAAGGTAAATTTTCTAAAAGAGCATTTTAATATAATTTTATTTGGGTTTTTTTTCATGTCCATGGTGAATCCTCTGCTTTCTTAGATACAGGTTGCTTTAGAATAGACAGACTATAGGTTAGCTAGGTAAACCTAAGAGTTTTTGTTTTAAGATAACAGTACTTGTGGAAGCAATTGTATTTTTCTTAGATATTTTGATTTGAAATTTTTAGGACTGTGCAAGGAAGAGCATTGCTTTTCATAATAATCACTGCATTGTTCCTCCCCATCCCTTCCTCTTAAATTGTCTTTACATAGTGCTGGAATCTCTAATTCCAAACTCACAATCAGTTTTAGTCCGTTCATCTGCTTAATTGTCACGTTGAGTATTGGAGCTTAGGCAACTCTCTCAGTTTGTCAAATTATCTCTGTTTCTGAGGGTATGTTTATGTGATCTCAACTGAGTGAGTTAGCTTGTTTAATGAAAATATCTCCTACACCTGGAGATTTACATTGCTAAGCTGAGACACTCTAACAGTATGTGTATGTTCCTTTTCTGTTGTTATGACAGGCACAGTTGGTTAGCTGAGCTCTGTTACATCTTTTGTATGTAAATTTTGAGTTGGTAAGCACTGTTTTGTCAGCGTTCTGATTTTCATATCAGGCAAGAACTGTCCAACCTGAACCTGGGTCTTCACATGAGAGCAGTGTATTTGGCTTGCTATGCCACCTAGCCTTCAAACAGTAAATATCTGAGTATCAACCTCTAGGTTTGCATCTACTAAATGCTTCACTGCTTGATGTTTACATTAAGTTCTTTTTGACACAGTTGGAAAACTTATCTTCTTTCAAGACCTTGCAAGCCTCTACAGCATCTGTCAACTATTAGGAGATAAATGATAGATAGGAATGGCTGTTATTATAATCAAATAAAGGGAAAAGGACTGGCACTGTAATCAGATGGGGGGTGGGGCTCAAAGGATGATTCTTTCATTTCTATTTTTCCTTTCTGTTTTACACAAACCTCTTGACATGGAAATGGCAATTGGCACTACATCAGGAAACAAATGACCGTTTCTCCAAGATGTGCTTACTAAAGCATCATACTCACAATAAAATCTGCTCTAACCCTTTTATTACAGTACAGTAGAATCAAGTTGTGTTCTCTTTCATGTAATCAATATTTTTGTACTGGCTGATTTTATTTCAAGAAATCAAATGTAAAAGAATCTATGCTGCTCTCCCAGATTTTTTTTCTCCAGTAAAATTTTCATTGCCAAGTATTGAAAATATCCAAAAAGATAGAGAGTTTAGGAAGCATTAACATTTTAGGAATTCTAAATTAATTCTAGATTAAAAAAACTTATATTTTATAACTCCTTTTAAAACTAAATGCATTGAAACATGAGGGCTTCTATTTATTTAACTAATCAGAAGACATAATCTAGATAATACTTACAGCCCTCTAAAAATCTAGAGACTGGAGACAAATGTAAGCATCAGGAACTAGATTTTGGTGGCATTTGCAATAGTGTGCTAGACCTACTTAAGTAAATGGAATTGTTCTAGACTTACAGTTCAGAAGTGGTAAAATTTGAAAGCATTTAAAAGAGTAGAGTTTATTAGTTAATACAGGGGGGTTTATGGTAAATGGACTTATACTAATAATTTTCTTAGAAGTAGCAAAGTTTATACTTAATAGAAGATAAGGATGCCAATATTAATACCAACACCAAAAGAATCTGATGACAAAAAGCTGTAGTGTCACAATTCATACTTACTCTCTGAAGATACTGACACCTCATCAGCTATTGCAACAATTAGTTTAGAATACTCATGTGTTTTTATTAAAATATTTATCTGCTTTTGATTAGGCTTTCAGAAGATCCCAATAGTGGATATTACAAGAGCTAACACAGATACAACACACTATTATGTGCTTGACCTTTAATGGAATCTATGGAAAGGTAGACTTAAATGAGGTCAAGTGGAAGATGTAAATCAGCCAATGAAAAATAAATCACAGATAGAGCTTTTGACAGATTCTTTGGGACCAGAGAGGATCTGAAAGAAGAGGTAACCTGGTAAGGATGCTAGGTTCGGGTTCTAGAACAAACCCATAATGAGTAATAAACCCATAATGAGTAACATTAAAAGGATTCTAACCCAGAAAATGATGATGATGATGATGATGATGATGATGATGATGATGATGATGATGATGATGATGATGATGATGATGAAGAAGAAGAAGAAGAATTATGCATTATCATCATTATTATTGCCATTATTATTACTATTACTATTATTGCTATTATTGTTGGTGGTAGTTGGTGGTGATGGTTGTTGTTATTATTGTTGCAATTGTTGTTATTATATTGACAGGTTGAGAAAGTTGGGGTTATTCAGCCTGCAGAAGTGAAGGATACATGGAGACCTCATAGCAACCTTCTAATATCTGAAGGGGGTCTACAAAGAAGGTGAAGAGGGAGTCTTCATCAGGAACTGTAGTGATAGAACAAGGGGGAATGGCTTCAAACTAAATGACCGTAGTTTTACATTAGATGTTAGGAAGAAATTCCTTACTGGGAGCGTGATAAAGTATAGGAACAGGTTGCCCAGAGATGTGGGTGCCCCATCCCTGGCAGTGTTCAAGGCCAGATTGCATGGGGCTTTGAGCAACCTAATCTAATGAGAAATGTCCCTGCCATGGCAAGAGGATTGAAACGAGGTGATATTTAGTGTCCCTTCCAACCCAAATCATTCTACAATTTATTATTATTATTGGTTTGGTGTTTGATGTTCCTCTTCTTCTTTCTTCTTTCTTCTTCTTTCTTCTTTCTTCTTCTTTCTTCTTCTTTCTTCTTCTTTCTTCTTCTTCTTCCTATTATTATTGTTACTATTATTATTATTATTGTTTTCCATACGTAAATGCAATAAAGAGACATATTCTAGATACAAAATACTTGTTTTCAGAAGAGGAATAGCAGAAGCCTAATACATTTAGCAAAGGAGAGTAGATGTCCTTTTCCTCCCACTTTTCAGGAAGGCAGGCAATTGCCCTCTTTTTTATTATCTCGAAAAACTGATTAACAAACTTTCTGCCTAAGTGGTTTTGGCAGTCATTGTCTTGGCTGGCAAAATGTCATAATTATGCTTCTATAAATCTTTACAGTTCACCTATTATGTCCTGAGTCAGGTTGCTGTCCTCTCCCAATTTGCATCTATCCAAACTTATTTTGAAGTGGAACATAAAAAATGAATGTTAACTTTACATTAAACAGAACTAAAAAAATATGACAAGAATTCATTATTCCTTTTTTAAAAAATCTATGATTGGCATTCCTTGATATACATTATTTTAATCACCTTTAAATAAGCATCTATTATATGGGTACAGTAATGACATTGAAAGATTTTTGTATTGTTCTGGGTTACATATTTTCTGCTAATTATCTCCAGAGTTCATCATGTGCTTATGTTGTTATCCAACAGAAGAAGAGATTGGACCAAGCTACTGCTTGTGCTGGAGTGATCCGACTCATTTCCACATACATTTGGAGAGGGTCTGATGTGATCAGCTCTTGACAGCCAATATATTCTTGCTGCACATCCAACTAGAATTATTGTCCTTGAGATAGCTTATTAAAAAGGCATATAGATGGGCCATTGAAGTTCTCAAATTTTCCCTGACAGTATCTCTATTTCTGTATGATTTTATTATTATCCTTCACTCAGGATTTCCTGGAATAAATTATTTAGGTCTCAATTAATTGCTGCAACAAAGAATTGAAGCTATTAGCAAGCCTTAGGCAAATAGGTGGGCATTAGTATATATTACAGACACAGATGCATGAGAGGTGCAATCAATTTTGTCTTTGTTGGTTTTTAACTTCAGTGAATTGTTCATTGATTTTGGAATTTGAGATGATTCGAGGAAACTATTAAACAAATGGGCAATTTTGAGAACCATTTTATAACACATATGGCAGCCTAGACAATAGATGTCACACCATTTACAAAAAGGTCCTTTTCTATCTCACTTGGTGCATGTGATCTCCCACCTCATTACTTACTAGGCCATGGTAAATTGTGTTCTTTAGGCAATTTCTCCTTTAGGTATGAATGAGAATAAAAACAAACCCGGAAACATCTCATGTACAGTTGGGGGTTTTTTTGTCATAATTTTTCTACCCATTAATACAGTATTATTTTCAAATTTTGTTATTCTAATATTTTGCAGTGACTTACCTGGTGCATTAGAATTTCAGATATCAAATCAGTTTAAAAATAAACTTTTCTTCCTGTGTTCTGGGTGTCATGTGAAAGGGAGGAGGGAGACAGAAATGCAAAGATTTCTAGTCTTAACTCTATTAATAAGAAATTATTAGCAATAAGTGTTTCCAGACAATCAGATCCTTATGTTCCCAACACTGCCTATCAACTGCGGAGAGCACACAGGTTGGAAGGGTTTCTGACCTCTGATATGAAGCCAACACTTAAGCCGGGGAGAACTTATCAGCTAAATAAGTGCTTCCGGAAAATTAGATCCTTATGAACCCAACACTGCCTGCCGAACTGCTGGACAGAACACAGTCTGGAAGGATTTCTAACCTCTGCTTTGAAGCCAACACTTAATAGCTAGAAAAGAACTTTTCCCACAACAGCTCCCGAAATAACATTTATTAATACAAGTATGTGACAGTTATTGTGGGTTCCACTTTGCTGGTGATAATGTTTAGCTGTAAGATTGTATCTAATTGATAATAAAAAGACCCCCAAAAGAAACCAGCACAAAACACATTCCACAGAGACAAACACACCAAACTCAAGTTTCAATACAACAATGTATCCCATTTTCATGAAACACAAAAACTAGCAACAAAAAACTGCTAACCAGAAGCACAGCCACCTAAAACACTTATCTAGACACTCTCTCAATAATACAGGACAATAAAATATCTTGCTCATTACTCTGTAACACAAAGCAAAAGGAAAGAACAGAGCTGCTTCTTACCAACACAGATGTTGAAAAAGCAATTGCACATTGCAAAAGAAAGCAATAACTAATATGAAGTAGCAAAGTGTGAAGCAAGTTACTGTTATTAGTATTAAGATAGCAAAACACAGTTAGTAAAGGAGGTATTTATAAAGAATCAAAGTTGCTGTTAGCATAAGGTGTAAGATAAAATGTATAAAAGAATAATCTTTGGAAGAAAGTAAGGTTAAGAAAGTAAACTATAGAAAAATAGAAAGCACATGGTCTCCTTACCCCTACATTGTTCCAGGTGGTAGGAGGAGGCAGGACAAGCTGCTAGCAGCTACCCCAACGGCATTTCCCCCCTCTCTCCTGCAGTTTAAAACTGCATCTCCTTTTATACCTTTTTTTTTTTCTTCAGGTGTTGTGTGACTAAAGTCAATCTTTTGGTGGGGTGACACGGATGCTTGAGGGTGGTGGCTCCTTGAGTGCTTATAGAAGATATCACAAAGGGGGGGGGCTTGTCATTCTTGACAACACTCTACCCTTTGTTAATCTTATCAGTTTGAAAGCTTTTGTTCTGGGCTGGGAGCACCCCTCCAGGGTGCTGAGGCATTTCCCTCAACTCATCCAGGCTTATCAAGGCCATCACCCCACACTGAGGATTGAGTTATTTTCCCTTATGACTCTGGAATATATGGAATTGTTTGACAAATTTCATGGATTTGCATGGTTACTTTACATTCTTTGAGTTTTGCATGGGATGCTTTTGCACAGTTTTGCTATTAATGTGAAGATATACATTTTTACATCAGCTTGGATTTCCAAATCAGAAAAATCCTAGAGAAAAAACTCCACAAAACAAAAGTACCAAATGCATTGAAACAAAATATGAGACATTTAAGCATATAAACATCTTGTAGAAACTGTCTTTCAAGTACTTTCAAAAATTATTTTTTATTATATTCTATCCAATACTTGTTGTAGTGTATCATTTAGAAGAGGACTAATTTTCTCTTTTGTGACAGTTAACAGATTCATGACCATGAAAGTGTATGTATTGCTTCATAAATTTTTTTTTTTTTTTTTTTTTTTGCATAAGTAGACATCTTTTAAAACAGAATTAAATTTTCCTTTCCAGGATGAAGAATTTTTGATCCCAAACTTTATGCTATCTTTTATTGTCAACTGAGTGTATAAGCCTATTTTAATAGTCTAATAAATCTCATCAGAAAAAAAAGTCTTCAAATGCAAATCTATGCATTTCTCCCAAAATAATGGTCTTTTAAATTACTTTTGTACTCATTTATATAAATTTTATCATCATTTTCTGTCAAGGGCGGGGGTGTTTTTCTTTTTCCAAGCAGAAACTATATAGAAAACAAAATAATTGAATTCTTTTTATATTATTTTTATTTTAAGTTTGCAACACACAAAGTTTCATCTTATACCAACCATCATCTCATATATCTTTTATTTTGTTATGAAAACGTTTGTGTTTAAAAGTGAATTTCTGATAATTATTTTTCTTAAAATGAGCCCTTGCTGTTTGAAGAGATATATTGCAACATAGGAATATAGGTTATCATTAATCTAAGTATTTTTTTGTTCAGATGCCATAAAGCCTTCTTATTAGACACAATTTTTTTGTATTCACTGTTTTTTGGGGTTTTTTTCCTTTTAGTACTAATCCAATTACAGCATTCTCGCATTTAGACCAGCCATATTTTTAGTGATCTTATGGTAGTTGAGCATCCCCTTTTCATTTCATTTTCTTAGTCTGCTCCTTCTTCAGAGAAAGCTCAGTGTCAGGAAGAAAATGTAGCATCTTTTCCTACCAATCACTCTTCACAGAATATTAATTTTCCCCAAGATTTGGGGATTTCTTTTCCTTAGCAACTTTAAAAGTTACATTTGAAAACATTTACTCTTTAAAATAGAATCAACATCCTTGAAATAAGTTGGCATGTTCTTTTTGTAAAGATGGCAGATAAATATTTTTATTCATGAACTGTTTAAACACCACTCTGCACTGGGAATCAGTTTCTCCTTTATGTCTTCAGCTTTAGATTAGCAGGAGAAATACACTGTTGGTTGACAAATAAGGATAAGAAAAGCTATCCTGGTACATGACTTCCTATTATAAGTTACATTACCCCCAGGTATCTCTTGAGTCTGACTCTGCCTTGTTGTTTGATGTGACAAATCCTTATGCTGTTTTTTAACTGCTCTGCATAAAACTTATTTTGGAATCATATCCTGACACTGCTTGATATAATTCTTTTAAAAAGTTTTAGAATTATAAGTATTTCAGAGGACCTTTAATGTTTCCCCTTAATTATCTTCTCTTGTTTCCACTTGATTTCTAGTCCTCATTGTTGCCTTCTAGAAATTGCCATTGTAATGTTTTCTGTTTGTGAGACTCCTGAGACATGACCTATTGCCAAGTCAGAAGAGATTCTATCCTTGGGTTGTTTATCACTTTAGTATCTCTTAGCTTAAAGTATAATTTAAGACTTTCAAGAATTTTTATCTATGAACAAAGTTGTATGTGTTAGAGTTTTAGTTTTATCACAAGGTTACCATATCACCTATATGGAACCACCAGCAATGGATTTTATTAAATCAGCTGAGTACTTCATTGACTGTTTTCTAATGTGATGGAGGAAAAATCTTGAAAAATAACTGGTTCTTGCACTTACAGTACAACATTTCAAATCCTAATGACTCATTAAGCAGCTATCTATGTTTTCACAGCAGTGGAGGCAAGAAATATTCCTTTAAACAAATGCTAGTGGATTTTATATTAAAAATAATTTCTTTCCCCTTTGTTATAATGTGATTTGTCTTTTTTTTTTTTTTTTAATCTCAAACATTTACTTTCAGAGAATTCCTTCTTTATTCTAACTGGGATTCTATTTAGATTTAAATTGGATTTTACCTGCTGTTATTAATGTATTGCTTTTTAATAGGAAATAATATTTCTATTTCCATTGAGTCTAATTGCTTAATGCAGATGATTTCCACCTTTGGATTAGAGAGCTCTTTTTCTTGGGTTCTTATGGAGCTGTGGCTCTTTTAGAGGTTTTTCAAATTCATCTATGGTTTATACACATTTGTTTTCCTTTGTCACTTTCTGCAGTTGTCTGAGAAGCAGACTCTAGACCCATGTGGCCTGTACAAGGGAGGGGAGTATCACTGTCTTAGTGCATCTGAGACTTTCTTTAAGCTGTTTCCAGCTTCAGTTAGTCTATCAAACGATTCTACCTTTCTAGTTTTGTCAATTCCTGGAAGGAGATTTGTGCCTTGGGTATCATTGATTTTATTTGAGGTACAGAATCTCTAATATCCATCTTTATGACAGAAACTTTCCTGTTCAATGCCAAGATTTTTGTTGTTGATAGTGTTAGTTTGTGATATCAAGCTGACTCTAGAGATTGTCCCAGTTTCTCCCTTCATTGCTTAAGGGGAACAATATGGGGTTTTTGTTTGGTTTGGTTTTGAAGCAGTCAAGGGAGGGGATTGTCCCACTTTGCTCTGCACTGGTGTGACCTCACCTTGAATATTGTGTGCAGTTTTGAGTGCTGCAATATAAGAAAGATGTTAAGCCATTAGAGAGTGTCCAAAGGAGGACAATGAAGATGATCAAGGGCCTGAGGGGAAGCCGTATGAGGAGCAGCTGAGGTCACTTGGTCTGTTCAGTCTGGAGAAGAGGAGACTGAGGGGAGACCTCATTGCAGTCTATAATTTCCTCGTAGGGGGAAAAGGAGTAGCAGACACTGATCTCTTCTCTGTGGTGACCTGAGACAGGACCCAAGGGAATGGCCTGAAATTGTGTCAGGGGAAGTTTAGGTTGGATATTAGGAAAAAGTTCTTCACTTTGATGGTGGTTGGGCACTGGAACAGGCTCCTCAGGGAAGTGGTCACAGCACCAAGCCTGATAGAGTTCAAGAATCATTTGGACAATTCTCTTGGGGACATGGTGTGACTGTTGTGGATGGTCCTGTGCAGGACTAAGAGTTGGATTTAATGATCCTTGCAGGTCCCTTCCAACTCAGCATATTTTTTGATTCCAGTTTCTTTTTAATATCATTCCTAAACTTGGTCTCAAGAATGTCCAGAGACTTTTTAGCTGAGAGTCTCAGGTTTCCTAATAACTAAGCTGTGGATATGGACACTTTCTCTGCCAATACAGGACCATGTTATTGCTTTCCTTCATTGTAGAGAGTAAAGAGGAAGTGGACCAGTGGACCGAGGTAATCTCTCTGAGGCTTAGATCCTTTCACTGAATGGAGTAACCTCTTTTCACTCCAGATAAGTGAAATGGCAGCTGATTTTAAAGTAATTTTTAGTGATTGTAAAAGACTACCACAACACATTGCTATTCCCATGACATCATTTGAATTCAATCATTTTAGAGAAGAATGGATTCAAGGAGGGGAAAATACTCTTCTTCAGGAAGAAGTACTCTACTTCTACATTCTCCAAGTAATATAGGAAACCAAGAAACCTGTTCTGCTTCTTTTAGTCCTTCTATGTACTCTATAAGGAGGGCTGTAAAACCTCTTCTGTATCAAGTTTTTAAACCTTTCCAAAGTTTCTCTGAGACAAGTGTGTGTGCTCATTGACATTTCCTGGGCTGTCCTTATTTGAGGTATCTGCTTGCACAAGCCAGGAAAAACAAGTGATCATGAGCCCTGATAGGTCATGGGTCAGACTCCAGTGGGAAGTCCAAGGCTTATCAGCCACAATTTCAGCAGTCATCTTATTCTAATTCCTAGTCCTCAGCGAAAACTGAGACACATCAGTGTTAACACAAGGGGATGCACCAAAGGAGAGCTGTTTTGCTCAGAGCTTTTGTACATCAAGACAAGTTTCACTGAGTTCACTCAGGGAGAAAATGAGGACTAATCCCTGGCCACACCTAATGCTGTTATTTAAACAAGTGTGATCACCCCTGAATGAAAGGATGAAAAATGTTTTGCTTGAGGGAAAACAATATTGAATTCAATTGTGTAATACCACACACCAAATTGACTGCAACACTCCCTACAGTTAAGTCTGTAGTTCAGCTGTATAACAGTTGTATTATAGCCCAAGAGGGAATTTAATAAGCTTTTAAAACAAGAAAGAACATAGTATGTTTGATATTGCTTTGGTATTCTCACATAAAATAAAAATGCCAATAAATAGAACCTGAGATTCAAAACTTATTTTAAAATCAGCTGCTTTCAGAAAAAGATAATGGCATTCCTGAGTCTGAACTGGTACAAGTATATGTGCTTCTACCTGTGCTCTGTCATTTTATAATGGCTGAAAATTTGGTTTAGCACTTTCCAACAAAGAGGTTAAAAATATCAACAATACAATTAAATCCAGATGTTGAAATAGTAAGCCAGGCTGATTCAGTCACTCAGAATTCAGAATTTACAACTCTTGAATGACATGGCTAAGTCCAAAAAAGCAACAAATTAACACCAGGGCTGCATAAGTGAACACAATGCACTTTTGGAACAACACATTTTGGTGTTATAAAGAAGAATATTAAATACATCTACTGAAACTTTCTTTAATTCATTGTTAAGAACAAAGAAAAAAAAGAATAAAGCACTTATCAACTGATGTGAATCAGACTGAACTCATGAACAGAAACATGCCTTCTCATGAAAGAATTTCTACTTTAGATCCTGATAGTTCCTTTTAGAGGACTGACTGGGTGAGCATCTTAGGGCTTAAGTCATGATCTTTAACTTTACTGACAAATTTCAGTATTAAAAAAAAACCCAAACAAAACTTGACTCAGGACACAGGAAGTGTGAAAATGGCCAAAAGTCATCTTTCATTAAATTAGAAACAATATCTTGCTTTGACTTTGAATTTTTATTCACTTTTACCCTGTCCCAGTGTGATTGTCTCTATCTAAATCTATTTGCATAATGCTGTTTCAAACCTGGCATTTTCCCAGAGCAACTGCTACTGGATGATGCAGAAGAGACTGAATTACCCAGTTTTCAGTAAGGACCTCCCTCTGCTTCTCTCCAGGCCCCCAGTTTTAGTTCTGTAACTCTTTCTCTTCCATTCATCTGTACATATCTGACCATTGCTAATTACCTGCCTCAAAGAAACACTTCTCTTAAAGAAATTCATGACCTGAGAATAGGATTGGTAGCATGTAGGAGATAGGCAGGGATAGCCGCCATTTCCCTGATTTGGAACAAATCGACCTGTGCTACACAGTAATGTTGGTATCCATGACCATAGGTGGTCTCTCTCCTCTTAAGGCACAGGTTAGGTCTGGTTAGGGACTTGTAAGTAGGGGCATCAGGGGAAGCTGAGGCAGCTGACTGTAGCTTAACAGTTGAAGTCCTGGTTTTACGAGGCAGAAAAACTGGAAAGAAGCAGAGAGAATGCATGTTTGATTATGTGTCAAAAAGATAAAACTGTAGGAAAATGCTTTTAAAGATGTAAGGAGATAACGGTTTGGGTGATTAAGATTTGTAACTGAAAATCATCCTCAGTTTGCCCTTGTCACAGACTGTGGGTGACTCACTAGTACATTTTCCTTTTTAAAAAGCAAGCACACACCTCATCTTCCCCCAGACCATCTACTGAACACTTTATTTTACCTTTGGAGATCTTGATCTATCACTTGTCCTTCTATACCTATCTTCTCTTTCTACATATGTGGAAATTCCTTACTCTTGTCCGAGGCTTTCACAGAAGACATCATGAAAGACATCATGGTCTCTTTTTGCTGCTATTTTTCCAGTTTTTATTCCTATATGCTTCAGAGGAGATTTGTAGTGGAGAAATTTATCTTACAAAAAGACTCTGAATTAATGGCTTCAGAATGCAAGAAAAAAAATATCTTTAATAAAACTGCAAGTTGTTAGAGGGCTAGTTTCTTTCATTATTAGAAGAGTACTAACAAAAGTTAGTTTGCCAAATTAGTACTGTTGCCACTAACATACGCTTTCAAATTATTATCCTTAAAGATAATTATTGAGGAAATAAATTTGATTTTATTCAATATATGTGAAATTCTAGAGGAAGGAGGTATTACAGAAAGTGTGACATGGTAGGTACTTCCTTTGTAATTGAACCATAATTTCATATGAGACCCAGCCTTAGTCTCTGACAGGTTCACGAGACTATTCACTCTTCCTGAACTGGCTATCTGATAGGTTTTTATGTTGTATGCTGTATGCCAGATGTTTGTTTTGCTTTCCATGTCAAAGCTCATTTCAAATGTTTGTTCATTCTTTCAGTATTAATTCAAAGACAGAAGTTTAAAAGTCACTTTATTATTTAGAACAGTTATGGGTAAATGTGAAATAGATTCACTGCTTGAATATCTGCATCTCTGCTATCTGAAGAGAAACCTTTTATTCACTAAGAAATGCTTATGCTGATTCTCAGAAGAGACATGGATGTAAAAGTGTAATACTATTCGGGTCCATCAAGAGTTTCTCTACCAATGATTTTCTCATTGCATTATGGAACCAGTTACAGATGTAATATGATGCAGATTTGACCTGTATTTAAAGGGGGAAACCTTAACCTAGCAGCTTAATACATCCTGCACCACAAACTGTCTTGCAAAACTAGAATGTCCACTGAGAAAATCTTAAACAAGAGCAAGACATATGAATTTTGTACATCTTAACACATTCCCTCCTTGGGATTTGTGAAGAATCACTTCTCCTCCTGGTGTGAAATACAGCAGTCATTTGACTATGCACAATGGTTTCAGAGGACAAATTAAGATTAACACAATACTGAGAATGAAAGAAAAACTTTCATAAACCTACTGCAAACATTTGACATGGTTACGACAATTTGGTAAATGCTCTACTGTTGTGAAAGTCTTTATTACTTGTTTAATGGAGGCAAAACTATTTCTTTTAACGTAAGTGACCTCTCTGTAACAAGCAAGAACAAGTTCTAACAGAATTGCAGATAAACTGCGATTTTCCAGTGGTTACTCTTCCTTTTACATGAACATTGATTTATTGAATCAATGGTTATCTAGATGGTAAAACTGATTGACAAGGAAAAAAAATTTAAAAAAATCTGAACATTTACTCAAGAGAAATATATTGTCTAAATTACTGCTTGACAAGCTTTATTTAGATCAGATCCTCTGCTAAAATAAATTAGCTTCCTGGGTTTTTCACAAAAAAAAAAAAAATCAATTTAATTTTGCTTAATTTTTTTTTTAAGTTGTTAAGAACATAAACTAAGGTGGTCAGCCTGCATGCAACTAGCAAATAGCATTTAGAAAAATTAAATATTCAACACTGTACGGTAAGATATATGCAGGTATCCCCCCAAATGCCACAGCAGTGAAATGAATTCAAAAGGTTTATTTGAAGACAAGAACACATAAAAAAATCTTACAAAGCAAAAACTGGCCATGCTTCCAGAGCACAGGGCCTGAGAAAAGGCCCTTTTTGTTCCCGGACTTTATCATTGCCTCTGGCCTCCCTCCCCCAGGCTCACTGCTGGCATGGTCTGTAACACTGTGAGGATTCATCTCTCCTCAGACTAGAGATACTACATTTTTTCTCTCGTATGCAAGGAGAAAGGAAAGAAAACCATCCATTTATGAGAAAAGTACTCTTAGGCTGGAAAGGCTTCCTAAGCAAAAAATGAGTTCTAGCTTCCCATTGCAAATACTTCCAAAAAGGATGCCTATCCCTACATACATGTTTCAAATCACTTTCATAGATATTATTCTGGTATTTAGTAACTTAGTAGTTAATTTGTAAAAAACTTACATGCCAAACTTATATGTGGTTATATGATGTTATATGTGACACACTTTGTATCTGTACAGAGGTTATTTGTATTTCTGTATATCATATATATGAAATCACAAAAATTTCCCCAAAGTACAGTATAATTCACTGCAAAGGCATTTTAACTTATAACTGGATGTGGTAACACTGTGAAAATACAGATTGCATTATTTAAGGTGGGGATTTAATGACAATTTGATGTTTGAGGGGTTTTGTCTTGTGAAAATCTTACAGTCATAACAGGGCCTGTATATTAATCCAGTTTTATCTGTTATGAAGAATAACAAGATGACTGGGAAATAATTTACTGGTCTGACAGAGACTGACTATCTTGATACAGAGTTTTTACACTCAGATGCAGCAAGATAAACTACTGAGGTTTATGTCCACTTTAATACTTTTTCATGACAGCACAAACAAGGTGACCACCGAAAATAAATAAATAAATAGATCAAACTATTAATTGCAAACTTCTCTCTATCTTGGCTATATTAGATACACTCTTGGACCTTTGTCTTTCTATGCTGGATACATCATTACAGTTCAGTGAGAGTATTCTACATTTGGGGAGGAGAAGGGAGGTGTACACAAATGTTTTTCTTACTTGCAATGTATAGATGATTTTTTAAACCCAGCAAAACTGAAAAACTTTCTGCTGTGTCTTCTTGAAAGCAGAAAGTTTCTTTGCTGTTTACATTACTATTTGTAATACCATCTCATTGTTACTGTCTTCCTGAATGTCTAGCTAATTAATGTATTACAATCAAATGCATTTTAGATGCTGTAATCACAAGCAGACCCAGAAGTGCTAGAGTAACCAGCATGCAGCAGGTACAGCCTCTCTAGGAGTCTCTGTGCTGTGGCTTCCAGGTTTGACTGCAGGAGAACCAGCAGAGCACCTACAGACCAGCAATCATGTTCAGTGACCCCTTTGTTTATGACTCATCAGAGAAAGCCTGAACAGCATCCAAAGGTAACCAAAGAGTGAATCTCTTAGAGCCGTAACAGGCTGGCTTGTGCCATTTGTCCTTTTTGTTACCATCTGTCATGTGTGTAGATTAATGTAAGGTTATTTCCTGCTCTTGTTGCAGTCTTTTGCTATGATAATAAAGTATGAGAATTTGAATGTCTAGCATGTCCTTGGAGTACAGGAGCATTTGACATTTTCTGTTTTAATACCTAGCTCTGCCTTGCCCAGAAATGAGTATGGCTGTAAATGTTGATGAGGTGAATAAGTAGCCAACCAAAATTAAGAACATTTTAAAGGTCAAGGTAATTCACCACTACCATTCTCAGTGTGCCGTGTTGTAGCCACTAAACACTGTCGCAAAGTCTGCAGTAAAAACAGTGCAAGAACACACACACGTTTGAGATGGATTTGCCTTTAGTGTGTTGTTTGGGTTTTGATTTGGTTTTTTCTTGAAAAAGACAGTAGCAATACTGATAAACAGATGAAAACCAACAAAGTTTATTTAAAATGCACATATACTGAATGAATGGTCTTTGTGCTACAGAATACCTTTCATCTTCTCTGCATCTGAAATGACTTTCAGAAAGAAAACATAACTGGGTAAGGTCCATGGAAAAAAAAAAGCTATAAGATTCAAGACTACTAAACCAAAACTGTTCTTCATAGTGCTTCATTTCAATACTGAGTGGTTTGGGTTTTTTTTGTTTTTTTTTTTTTTTTTAATCTCATACACATCAAAATTTAAAATCAACAATCAGCTGTAATGGCATCATTCTAAGGAGAAATGGAAATATGACATTTGTCAATCCAGCCCAAAATGGTTGCAAAGAATTTATGCATGTTCTCATAAAACACAGCTGTGATATTGCAGTAATTTGAGCCAAAAACAAACTGTAATTTTAATGACAAAATGCTTCTGTTGTGTAAAGCTTGCACAAAAATATGATTATGTCTAATAATCTTTTGATCTCATCAAACTGGAGACAACTACTAGTCAACCCTGGACATATGCTTCTATTATTAAATCTAATCTATTTGCACTGCAGTTGCACTTCTCTTACTTTACTAAGTATTGCAAAAATGCAGGCCCAGAATTATTCAGAACAGATTCTGATACAAGAAGAAATAATTAACTCCCACGTCTGACTGGAGAAAGCCCTTAAGTAAAAGCAATTCATTGCAAATAAAAAAGCCCAGTGTAGAGAGGACACATCACTGCTGCTGCTCCTTTGACATTTTCTTGAGCAGGAATTCATAGCCACCATCTTCAGTGTGGCATGCTGAGCTTTCAGACTGCACAAAAAATAGCAAAATAAAAGGAGCCTATCTCTCCCTTTTAATTAGAATGCCAGTCCTTTTCCAAAGAATCTGTGCCAAACTGCTTTTCTTAAAGAAAAATAACTAGATTTAAGAAAGCCTTATGGAAGAAAAAAATGTTGCCATTCTGAGCTGTGCTTACAAATAGTCTTGTTGGTTTTTTCCAATACAGAACTAAAAACTAATTTTTATAGAAAAAAAAACAAAAGAAACATAATTGCAGACTATATTATCCTTTTAAATTAGCAAAATGCTAATGAGGATATAGTAAGTTGTTGGATTTTGCTGAAACTTGTAGTTAAAATACTTCATCTTTATTTTGGATTCTTTTTAACTCTTGAAATCATGCAGGTTCAGTTACAACTTCTAGAAAAAAGACAATCTTCATAAGAGTTCTTCTTACTGAGTCATGTCATAATTTGATTGAAGGAACTAAAAATGTTGCAACACTGTTAAAAGTGGTTTTATTTTGCTGTGATTTGTTTTGCAATGAATAAAATATAATTTGTGTTGTTTATATAGCTTTACTGTAAAAAAAAAAAAAAAGTATTATCAAAATAGGTAACAGCTTTGGGTGAGAAAATAAACACAAAAGAAAGCCTTGATCCAATTCCATGGCAGATTGCCCCACCAGTAAGATATAAAATAAAATGCAATCTTAGAGACAGTGTTTAGTTTCTTACTTCATTTTTCCTATACTTTTCTCTTCTTCCTCTGACTGAAATGTACCTTGCTTTGGGGGAAACTTGACATTCTTTTCTTGATTAACAGATGTCATTTTTGCCTCACAGATACAGGGTCATGAAGGCAGACCCCACCGGACCAGTTAGTGACCAGAAAACAACGTAAGTATTATTAGTATCATTGGTTATTCATTGATTTTAGGATCTGCAGTGCCTTTATATCTAGACCTACTTTTCATTCATTGAATATAGTTTCTTAAATGGAAAGATGTGTAGAAAAAAAAGTGGATGAATCATTAAACCATCATGAAGTTTTAGGTTAACAGCATTTCCCCTTGTTCCTCTGGAACTGGCAAGGAAACATTTTTCTCTAATGACCTACCACATTGTCACACTGCACAAATCCTATCTTATATCTTTAATATTCCTTATATTACCCAGGTAATTTGCAAAGGTGGAGGTTTTCATAACCATCTTTAGAAACCTTTGGAAAAGTGGAAATATAGGAACTTGCTATCAGTCCTTCTTGAAATATCCATCTGCTCTACTATCTTCTGGAAAATAAGCCAGGTTCTGCTGTGAGGGCAGACAAGACACACGGAACTAGTCTGGAATTTGTGCTTCACTTAGTCATTGACTTTCAATGAATTTTGGTGTTTTGATCCTGTGCTGGTGGCTCGATGCCATGTAACCAGCAAAGGGAAGATAAAGCCAATCTGGTTCTTCCTGAAGGTCTTAGCCCAGTATCATGCAGTGCAGCTGGGTTTGGGGGTAATCAGAACTTTATCTGAGCTCAGACCTGATGGTTTCCTTGAGTTCATCCAAACATACAAAATTCTGTGAATTGGGTCGTGCAAATCCTTGAGCTCCAGAGAAATATTAGATGAGTACATCAGGGGAATTATACAGAAAAGGCGAGTCCTGATTAATTTGGCATTCCCTTGCATACCCGGATGAGATAGTCTACACCTGATAAAGGCTTCAGGATCTACTGACTTGCAAGCTACTATAAAGACATAAAAATATTATTGATTGCTATTATTAGCTCAGCTGTCACTACTCAGTAATTGCCTATTAGTAATTCTTTGTTTAACCTGCTCTTTTTTTGGGCAATCGTTGAAGAACTAATATAATTTAGGAGGCCCATGAGTTTAAGTAGTAACAGGATTTTAGTTAACTTCAGAAAGGATCGCTCAATGGCAGTTCTTTCTCAATATGCTTTGATAAATAATGTGCTAGACTGTTTTATACACATGTCCTTATTTGCACTGCATATGGAATGAATGTTTTTCACTCATGACAAGATTGGACTTTGCTGGAGTAGTGAAGAGTTCATGTTCCTTTTTCTGAAAGGGGGACAGACCGTGACATAGACTTCTAGTACATATTTTCCTTTTTACACCTTCACAATCTGAAATAAAACTGAAAGAAAGTGTAAAAATATATATTTCTGGTATTTTCATGTAGCTCAGATGTTCAAATATGGTAACTGCATTTCTAAAGTCAGTATATGTCATTTTCTGCTGAAGATGCAGAGGATCTGTGAGACAAGTATTCATAAATGAATTTTTCATTTCTTTTATTTGAAATCCTAATAGGCACTCCTTTTTTTGTTGTGTGTGGTTTCTGGTTTTTTTTTCTTTCTTTTTGTTTTTTTTTTTTTTTTTGGACAGTTGCTAATGGCTTTTTGGGTGCTAAAAAATAAAAGTATAACTTTTAATATGTCCATACTTATAGAAGGTTGCTGTAATCTGCAGTTTTTCTGCCTGGAATATGCTGTGCTTATCATAAGAGCACAGTGATATTTAAGAATGTTATCCTTACCAATTCGTGGTTGAGCCTAGCTAAAAATTATTTCTTTGTTTTGTTGACATGAAAGGAAATGAGAGGAAATTGCAAGTATCAAGGGAAAGAGTGGGGGATTCTGGTGATGGAGGACATGTTTCAGTAACCTCTTTACCAATTTAAGATGATCTCCTTCGTCACTGCAATGTGTGTCCTGGAAGGAGGTGGGGGCAGTCTGATCTGGATGTGTTGCTAAAACATGTGGCTAAAGCAGCCTGGAAAGATTGATGCTCGCTTTAAGAGAAGCACATTACACAGAGAAGAAAGTCTTCCCTTATCCTCTGAGGAGAGTGTGGGAACAGAGGGAGAAGGGGACCCTCTCTGGTACCCCTTTAACTACATCCTGCTGTCCATGAAAACACCAAATCACAATATTTGGTTTACTGTCTCTCCCCTACAAACTTAGACACCAAGAATAGGAATAATAATGTCACTTAATTAGTTGTCTGAAAGTTCATATTTTAATCAAAGTTATTACTTGCTATCAATGATTGAGGGAGCTTAGAGGTATAGAAGAGAGGGACCTCCATAGTTCAATTATTCCCATTCTCTAGAGACCAATTCAGATCACATAACACAATCATCTCCTTTGAAATGGGATTAATAGCTCTCCAGATATGCCCCTATTTCTTCCCACTGCCTGTAAAGGAAGCAGTAAACACCTAGCATTGATGAGGGAGAGGCACTGGATGCCTAGACAGATTCAGGTAAAATGGATTTCCTTCTGATTTTCTCACATTATTGACACAAGTAAAGTCAGGGTAAGGAAATGAAATCTGGATATGACATTCATTTACAGGTACTGAAGAAATATTCTCTTCAATGCTATTATTAAAGGTAAGAACATGTACCATATAACTTTGTCTATTAAAATACAAATAAAGTACAATGATAATAATTTTACAGTAAGAATAACATAATTTAAATTACAAGGGAATTTTGTGCACTGATGTGGGGTTCGTGAGAGTTAAAGTTGTTTTATTTCTCTTTGTCTCAGCTTCCCTGTCTGTAACAAATTTTTAGCAGAAAGTGTATCAAGAACAGCAGTAAGGGTGATCATATATTTGTAATAGGTTACCTACTATAAGAGATTAAAAAGACCAGTACGTTCCAACTTGAGGGAGAAAGATGAAGAAGAATAAACTAGTGACAAACATGTAAAAGTAAGAACTGAGAAATTGCACATTGAAATGTGAGTTGAAATGACTTGGAGGAATAGAATGAGATCATTAGGGAGAAAGTTTGAAACAGAAAAAGGGAATAGTGTTTAATTCCATCTTGTTGGAAACAGCAGTCTTCTTTGCAGCAGTATGTTGTGGATGACAGTAGTTTACATGGACACAGAAAGTATTTAAGTTTATCAAAATATATCAGATATAGTCTCTTCAACAAGAAGTTCCTGAACGTCTCATTGTCAAAAGCTTCCATGATATTCCAGGCATAATCACATTATGGTTTCTATTCATGTGTACTTTCCTAAGACCCTCTAGAGATCCTCTACAGATATCCACAGAGAATTCTAGATCCTCAGCTGTACAGGTCCACAACAATTTGAGCATGTTATAATTACAAACTTAGCAATTGACTATGGATCACAGTGAAAAATAATATCACTGTTTTCTCTTTAATTTTGTTCATTTTCAAAATCAAATACTCAGAAAAGTCATCAGTTTCTTTCAAATGAGGAAACCTGCACATAAACTCTAAAAGACAGTACCTTCACTTTCTTTTTTGTCATGAGTGTTTATTCCTCATTACTGTTTTATTTTTAATAGATAATGTCAGTTCAGCTCCCTGTCAGCATGCTGCTAAAAACTCAATTTGGCAATTGTGTTACTATCATGCTGGAAGCATGATAACTGTGATACACTTAATGCCTGACTATGGCCCCATGACAGGAAAACAAACAAACAAACAAACAAACAAAAAAACCCAACAAAACAAACAAACAAAAAAAAACAACACACCAAAAAACCCAAATGGTTCTTTTTCAGATTTCCAATACACTGTCAATGTGGAAAAAAAAATCATGGAAGATATTACTGCAAGAGAACAGCACAATTTCTGTCTTAATCTTTCACAGGACTCATTGAAGTTAATCTTCCTTCAGGCTCAAATTATGCATCAATGATTCAATAATAAATTATATTTCATGATATGTGGAAACACTAGCAATAGCTACAAATCACAATTATCATTCAAAAATTCCTTTGGGGCTATGACCAAATGATTTTATGCTATTTATTATGTTTGAGGTATTCTTCCTACCACTGTAACCACAAAAAGTGGCAATTTTCAGTTTGGCAATTCAGAACTTATTGGTTGCTTTTCTCCTGTAATTGAATGTGGTCATCCCTAAAATCTTGAGGCAATTTCACATACTTTGATTTTATGTGGATGTGGCTTGAATTTTTTTAAAGACTTGTTTTTATTTTAAAAATATACTAAACAAATCTCCAATTTCTTCCATGTTGGTGCTGATGGACTTGGGCAATTTCAACTGCCCTCTCAAAGTTTTCACATGAAAAAAAATTCTCTTTAATCTCTTAACTATTGAAAAATGTCTGGATATCACAGGTAGCACATATCTTATATAGCAAAATCTGCAGTTTTGTCTAAAATAATCTCTCCAGATTCTCTTTACTGTGACTCAAGACAAATAGTCATGCCAGAGTTTGGCTCACCAACATCTAAATAAGTCAGAGTTATTGACTCCAAAGTTTCTTTACTTCTCTCTCTTTTTTCAAAGGCACTCTCACCTGGATCAGATTTTTCTTTTGAAAGTCCAGAGACACAAATCTGACTTTTAAAAATGAAACAGCTAAATCAAAATAACAAAATATTCAGATCACATTGGCTATGTGTATTTACAGGTGCTACTTTATCTGGTATGAGCACTACAGTGTGTGAGCACTTTGGTGTCTGTCCTCTGAGCATGACTTTCAAAGTGCTTCTGGTGTGACAAATCCTTTATTTGTAAAAGTGGAAATTCCTCTTGTACTTCTTAGTCTGGAACTCTTCCAAATCCTGAGTGTCATTACCAGTCACACAGTCGACTTTGAAACAATCTATTACTTGTATAACTTACAACAAGCATGTTACTGACCAGAAACAGTTTTAGTGACTGAAAAGTCAATTTATTGTTTTGTTTTCTATAATATATAAAGAACCGTAGAATAAGCTCAGTCCTTTCATAATATTGAAGAATGGGGAGAAACTAGCAAGCCTCAGACATTTTCCTTACCTTTTCTGGCAAGGTAACTACACCTAGGATCACCCTGACTGCTTCTGTATGGTTAATATTAACCTCTAAGTTATTCTTGTCTACCTTTTGTCTTAATTTTTTTTAACATGGTGATAATCAGAACAAATTGATTTTGTTTCTCAGATTGCTAAAATCCTACCCACACTTTCTTCAGCACCAGTGCTGAATAAATCATTGTAATGTTCCCCTGAAGTGAATTGAAAATTAATTTACACAGCAAAGATGATCCTCCTAATAACAGGGTACATGGAATGGGGAAATTGGAAATCATTACCCAGAAAACATTATCTGCATTATTTTTGTAGCTGCTTTAGATTGCATTGTAATAGAAAATTAGGAGACTGGCTGTGAAGAAGTTTAAGAGGGTCCCCTGAAGAGCTTCTGCTTTAAAATTGATTCTTTAAAAAAGCATTAAAAAGCTATTGGAATTGATTGCCTGCTAATATAAAGGAAAAACTCTTTGCCACCATTTGTGTTAAAAAAGAGCATCTTCATTCATGCATGTTATTAAAACTACTGGCCTGAAAGCCCCTGTAGAAAGATAAAGGATATGGATGGGATATTAAAACAGCAATCTTTACTTTATCGAGGATTTAAAGTTAATATGTTGCTTTTATTAATTCAGCAGGAACCATTAGTTAGTATGTCAAATAAGGGATTTACAATTAAAATACTATAGAATAGAGGTATCTTTAGTAAACAGTGAACCAGGAATTCTTCATTAATCTTCCAAGCATGAGGCATACCCCTGTAAAGAATAAATCCTGCATTTACAGTTTTCTTTATTACCTAGTTTGCTATGCAGAAGCAATAAAAGTCAGAGCTGATAACACCCCTGATTAGCTTCAGCAGCTTCCACTGCTGTGGGGTAATGGTGAATCAAATCTTAGCCAGCAGCGAAATGTGTTCCACCATACCTTGTTTACTTGTTTACAAAGACTCAATTGAATGACCTTTGGAAGATGTTGCTGTTTGTAATATTTAAAATGTTTGTAATATTTAAAAATCACATGGAAATATAATATCCTATCTTGACTTTGAACTGCTCAAAGGTTTTCATGGTTTTCTAACTTGCAACATATTTGGAACAAATTTCCCTTTGTCTTTTAATTTGGGAAAGCAAGAAACATTAAAGGGTAATGAACAGTGAGAAAGAAAAATCTTCATAATGATCCTATTAGAAAAACAAATGGTATGAGCTTTACTGCAGCAATTTGCATGAGTGCATTCTTCAGTTTTCCTCACCTTTAAAAAGGAAACAGAGATTGTGAAAGAAGAGATTGTTCCATCTTGGAAGCTTTTTCCAAAACAGCAATCAAGGTGAAATCAATTACATAAAGTTGCAAAGAAATGCAAACTTATAAAACTATATTTTGATTGAAGATTCAGACAGCAAAGGAATGGAAAGAGTGACAAAGCATGCTAGCAGTCAATATGGAGATTTAAAAGACATAGTCCCATCAGGAAAGTGACAAGCCAGACACATCAGAACGGCATTTAGATGGTAATAGCAGCCAATGCTTATCTATTTTGAACTTTTAAATTATTTTAAAAAATAAAATAGTGAAAGAAAAAAGTTTGCATAACCCAGGGATGACGTACCTTACCTGGAAAGGAAGTGTGATGAAAACTGAATAGGGATATTGCTTACTATACAGATATTATAAAAAGACAGCAATTCTTTTTCCAACATTCTATATGGTTATGATGGGAAGGAAGATTATTTTTAACACAGCCTAAGGACCAACACTAGTTTTTAAACTGAGTAGACCTGAAGAGGGAAGTCTAAAGGCTGCAAAGAATTAAAGGATAGAAAATTCTGTAAAACAAGGTACTATTCCTATGGGTCCCTAGTTCAACCTTTATACATACCAGGTTTGGAGCCTGGAAAAGAAGATGTAATACAGATCTATAGGGATATTATCATGTGGCTCAATATTCAGTGGATAATTTAGGTGGTTAGACAAATAGCAGGAAAGTCTCTCTCCAAGAAAATTCTGGAAATTTGGTCTCTGGCTTTGCCAATCAACCTAGAAAGTCCTTAAATTTTGCATGAAATAATACATTCTGAAAATATTAAATTAATTTCATAAATGGTGACTGTAATTATTAACTCAATACGATGCATTTTACATGTCACAACAAAATTGACTTTGCTGAAATGACAAATATTTATATGAAACCAGTCAAAAATCCATATGTTCCATGAGTCATTTTAATTTTTTCACACCACAATTTCCTGGTAAAAAGCACAACTATGCCAATAAGTGTTCCACCACTTCTAGTAATTACATGAAAAATCTTTTATTTACAAGGAAGAAACACGGACTCCTGTGTGACAAAAGCCATAGCAGAAAGGTTAAAAAGGTACACATGCAATTCTGAAGTTCACTCTCAGTTATTTTTAAGTGTTGTGACTGTTAATGATTGAAAGATTTAACTGCTTGGATCTACCATTAAAAACCTAACTTTCACTGATAAGCAAACACAACTTACCTACAATCTTGACCTTGTGGTGTGTTAGCCGTTCAGAAGTTTGGAGAGTGAGAAGAAGGATGACAATGAAGAAAAATCCAAGTCTTCTGAGAGCAAGGAGGAAAAGCCAGTTACAAATTTCCTGGGCTGATACGAAGAGAACCTTAAAATGCTGTATTTCTCAAAAAGAAAATTCCTTAATTTCATGTTTTAAAGCCTATTGTTGGTAAGAATTTGATAATTGCAGTGTTCTCTTAAGTTATCTACATGTTCTGGTTATAGCTGATTTTAAAAAAATCCCTGTACAGAAAAGGGAGCTACATACATTTATTGTCACAAGGTAATATGGGATGGAGATTTATAGCATTTTTGCTACTCTCTAACAATAGTTTGAGTGCTTGATCTCGCTCTGCAGTAAAAGTGAGACAGCTTATCCCTCACTGAAGAAGAAAACTACCAACATTTACCATGACATAAGTATAGGCAGTTATTACAGAGTAGCTGATATCAACTATAACTTACACCTCCTAAACCTGTTGCAAGACTGGGAGTCCTGTATGATAAGCACTGTACAAACATATAGGGATAAATATTCTTTGTCAGAAAGAACAAAGAAAACAAATGATGATTTGTATCATAGAAATCAAATTACTTGCTCAAGGACATATGTAAAGATGTGAAGTTGCAGACCTGGGACTCAAATATTTATCTTTGAAGTTCTGGTAATATGACCATCCTTCCTAACCTCAGTAGTACAAATCCTCTTTGGCAAACAAAGTGTCCATTTAAAATTTACCCATATTCTTTCATTTCAGCATTTCCATAGTTCACTGAAGTCACATTCCTACCAAAGTCTGAAAAAGGAACTGTTGGATAAGAACACATTTAGTGGATTCACCGCAGGACACTGTAGCACACTTGTGGGAAGTTCTGTTTGCTGCTCAACAAGATGCAAGAGCCTCTTGGTCAGGTCCCAGAGGGACAGCTTCCCTGAGGGGCTGCTTGGGAATGAAAAATTCTCTTTCATTTTAGGGGCAGGGGTGTTAAGCTGGGCCAATGCATATATATACAGCATGGGGTATTGTTCTACAACATGTTGGGAAAAATATTGTGAAATCAAAATAATTACTCTTAAAAGCCGCTAAATTAATGCATTCCATTTATGACAGGAATCTGTGATACATTTCAGTTATGTCATAAGACTATAACAGTGATTTTAGAGATTTCTTCTCCTTTTCCTTTGTAATATTATGGTTTCCTTGACATAGAGATTGATCTAGGTCTTACAAAATTATGGTAAAAAAATCATAATTCTATTTTTCTTCTTTTCTATTTAGTGTGCTTAAACAGCCCTTCTCATATAAGCCTTTTTTTTTTTTGAAAACTTGCATGAAAGCATAATTCCAGGCATATAATGGATATTCAACAGCAACTTTATGTTGAAATTACAAAGCACATCAGCATCGTCTTGTAATTAAAATAATAAATTAGAACTGCCTCTTGATAGTTCCTAATGTCTATCTCTCATTTTTTTCCCTCCAGTTACCACAGCTATCAGCTGTGATCATATATATGATACACCTGTCAGCTTCAAATGACCAGATGCCAAGCTTATCTCTCCACTATTGGCATTTATTTAAGAATTTATACTGATTTAAAGTGTGGATTGTGCCTAGAAAATATGTTCCAAATGACAACTGTCAGAGACAGGAAATGCTTTGCAGCAATAATTAACCTCCCATTTGAAATCTGAGTATTCACAGCTATCATAATAAGTACAAGTGAATTATGGCACTAAAGCAATCTTTGCCTATTTGGAATTCATTCATGAAGGCTTTAATAGTGTATATTGAATCTTTAGGTAAATCTTCAAACTGGGTTTTGCACACATCTCCCTTGGCAAATGGTGAGACCTCTGATCCCATCTCCACTGATCGTTAATAGACAGAAGTAGGTTAAAAGGTAATAAGATTTGTTTTTCTAGAGCATTCAATTCCATCTAAAAGTGCCAGAAGGTACCTTCCTGACACCTTTGCAAGACAGACTGTATCATTTCCTCCCCCAGTTTGCTGTGAAACAAATTAAAGATCAAAGAGGCTAAACTACTTGCCCATGGATTCATATATAAGCCTGAGGCACAGCCAGGATTAAAATACAAACTTCCTCACTCCCACCCTATGTTTTGCTACAAGACCACTCAACACTTGGTAAACTTCAGACTTATAACTCAGCCATGGAGAAAATACTACAGAAAAGTGATTTGTGTTTTTCCATCTTGCAGTATAAGCAAGGGAGCTCTTGAGACAAAGAAATTATGGTATTTTATAAGGAAGGGATGCAAATCTTAAATGTCCCTGAAATTCTTCAGCTCTGGGACTATCAAGTACTGCTCATTTATAGATCATATAAAATTATGTATGTTGGATGATTAAATAATTGAAGAATACATAAACTCCAAGGCTAGGACACACAGTTTTTAAGATGGCAATCAAAGTCTGTGTCTGGATGACTGCAAAATGGAAACATTAAGTCTAAAAACTTTTGTGTCTTTGCAGTATTTTTTTCCTCTGGCCAACTAGTTCCTGATATTTCCCTTCAATAAGTCATCATATTTTTGTTAATTCTTTCCTTATTTAAATTAGGTAAGTTTCCCCCTGTAAACAATGGCATTACATCCCCCTCCTTGTCTAGGTAGAAAGAAGCCATGCATATCATCTTACTTAAATGGCATAAGGAAATTGTTGGTTTTTGATTTTTTAAATGTACCACCTAAACCAATGGCAAGATGCAAGCGTACACAGCATGTATACAGTATTCTCCAGACTTCTTAAACTGCAATAGAACAAACATTCTCTCTCATAAGGAAAAGCCTTAGTTATTCTTTTCTTTAGAAAGTCAACATTTAATGAAGAAATGAGATGCTGACAAATGCATTTAACAAATTTAACTTATTTTCCAAAAGTTTGCTTGTATGTTTTATCTGAATCACAATGAAAGCTAATCTGGAGCCTAAATCTGTACTGCCCTTTAGGGTTTTCTTCTGAATTCAAAGAATGGTAATGAGATGTTGAACTTTCTAGCATGCATATTATAAATGAAACCACATGGTATAATAAAATGCTAATAGCTATAACACCTATTAAAGAAAATATAACAAGATGATAGTAATATGAATATACAAATAATGTTTAATAAAGTGAATATTACATGTTTTCATGTAAATATCAATTTAAAGAACCTTGGTTGTTATCCAGTGACTTCCTTTCCCACTGGTTATTGTGAGTTACTGCATCTACATGCTGTGAGAGCAGCACTAAACCACGAGCTGGGAACTTAATCTAGATGCATATTCCCAAGGGTTCTGTTTCACTTATTTGTCATTTTAGGGCACAGAGTAACACTAAAATCACAAACTGTAGTGGAGAAGAGATTTTTTTCAGGCAAATAATGACCTAGTCATCAGATCTTAATCATATACAAACATTCAGAATGAAATTAAAGGTTTTTAAATAATTCTAAGTGGGGGTGAAAAAGAATTAAAGGAATAAAATTGCAGAACATTACAGATTACACTAAACTGATCTAGAAATTTGCTTTGAGAATATAAGGAATAACTCTGAGATGTTCTTTTAAGCTTTTCATAGGCTATTTTGGGATAACAAGTTGTTTAGGACTTGTAGAGAAGTTAGACGAGGAGTAAAAGAAAGGGAGAAAATAGCTGAAGATGCTAAAGGAAGCTTACCACTAACAAATCAGTTCTGGGAACTACCTAATATTTTTTCAGTGACCTTGGTTCAAAAAGATAGCTTGTTTTAATGGAATTTACCTGTGTCATGACATTGGTAAACAACTCCCATGCAAGAGAGGTTTGGAAGACCTAATGACCTTAGGGAATTGCATAATAGTAATGAGATAAAAATGCAATCAAGCAAAGGGCAATGTCATACACTTAGGGGCTAATATTAAGAACTTAAGTTATATGCTTAAAACAGAAAAGGAGAGGATCTGTGTTTACCAGTGATGCCTATGAACCATAGTGATATACATAAAAAGACAAAGGTAATTCATACTTGTACCACTTGAGGTATTTCCAGAAGGATACATGAAAATTGAGTGGCTTTCCACAAGGTACTTCTGACTGCTTTTGGAGAACTATGCAGTGTTTAAAACCACTCAGCAAAAAAAAGGTGAAGAAAAAGGGTATTGGAGTATTCAGAGAACCATGAGTCCTAGAAGAAGAGTAAAACTGTGTTTGTCTTGGGTAATCTAATAAAACAGATGAAAAATTACATTGAATTACTATCTATAAGCACATAGACAGGGAAACATCAGGGCAAGAGAGGATCTGTTTAAACTATAAGACAGCATTGGCAAAAGATAAAATGGTTAGGAACTGGCTATAAATAATTATAGAGTGGAAAACAGAAGGTTTTTAGTTATTAAGAGAAAGATATTTGTTGTACTATCTTTCCAGTAGACTTTCTGCTTCCCCCACTCTATAATTCTATGGAAGAGATTGTGAAGAATGTCCACAGCAGCTGAGATTTGGACTCAGAGATCCAGGAGCTTCCTTACTAGCTTACATGCCCATTCCTTTCTTACTAAATGAGAAAACCCGCTACCCATGAAATATCATGCCATGGAACAAAAAACATTGGAACTCTGTCTTTGCTGGTAAATAGGTCAAACTATGTGATGGAGGAATTGGAGGAATTAAATAAAAAACAAGTGTTTTGCAAGAAGGTAAAGATGCCCAACTGCAAACTGCTTTATTAAGCTCCCTCTTCATTAGAGAAATTGTGCAGAAGGGCAAATCCTGTAGCCTAAACTGTTTAATAAATATCAAACAATGTAAAGTTCCCACATCTTTAAAGTTTACTGGATAGTTGTGCCAGCCTAGAAAAAGATACTACTACCTGAATGTTTAGATCATTATTTATTTATTTGCACTTGGATGTGTGCCAAAGCAAGACAGAGAGAAACACTAAACTTCTTACTATAATAAACCTTGGCGTTTGACTTCCATTATAAACAACATGAACTAAAAATGCCCGGAGGCACTATACCTTGTGCACCTGGCATTTATACAGCAGATTTCCAGCACTCTCACTGACCTTGGCAGCTCTGCAGGGGACACATTGTATATTCATTTAGCTGAATTGATTTTAAAAATCTCTTGTCTGTGCACATCCATATCAGGGTGAAGCCAACTTGCCTCCATCATTGTGTCAAAGGGATTCATTTGAACTTCATCATGATTTCAGCAAAACACATTTGCAAACATGTGAAATCAGATGGCAAGTGTATTTAAAAGCTCTGTGTTCCAAAACCCTCAAGCTCTTACATGTGCATGTAACCCACTGGGTTCACTGCAAACAATTTTTATTTGTTACATACACTCAAGGGCCTACCAGTTCAGAGGATGTAAATATAAAGGGTCAAGATTTCCCAAGACTCTTCTGCAATTGTTGGGAATAGCTGGACACAAGAAATGTTCTACTTACACGCTCAGTGTAAAAGTCATCTCTACAACTTCAAAGAAATAAAGTTGGAAAAACAGGCCACTGCCATCAGACTTACAGAATCTTAATCAAAGGCCAACTGACATGAAAGGTTTGGAGGAACAGATGTAGCACTCAAAAGCAAATAGAGACTGTTTTCACTTTCTTTGCTCATCATTCCACTACACCTTCAGGAACTAAGTCTCCAAAAATTCCCAGCAGACTAGGCACCTCTGGGCCATCCAATCTCAGAAATACTTTAAACCTAGTGTATATGTTTTGCTGCAATGCACTGCTTTACTTGAAGTTCTAATAGCAGTAGCTGTAGCAATTCCTAGTTTCAATTTCACTTACTGTTAAGTTCTACTTATAAGAAGGCTTCAAATAATAAAAACGCAAAGAATGAAAATTAGATCTTCTGGTAATTTATTTTGTGCATGTTTACTTCCACCACAATTTTATAGTGGAAACTTAGTGGGTTCTTAGAATCCAAATCCTTTGGATTTTCTGAGAAATATTTACTTCTGAGAAATAAAGCAGCCAAGATCATGAATACTGTTCTAAATGTGAATTAATGTATTTCTGACCAATATATCTTATTGCATATAAGCATATTAATATGTATTTATGCCATTATATGCATATAAACGTTCAAAAGCCTCTTAAAAGGCCTGTTTCACTACACTGTAAAAGGAATATCTATCAAAACCAGAGTCTATAACACTTTTTTTAAATGCAGCATTTACCATTCTAAAAACAGATCTGGTAACTGCACATACTGAGTTTCTGAAGAGCTTTATTTCATGAACTTACAGAATAGAAGACTCTTTTTACAAAATAGAGAAATCTTTTCTTTCATTGCATAATGTAGTAGTCCAAAGAGCATGTTAAGTCATATATAGATGTCTAAATTGTGTTCTAAGAATTACTAAAAGAATTCTATATCTGCATTTTGAAGTAGTAGGTTGATTGAAGAATGTACCCATTTTCTAAGAATTGTTTACCAAACAATTATACTTTCTTTTTTTTTTCAAAATTTGTCATAGTTATTTTATCACAAGCAGAAATAGCAGTAGAAAAATAAAAGCTAACCAAAATACAAGCTAACTTCTCCTCCAGTCCTAACAATTCTAGCAAGAGAAAAAATGAAAAAAAATGTTAACTTTTTTATATAGAACATCTTTCTTAGCAGTCAAAAACATTGATCAAAATATTCCCTGTAACTAATTAACCGATTGCAATCAGTATCAGCTTCAGTATTTCACTCATTTAAGTAGGTTTTGTTCATTTGACATGTTTAATTTTGGCTGCCAAGCACAAAATGAGCCTCCTAGTCATTTAATTACCTGAAATTATGAGTCTCTTCCTGACAGAGAATGCCATGGTCATGGTTCGATAGTTAGAGCAGAACTCTTGGCTTTTGTTCCAGTCTTTATGTTGCTGATGTGGCACAAAGCTGACCCACTTGCTTCAGTTGCCAGTCCTCAGCCTTTCTCAAAAATGTTCTCGAGGGAAGAAGCATAGGAACAAAATGGGGATGGGAAAAGGTAGAATGGTGTGTGCCATCGGATCCCAAGCCATGAGAAGTGTGTGCAACATTGTAAATTAGAGTATCCTAAAAATAATCTGAAATTACTGAGCAGATTTTCTTGACTAGGCACAAATTGTAAAATCATAGGGAAATGACTGGGAGGCACCCTCTCACTCGACTTTTCTGCAAATACTTTGAAATAATTCTCTGTGGACTCCAGTATAAGCATCCAAAATATCAGATTTCCCATATATTAAAAGCATGAAACAATGAATGCTGTTTTAAAAAAATTCTTAACTATTTAAAGGCAACAAGTGTAGGGTTATTTGAAGCAAAGGTGTATATACGTTCTCCCTTTGGGGTAATATTTTTTTGTTATGCTAAAGTCTTCTATTTTTCTGCTAGAAACTGGCCTATCATGTTCATTGATATAAAGGAATTAGAGACTGGGGAGGAGGGAACTGTACAATGTAGCGATGTCAATTAGCATGTATATGAACATTTAAGGTGTGTTATGTGCCTACATAAGAAATTAAGTATAGTTTGCTATAGGTCTAGTGCTCTTTCTATACTGCAACAACTCCTTTAGGTCACACAGTGACACAGCATCTCATATAAAATGCAAATGGGAACAAGGAGACATTGTTTCCATCTACCTTGTCATTTAAAATACAATGTTAGTTCTTGGAAGTACAGTTATACACTTTCATTTCTCTCTCCAACTTAGGAAATTTCAGAAGATGTCTATTTATTTTTCATACATATTTCTGAGTGTATTCAATCTAGGTGCTGGTTTTCATGTTTTTGCTGTTTCAGAGTGCCTGTCTCATACAACGAGATATAATTAATCACACAGGAGTAGGATTATATGTTTAACATTTTGGCTGTATTAAAAATAAAATAAAATAAAAACAAACTCTCCAGAGGCTGCTCCATTTTCAGTGTAGTAATGTATATAAGGAAGTTTCCATCAGCAAACATGTTTGATCAGATATACATAGCTTTACAGCTCCTCATTGGCTTCAGAACAGAATAAAAGAAAAAAAAAAAATTGCCTGCTCTAATGAAATAGAGTAGCTTGCTTTATGGCAGTTTTAGAGGGGTAACCATTAATGAATTAGTGTTTGCTAAAATGTCTTCATGTTTAAGCTATGATTTAGTTCAGGATGCCTGACACACAATATACATTCACAACAGGAATATAAAAGAAAAAGTAATGACTATTGGG
>JAWWEV010000115.1:67790508-67810783 GCA_035583235.1 Hafferia zeledoni
CTGAAATCAGTAAGTGACACCTTTGGAGTTTATTTCTTTCTTCTGCAGAAAAGCTAAGCATCAGCTACTGCTCAGAGGAAGTTCTGCAGCAAATCAGGGGGAAGATACCCTTCAGTGCTCTGCCATAGCAGGAACTCTGCATTAAATTAATCTGAATAAAAAGGCTTCTAGTTTACACAGAGAAATAGGCATTTCTATGCTGAAAATTTTGAAATAAACATCTATGTTTGGTCATATGAATCATGCAATAAAAACACCTCTCTCTCCACTGTGCTGCCCAGAGTCAATGTTGGTGTCCTTGTTGTACCTTTTGACCTTTGGGTGACAAGTGTTGGTGTCTGAGTACATCTGCAGCTGCTTACCATGCCCTCTTACCCTGATAGTAGTCCAGCTCTATCTTCTTGGGCAGCTGTGCACAAAAAACTCTCACTGTGATGACCAGCCTGAGCCCATGAGTACTATAGCTGTCCCAGTCTGTGTTGTCATGTAAATCCTATAAGACTCAACAAGTCCATGTTGGAAGAGTACTTACTGACTGGAAAAGGTATAATTTCCAGTATAGTGGAGTAAGAAAAATTACAAGCTAAGGTAATAAGGAAAAACAGAGAGGGGAATTCAGTTAAATAAATAGAATACATCTAAAACATACAGTCAAAAAATGCTTCAGCTAGGTACATAGTACATAACAGAAAATTACATTGTAAGGTGAAAAACTATAAATTCTTTTGATTATTGTTATAAACCACAGACCTTCTCTTTTGTGCTCTGAGCAGAAGTCATCACAAAGCTGACCTGTACAATCCTTCTATCAGTGTCCTGAGCTTTCACTAGTAACCATTTCTTTATAACTGCTAACTACACTTCTCATATTCTTTGTATTTTGTGTTCAGGGTGATTCTACCTGGTCCTTGTTTTATTAATTAGTTTTCACATACTTCACTCAATTGTCTTCCTCTCTCATTCCTCACAGAAATGAGTAAAAATGATAAATTGATCTCTTTTTTTTTACTTAAATATAGGAACTTTCTGATTTCACTGCAGTCCTTTGTCTTTTCTCCTGTTTTCAGTTGCACTTGTGCAATGGACACTAATTGAGATGGAAGAGCACAGCTGTTCATTAAAGCACAACATGTGCAGCAACTTAGGCTCCTAAAGGAGTCATTCCTTCAATCTATTACAGTTTGTATTCCCCTATGTGTGTGTATATATATATATATATAAATGGGGGGGGGAAGAAAAAGAAAAAGAAGAGCATAATTCTAAGGGTACTAAATTTTGTTAGAAAAACAATAAATGCTATTCAGTAACCTCTATCAAAATTACTCCAAAAAGTACTTTTCTACAGAATAATGAAAACTCACAAGAGAAATATACAACAATAGCTGCAAGAGGTTGATATATCTGGAAACAAGAGTTGAGGAGAATCAAACTCAAACATGATTTTTTTCTGGAGTAAAAGTATGTTCTGAAGAATATCTTGCATTGGCATCACCATCCTATTATGTTGTCCCTAGCAGCAACCCAAACCAGAAGGCAGAGGGTGAGTCACAACTAGTTACCATTGTATCTCCCAACTAAACCCCTGACATTAACAATTTTCAGCTCAGGACATATCCTGAACCAGAAAGTTTGTCCATTTAGCAGCCTCCCATGGATATTTTTTTCCAATTTATCGAGTCTCCCTTCAAACCATGCATCCGCAGCTCTTTCTGGTGAGTTGCTCCTCAGGTCTGCTATATAAAAATTAGATAAATTTAAATGCGCCATTTGTGAGGTAAAATCAGAAGAGACTAGTAAGACAAAACTAAGACTCATCCATCTTTAATTCTCCTAGCATGTACCCAGAACAAACACTTTCAGATGCAACCTATTTATAAAATACTTACTTACTTACTTACTTACTTACTTACTTACTTACTTACTTATTTATTTATTTATTTATTTATTTATTTATTTATTTATTTATTTATTTGGCAAGCGGTATTTAGGTTACTCAAAATTTTCTGCTTCTCTCACCAAATGGCTCCTTTACATTACTACAATGGTCATTCTGGAAAGCTTTAACTGTTTTTGTAATCATTTGATATCAGAATTAATGTCATTTGCTCCTGAATTTACAAGACTGTCATTGCTGTGACACTTCTTGGCTTGTTTGCTTGGTTTTCCCAGAATACCATAGGTGTAACTTCCATAGGCAGAATTTTTGCTGCCTCATCACAGTAAACTACTAGTCCCATCCTGTCTCAAGACTTTCCTTTTGAAAATATCTCTTTTTCTTTGAAGAGAAACAAAATTATGTTTTAACAATTTCCAAGCTGCGTGAGGGGTAAACAAACAAATCAAAGTTTTAAGCTTGAACTGTACCTTTTTAGGTCAGCTTTGCTATTTGCTCTGATCTTTTTTTGTTTTGAATCCTTTTACTTGTAAGAGAATCTACAGTCTATATTCTTCAGAAATATCCATAGCAGTATCTAACAAAAAAACTAGTGAGCTTTGTGTTTGAATCTTAAAAGGAAACATTTTTGGAAGGATACTACAAGAGCTAGCAGAAGAAATGATGAATCACTTAAAATTATTTTTTAAGAAGAATAACTTAAGATTTTTTTTGAGAAATGATGGAAGCATAATGTTCTGATTTCCTGAATAATAAGTTGTAAATTGTCAGCAGCTTTTGCCTTAATAAATGTTATTTTTCCTCACATGAAGTTTATTTTAAGTCTAGATGCCTAGGTTTCAAGGACTAATGATCTAGATAGTGTGAGGAAGAACACAAAGGCAGTGTCTTTGCATCTTAATTACAGCAGCCCTATTCTTTACAGCACTGAACTAAGCTACACCCAGAGCATGGGGAGATAAATGTAGGAGCTGTAAGCTTGACGTCTAATATCTGCTACTGAAGATTTGGGATTTGATTTAGTGCCTCTATTGGAAGGTTTGAAAAAAACAGGTCTTCCATCTTCTTTTAATAAATTCATTTTCAGACCTGCAATTTACCTTTTTGGCAGTTTTACGATTCAGAACAATGGGCCTTTCTTTTTAGTTGTGTAATTTTTTGGCTGTTTCAGTTTTCTCTCACATTTATAAACAGAAAGCGGTGTTCAGTAATTTGCAGAATAGGGAAGCAGGAGACATTCACAGTTCCCCAGCTGGAAAAACTTTGCCATGATTCCTGAGTGCAGAAAATACTGGGGAACTATTTGACAATTTTTTGTAGTAACAAACCGATACTTGCACATTGCCAGATCATATTATATTAACTCCTTACACACCTTTTATGCTGGAATTTCTGAAAAGTAACAAATTATGAAATGACATAATACAGATAACTCCTAGCAGTAGGGAAAAGAGATTTTCTGCAAGGAGGAAAAGAATTCCACAATAATATGACTTCACTTTCATTTCCTAGTAATCTAAAAATAAAAGAACATTAGGTCAAGCAAGGAAGGAGTGGCCAGGAGATGTTTAAGAGGACAAAGATAAGCTCTGGAGTATAGAGATCCTGATAAAATCAGGACACTGAGAGTTAGCCCAATTTGTTCAAGGCACATGAACAACAGGTTGTATGATGACAGACCACATGAAAGAATGTGGTTGGCTTCTATGGGCAAAGACAACAGAATTACATGTTTACCATTTCTTTGGGGACTTTATGAGTTTGTACCAAGAGACCACTGGTGCATCAGTGTGACCTTCCACTTCCAAGAGGATTTCCCTGTTGACCACCTCATTGTAACTCACACTGGGTAACTAAAAGTGAACTATGTGATGAAACAAGTAAATGTACTGTGTGAACACTTATCTGGTATCAATATCAACAGCTAGTTTCTTTCAACAACAAAAATTTAATAAACTATAGCTGTTCTAATAAATCTGACTCTCTGGCTCAAGAACATGTTGGGGAAAAAGGAGGTGACAAGAGCAGACTAACCCATCTGCATACATGCACTGCATCCTGTCTGATGGTGGTTTGGAGCAACACAGATACTGTAACTGCTCCTTCTTAAAGAATTGTACAACCTAACTCAGAAAATTAACAAAAGCGACACAGCTATTGGGTCAAACACAGCAGTTTTTCTGTTGCAGTGACCTATCACTAATCTGGATGTTTTGAGCATCTGGTTCAACCAATTTTTAAATATATTTTAATTGCTTTACAATAAACTATAAAGGAGGAAGACAAGATTCTATATCTTACATAGATAATGATAGAAACATGCAATCTGTCTTTTGTTGGCCGAAAGAAAATAAAGAATTGCTGAGATAGATGCAGGATTCATTTGTTTCTTATCACCATAAAACAGAAATAACATCATAGTAGATCAGTCCTGCTATGTCTGCAAATCATAGTAGATATTCTGTGCTCCAAGTTCCATTTATTTGCTAGGAAGAAGCTGCTGGGAATGTCCCTTGGTAAGAAATCAACCCAAGCTTCACAGTGGTTTCATTCTTGCTTGCACATAGATATAAAGAGGATTCAAGGGTGTGACTGTTCCATGTACACATAGCTGCTCTGATTCATGTCTTTCCTGCCATTAGTAGTGCAGATAGGATGACTAGGGTGATAGTATGAGATATATTTTTTTTTTTCCTATAGGCAAAATACCTTCCATACATCAGTATTAGAGTAACAGGAAAATGACTGTGGTATGTCCTTTTCCTAGTTGCTCATGGGTCAGTATAAAGAATGTGTTGTTAGCTATAGCAGATAACTATAGCTATTGCAGATTGTGAAAGAATTTCAGAATGATGTTGTGCATTTATTTAAGAAATGACATCACAGAATTATTCATTTAATAAAATATTTGTCTTCACTTGCTTCAGATTTCCACAAGTTTGCTATGCTAAGGGAACAGCAGCTGCTTTTATATTTCCATTAAATTATGTTCATTCATAGTGAGAATCAAGGTTGTGTTCTTGTTCTTTTCATTCTTGCAATCAACATGCTTTTCAGTAAATGAAAGTCCCATAGGGCATCCTTGCCCTTCCTTTATATGCATTTGTCTAAATCCAGTAAGAACTAAAGAAATACTTAGGTTTTTAAAAGAAAAAAAAAAAGAAAAAAAAAAAAAACAACCAAAAAACAAAACAAAACAAAACAAAACAACATACCAAAAAAGCCCTCAGAAACACCTCACTCCAAACATTATCATTAGGACAATTAAGGATCTAGCCTCCACTCAGTATGAATAGATAACTCTGATTAACATTATCAGGAAATACAGGCTCACAGACTGGAGAATAGGTCCCTTAGCACAGAATAGAGCATTACTCTTGTATCTGAATGTGTCCTTTTAAAAAATGACCCTTAAGTTTATCCCACAGCACCTATTTTCCCTTTTACTGCATATTTGAAACTATTTTAGTTTGAAGTGCTGTCAGGAAACTAAAATCTTGTTATAGAATTCCCCAGAGTTTGAACCACATGTTTAAAGAATCACTTGATATTAATTGCAAGATATGTGGAAATAAATTCTGTGATACCCATGTGAACCATCTCACAGATGGCAAGGGGCCTACATGGATGTAACAGGGAACAGAGTCCACCCAATTTATGCTCCTTAATGCAGTACCATATAAGTGTGGTTTTGGAGAGAGGAAAAAGGAAAGGAAGAGGAATTGCAAGCTCATTTTCTCCCCTTTCTTTCTTAAATGTCATTATGACTAATGGACCATGGATTGTATCTAGGTTTATATTCTGCTGCAACAATAACAAAAATGGAAACATCTATATGTAGATATGGGCTCTAGTTTAAAAAAAAACCAAAAAACAGAACAACAAAACAAAACAAAAAACCTAAAAAACCTCTCAGACAATTACAGAATCTGACTTCTGTTCCAATTTTCCACAGTGCAGAAGGGAGGAAACCTATTTTAGCAAGCCATTTATTGAAACAATCTCAAAACCTATTTCATTATCTCATGTTCCTCATATGAGCTGACAAGGAAAATATTCAAGGTTTTGCCTTCTCAGCTCTTTTGATGGGCAAAATATTACCTCCCTCACAGAAGTGCCATCATGCAGGGCTGCTTTCATAAAAAGTGTAAACAAGAAATACTGGACTAGCAATTAAATTCAATCACTCTGTTTGGCTAACAGATCCTGAAAAACAATCTCTTTTTCCAGTAGAATTCAGACATTTCTAACTTGCTGCACAACTAACTTGAAGGCCATCAGGTCATTTCTACCTAAGTATACCAGAGATTGTCCATTGATTTGATTCCAGATTCTGTAATTCACTTGTGTATATACAGTTCAATATCTCTTGTATTCCTCTGTGTGAAGTCTCTTATCTCTTCACTAAAAAATAGATGTGTTTAATCCTGATAGAATGTGAATCCTCCAGAAAGTTTACTGAGAATGGAAAGTAATTAAATAATTGGTGTGAGGCCTAAGAACGCTAACGCTCTTCATTATTTTTACAGGAAAAAAAAAACTACCGAGGTCAATTGGAGTATTTTAGTTGGCTTCACAGACTTTTATGGCTAAAAGGAATCATTAAATCTTCTACTCTTAATGCTTTCATATTACATTTCATCCAATTAGTTTTCCAGTGTGTTCACTAACCTGTTTTGGCTAAAGCATATCTTTCAAAAAGGCATCCAACCTCGATTTTATAACCGTAGCAGTGGAAGGACTAGTCATATCAAAACATGTGTTGTTTCAGAGATTAAAATCTGTGATAAAATGACGTTTGAAAACTTACATTTTTCAAGCATTTGTGTTTCTAGAAACTGGCTGTTGTTCTTCCTATCACTGGTAAGTTTTAGCTTTCACCTTCCGTTATTTTCTTCAGAAACTTATTAATGAAAACATTCTTAGTCCCCTTTTAATAAGCAAAATATATTTCTCTGTATTTATAAATCTTGAGCTAATTCACGTTACATAGAAGCTACCTTGAACTTATTTCTTTAGTTTAGCATCTTAAATCTGGATAAGACATAAAATATCTCATTCTTTTTCTTCCACAATTTTTGACACAGATTTAGAAACCAGAGTAAAAGAGTGGTTTGCAGCCAACAGTCACATTCAGATGTAGAATTACCTATGCATATCCTAAATATGAGTAATTGTTTCCTAATCTGAAAATCTAAAATCAATTTTGCCCTTTTACAATACCACCACACAGGACGATTTCTTGTCTGCTATAACCACTTCTTGGATATGTTGCTTTCCAGAGTTACAGCCCCTCATACTGTAATAACAATTACATACCTCAGTTCTAGACATAATTTAGACCTACACAAATATGATTCTAACTTATGCTATTGCTATGTATTTTAAGCATTTTCTACTGATCTTTAGCTGTCTCCTTCATTTAATAACAAACTCCTGCACTGGATGCTAGCATGGCACTAGTACCTAAGGCTAAGTCTTTTCAACTCTGCACAAAGTTAAACGGAAAATAAGGGCTAGTGACTTGCATGGGTGAGTTCCAATCTAACAAGCTTGAACATTTGACTGAAAAGAGTAGGAAGTGCTGCAATAGAAGATATATTACATCATTCTCAAATGCAACTGTGCCAGCAACAGCAGCTGGGAAGAGTATGGGGTTCTAATTACAGATTGCATCAATCTCTGTGAACAGAAGCAAATCTCCTTCCTAGATTTCGGAGTTGCAGCTTGCTTGGAGAGGCATAAGGGGTTAGGATTAAATGTTCACTTACAATAGGGTGACATTATAGGATGTAAGCAGATGTTGCATGTAAGAGCTCTAATGATGTATATTTCAGTGCACCAAAACTTTGAACTGCTAAAATTAAGTTTTTATAAATTCAACTGTAAGTGTAAGGATCCCTGCCTTTATTTTGGGATGCAGAATCAGTGATTGGAAGAATGTTCTCTGTGCATGTTAAGTAAGATTATAAAGCAGCTAGAAACATCTTAAAAGAAATACTGGGAGAAGGAGACAATAAATATTTAAATACGAACATTAATATTGACATTACAATTCTAAAAGTCAAAGTTTACCAGACAATACTGAGAAGTGAACATGTAATCGTATTATTTCTCTCATCACAATATTAATCCCCAAAGATTCCAAATGAGGATAACACTCTTCTGGTCCCTTCAACAAGGACTAACAATGCAATTATAATTCCATAAGGCATTGTTTTAAATAAATCTGATATCAAAGCTCACAAATTATAGTCCATAAGTTTGGTTCAACCACATCTCCATTTGGTTTGCTTTTTATTCCTATTACTCAGACTTCATCACTGCTGCTGGCTTTTATTACAAATAAAAAAGAAAATATTCCCTATTTTATCAGGAAGATTATTCAACAAAAAAGAACCTAGTGAAGACTCCTTTAAAGATTATATAAATATCAGTAACAGGGACTAGATGGATTTCCTCTGCATCATCTGTACCATGAAACTAGGTTTTCTGATGTCCTTGTACTCCCCTCTGACATTTGAAAGCCTACATCAAAAACCATGACTCCCTAGATGTTTTGAAGTCTAAGCAGAATCTTAAATGCTGGCAGAAGAATTATTTCAGGGCAGAGGACTAGATACCTAGTCCAGGTTTCTGCTTCAAATAGCTGGCAAACCTGAGAGATCCTTACATCAGATGATCATTAGAGCCAACACATCTGAGCTTCTGTTGACCTCCAGACATCACTTCTTCCACGAGCAACCTTTCATAGGGAGACACACTGCTACACTGAACCAGCCTGTAAAAGACTCAGTGATACATGTGAAAGTTGGAACTGCTTGGCACTAAGACTTGCCTTTAGACTCGGGCAGCTGTAACCAGACACTGACAAGCCCTCCCTCTTCTGTGACAAGACAAGATCTAGTGCAAGTCTATTGACAGTGTCATTTGCTTGCAAAATCATTGTTTGGATTTTCAATTCAAGTGGTCCTAGAAGACAAATTAAATGCAAGGGCTAGAAAGCCAAAATAATCTCCTTTCTCCTCTTTGATGAAAAGGAGCTAAAAAGGGGTCTGAAAACATTTTAGTTTGATATTCCTAATCATTCCTCATAGGGTAGATAACTATGGGTAGAAAATATTACCTTGCTTAACAACTTTTCTTCTTTATTAAAGATAATCATGAATCAACAACATTTTAAAATAAAGCTTTTAAAATATTTTGAATGTAAGTCCTTAGTTAACTTTTATGCAAAATCCATGGTGCTGTATGTTTCAAAACAGAAATGTGGACAAATCATAAGCACTATCAACAACTACAACAAGGAAGTTGTAACTGCAATGAGGTCTCCCCTCAGCCCCTTCTTCTCCAGGCTGAATAGACCAAGTGACCTCTCCTCACATGACTGCCCCTCTAGACCCTTCTCCATCTTTGTTGCCCTCCTTTGGACACTCTAATAGCTTAATATCTTTCTTATATTGTGACCAAAACTGCACACAATATTCAAGGTGAGGTCACACCCATCCCTAGAAATAATCTTCCTTGTACGCCATTAAGAGTTTTAAAGAGTGAGGGTGCCTGGGAGCAGCAGGAGCTGTGCTGCAAAGGAGTCTGAGTGAGAGCAGGGGTGAACCCCAAGATGGATCATATTCTCATCAACAATCATCACCCTGTACTACCCAAGCACGCAAGCAAGGCAGGACAATCACAGCAGTGGATCCTTTAACAGTCCAGTGGCAATGAGACGAATGTGAGATAAGTCAGGTCCAAGGAAATTCAGCCAACATCAGCTGGAGACAAACCACAGACACATCTAGAACTCAGCTCAGCAACAACTGCAGGCTGAGCTGAAATGCAGGACCCAGGCCCATGTTCACAGTGAAGAAGCGGGTCCCAGAGGATCCCAGGTGAGGCTGGGTCTCTTTTTTGTTGTTGTTGTTGTTGTTGTTTGTTGGGTTTTTTTGTTGTGTTTTTTTTTTTTTTTTTTTAATGTCAAGTAAACTGCTTCTGGGAGGTAATTGTAATTACTTTTCTTATATTTTGACAGAAATGTACAGCTGTGCTCAAGAACTTAAAATTTTTATTAATGTGTTTATTAATTTCAATAAGAGCAATATGAAATACTTATTCATAAATAAATAGGAAATTGGGTCATAATAGTGACAACATTTTATTTGTTCCTTAAAGCTTCTGATGAAAAATTAACCAGATAATATGAAGAAAAATTCTCTAAATCCTAGGATCTATGTACAGAAGGTGGAGGGTCTCTCCAGCCACCCACAACTAAACTGCTGAGCCACATGGTCTTCAGGAATCACAAAAAGTCCACTACTCTCAGCTCTGAGGGCATCTTTCTCCCTGCTTGCCATTTGTATGCACACACCTGCTTGCAGCAGCATGGCTCCATCCCTACAGGCACTTCCCAGGCACAGTATGTTATTTTCATTGCTATGGAATGGAGAGCTTGAATTTAACATGGAGAGTACTTTTATTTAAACACTGCACAACTCAAGCAGTGAGAGTTTGGCTTTGACTGCAGACCAGAGCCTCAGGCTTTGAAAATAGAAGCCAAACTTTATTCTCTATAGCTGCAACCCACTTCTTTGCTGAAAAATACCAGCTACTCCATGCAGAGCCTGTGCAGAAGTTGTGCAGCTTCACAGGGACAGATTTTTATTGAGAAGAATTACTGTATAGAAAAAATCATACTATTACTGAGGTTCTGAATAAAGATGATGACATCGAGCAAGGACAATTAGCTAAATTTGGAGCACAGACTCAAATCCCTTCACTTTGCATTGCTGATTATGTCTGTTTTAGGACCATAGTTGCCACCAGAAAAAGATGTTTCCACAAATAAATTAGAACACTAATGGCTGGAGGTGCTATTTTTTTTGTTTACTGTCCATAAAAAAGTCTAAGCAGCTAAGTGGTCTATGCTAGGTGATTTAATCTGAGACTAGAATAGTATCAGGTAGAAACTTTTTTTTTTTTCCAACTGGATAAATGTACAAAGATTTTTCTTTCCCTCATACATGCTGCTTAGGAGTTTCTCTTCTGACCAACACAGGCTTCTGTATGCCTGGAAACACTGGGAGGAGATGGGGCTGGTGACATAGGAATGGTTTTGTTAGTCTAGTCCTACTGTGAACGCAAGAGTTTGAAGTGATCTGAATTGTCTTGTATTTCTTCTTCTTTTTATGTTCTCTCTGCATAGGAGTACCAAAATACATAACATTGCCTTGAAATAAAATTTTAATTTTTAATCCTTCTCCTATATGTGTAATTTACCCAACAAACACTACTTTTCTTTGTTCTCTCTCTTAATTAGCCCTTTTGGAGACTTTTTTCCTATTTTTTTTCACAGGCATGCCCACCTTCCTTTGATGTCTTCTTCTCTGTAGTCACCCTTCTCAAAGAGCACTTTTACCCCTGTCACTCATCCATCTATTCTTATCTCAGTAACTAGAATATAGCCCTTTCTTCGTGTTTGTTTTGGCATGCTTGCTTTTAAATTTTATGTGCAAATATGTTTTGGTTTTTTTCTGTCTGCCTGTCATTAAGGATTCAGTTGACACAGAGAAAACACAAGCTTCATTGTACCAGATTTTTAATACTACTTATGTCAGAGCAGTGCCTTTAATAAAAGTTAATCCAATATCTCTCAAGTCAAGAAGGTTTGCTCTTGTGAAAAAACCTGATTTTATCATCTCAACAGTATTATAAATGCACTGCCTGGCTGCTCAGTCAACATCTCCATTAGAAATACTATTCTTCATATAACTCAGTCATTTCAAGTTACAATTATACCAAAAGCTGGCCTACATGTACTGGCCCACTTATATTGTTTTGTTCAAATGTGAAAAGGAAAAACAAGGTTCTTGTAAAAGCTCTTACTTTTCTGACTAACATGAAAATGGCTAGACAAAAGCTATTGCCTATGCTGTCTTCCTTCCTTCATCATTGCTTGGTAATATTACTGCAAAAAAACAAGTGTTGTTCTGATACTTCATCTTTAATTTAGACTTCCTTAGAATTTGTCAGCTTAAACCAGAGACTTAACACTATTTTTATGAACCTTTTTTGTACTTAACGACAGCCAATCCATTCTGCTGCAGAGCAGTAAACAAGCTCACTGCAAGATGCCAATTGAGAATCACAATGGGAAATAACTGATCTCCTGTGTGATATTAGCTAAAATAGTGTGTCCTACAGCCAACCTTGAGACTTGGTAAAACATTGTTTTGTGAGAGATTAACTTGTACTTAATATAAACTGCAGCAAACCCCATATATTATCAGATAATACAGAGGCATTTTTAAACAATTTTTGTTTGTTGAGAGGCGATTAAAGTAAGCAATCATATTTATCTGTCAGGAGACATCTGTGTATTCATAGTTCACGTGTGCACATCCACAAGTGTGTAGGAAGTCAAAAAGAAGTTAAAACAAACTTTAAATCTGACCTCTACCTTTTGTTGTCACTGATATTGGCACAGTACTGAAGTACTGTTGATTAACTTAGACACATAAGAAGATGTTCAGGGTCAAATTTACCTATTTTCTCATGTGGCTGTGGGCTGCTGTAACTCACACCCAAAAAAAAGAACTGTAAATCTGAAATAACTGTCAAAAGGATTCCTGGCAGTGTTGATGCTGAGTTTCTGACTATTTTGACTTAGAAAACTAGTCCAAAGCATCTAAAATGTATTGATGGTGTTTTCAAGCAACCTTAGGGAAACATTTTCATTACACAGCAGTAAGATTGAAGAACTGAAAATTTATGAAAAATTATCTCTTTACATCTATCAAATACTTTTCTCAAAACTAACCCAAAAAAACAAACCAACCAAAAAAAGTACAACAAAAAAAACCCCAACACTGAGATCTTTGAAAGCTCAGATCTAAGTGACTGGAAGCTGGTGAACATTGTCCCAGTTTTCAAGAAGGTCAAGAAAGAGAAACCTGGAAACTACAGGCCTGTCAGTCTGACTACAGTGCCTAGTAGTTATAGAGAAGATTATACTGGGAAGTATTGAAGAACAGCTGAATGACAGCACAGTCATTGGTCACAGCCAGCACAGCTTCTTGAGAGGAAAGTCCCGCTTATCCAGTCTGATTTCCTTGTATGACAAGGTAACCCACCTGGTTGATCAAAGGAAGCCAGTTGATGTAATCCTTTTGGATTTCAGTAAAACTATCAGCACTGTCCCTCACAGGGTTCTTCTGCACAAACTGTCCAGCGCAGAGCTGGATAAACACATCATGTGATGGGTGAGCTATTGCTCATGGGTGAGCACAGAGGGTCATAGTTAATGGGGTGCCATCAGACTGACAACCTGTCACTAGTCGGGTTCCACAGGGCTCTATCTTGGACCCTGTGCTCTTCAACATCTTCATGAATTACTTGGACACAGCATTGGAAGGGATATTAATCAAGTTCACAGGTGACACAAAACTGAGAGGAGCTGTTGACTCCCTCAAAGGCAGAGAGGCTGTGCAGAGAGATCTCAGTAAATTAGAGGGCTTGGCAATCACCAGTTATACGGAGTTCAACAAGGGAAAGCAATGGATTCTGCACCTGGAATGGGAAAACCTTGGAGGTATGCACAGACTGGGGAATGAGATGCTGAAAAGCAATACCGTGGAAAGGGACCTGGGGGTCCCGGCTGATGGCAAGTTGAATGTGAGTCAGCAGTGCCCTGGTAGCCAGGACGGCCAACCATGTCCTGGGGGGAATCGGGCAAAGCATTGCTAGTCCATCGAGGGAGGGGATTGTCCTGCTCTGCTCTGCACTGGTGCGGCCTCAGCTTGAATATTGTGTGCGGTTTTGGGGTGCCACAATGTAAGAAAAACATTAAGTTATTAGAGAGCATCCAACAAAGTGCAATGAAAGGGCCTGGAGGGGAAGCCATATGAGGTGTGGTTGAGGTCACTTGGGCTGTTCAGCCTGGAGAAGAGGAGATTGAGGGGAGACCTCATTGCAGTTACAACTTGCTTGTGAGGGGAAGAGAAGGGGCAGGCACTGATCTCTTCTGTCTGATGACCAGAGACAGGACCCGAGGGAATGGCCTGCAGTTGTGTCAGGAGACGTTTAGGTTGGGTATTAGAAAAACGTTCTTCATCCAGAGGGTGGCTGAGCACTGGAACAGGCTCCCCAGAAAAGTGGTCACAGCACCAAGTCTGACAAGAGTTCCAAAAGCATTTTGGATGATACTCGCAGGCACATAGTGTGACTGTTGTGGATTGTCCTGGGCAGGGTTAATATTTGGACTCAGTGACCCTTGTGGGTCCCTTCCAACTCAGCATATTCTGTGATTCTTACTTGGGTTTTTTGGTTTGGTTTTCGGGGGGGTTTTTTGGTTGTTTTTTTTTTTTTTTTTTTTTGGTAAAGAAAAAATATAATGCACAGAAGTTATTTTAAAATTAATATCTAGAAAGCTAAGAATAATGCACAACTTTTAAGTCATGTTTAGCTTATCCAGATCATGGAGAAGGAAAAAAAAAAAAAGTGTGACAAAGAGAAAATTATATAGAAGGGAACTATGACTCAGGATGTCTGAAAAACACCTGTCTTCATTTAAACATATTCATTGTGGACACATGATTCATAATCTAACAATTGTTCTTTTGCCAGCAGAAAAGGAAAATCTTGTTATTATCAATTGTTTAATCTTAAAGTTATCCTGAATGTTGCTGCACAAAACAGGATTGCATTCAGTGTGAAAGAAAGCTGCAAGGAAAATTAAGGAACTCCTGTTGGGAGGAAATAAGAATTATCAGCATTATTGATCCAAATCGCTCCAAATGTGCTATTTCACACAAGCAGGATGCTGTAACTGGAAACATATCAGCTTACACCAGTCAGCATTATTTCATTTTCTCTTGCCACCCTCTGGCTGAGAATTTCTATCTTTTACTGTTTGAGTTGCTCTGCCACCTGTCAGTGTTATCTTGATAAGTACCTTTCCTTTCCCAGTTAAAATGCATCGTAGGTCATGCATATGAAAAGCATTCCCATTTCTTGTAAATGATCAGAGCACACATTATGTCCTGGGGTTATCAAAAAGCCCCCATGAATATGTCCAACTGTTCCACTGCTGAGGTGGTGCTTAAAGTTGCACAGTATGGGTTTCAGGTATTGCTGATGTTAAATGCTTTTCTCTGACTGGGAAACTTTTATCAGAGAAAGCTATTATCTGCCTTACCTCCTGGACAACACCATAAAGTCAAAGATTCTTTGCTGCTTTTTTACAAAGTTCTTATTATGTTTTAGTTACTCATTCTTCCCTTGGCAAGTATGGATAGATATGGATATATGTACATAAGTTCCCCATTTAATTCTGGAAATGGAAAATTAACAATAGAAATTATCTCAATTTTTTGCACCTGCAGGCACAGATCCCTTTGCAAATAGCATATAAAAAAAATAGTGCTATCTGAGCACTGACAATATATATCCCCAAACCTTATTCTTACTTGAGGGGAAAAGTGACAGTAGAAGTAATATTTCCACCCAACAAACTCATGTGCAATATTGACTCTTCTACTCCAGTTACTTTAGAAGCTACTTGCTCCATAGAGTTTCAGGGTAGATAGGACAGCAACATCTGTGTAAGGGCAGTATTAACTCCACATGCCTAGAGAATGGAAAGGGCAGTGTAAACATAGGTAAGGAAGTCAGCCCGCAATGGAAAACCTTTCTTCTCTTTTGGGCTGATGCTGGTGGCATGGAGAAACAGGGCCCATGTCTAGAAATTGCTTCACTAAGCACTTCATGCTGGAGCTTTATGGTAATTGTGCAACTTGGGACTCAAATATGTTTCCAGGAGATCTTAAAATGCAGTAAATACTGACAGATTGTGATAATCTTATATTTTCTCTGTTTAGTGTCAGACATGTTTCCCTGTGTTGTAAGGTGAGTATGCATACAAAAATAATTACATTTCCTTCACAATGCAGTTTTGAAAGGCTGTACACATCAGAGGAGGTTTAGGCTGGATATTCCACAAAGGTTTTTCACCCACAGGGTTGTTGGGCACTGGAACAGACTTTCCAGGGAAGTGGTCACAGCACCAAGCCTGACAGAATTTTAAAAAAAAAATGTTTGGACAAGATTCTAAGGCACATGGTGTGACTCTTGGGAATGTTCCTGTGCAGGGCCAGGAACTGGATTTGACTGGAGCCTTCCAAGCTGGCATATTCTGTGATTCTATGTAGAGTTAACAGTAGGCAAGTGGGACAGTGTGTCCCAAGGCCCACCACATGGAATGATTAGAGAGTCCAAGCTTCTTACAGTAGAAAATATCATCATATAGATAAGAGAAATACAGACATTATATATTTGTGGATATAGTAGATAAAGGAAAACCTTGGCTGCAACTCTTTAACCCTTTGTAATTCATTACCTTCATGGAAAGGCCTCAGCCAGGAGCAAACATGTCCTCAAACTAAAATCTATTAGCTAGGTCCTATTTAAAACAAAACTAAACTAAAACAAACAAACAAACAAACAAAACAACCAAAAAACCAAAACGCCACTAAAACCCCACACACAGAAAAAACATTAAAACAAATTGAAAAATACCACACATTTTTACCATATATTACATATTTTTAAGGGACAGACTAAGGAAGCACTGCCAAATTTCCATCACTTTACTGCAACAGGAAGTAAGAGTGAATTTATTACCATCTCTTCCATCTCCTGTGCTGAACAATGTCCACTTCAGAACAACCTGAGGAATTTGAATTCTATATCCCTTATTTCCTAGAATGTTAACAGTGAAGCCTAAAGCAACTTGGATCATATTATGAACATGTTTAAACCTAATCCAGGGCCCTAAGTGCCACACAGAGGGGATTCTTTGAAGTAGGACGTTCTTGGCCAAAAATGCAATGACTAAACATTGTTCAAGTCAAGCAGTGTAGTAAAATGAGATAAAATAATAAGTACTGAGTTATCGACATTCCTGTGGTTTCTCTGTGTAAGCATAGGATAGTGTAGCCTAGCTGATAATTAAAGTTTGTACCTATCATACAGCTTTTCAATATCAACATGATTTTCTCCCAGATAAGGCTTTAATCAGAAGGTTACAGGTCATGTCCACCTTACCTTTAAACATATCTGTAAATGTTTGCCCTTGTGCAGGTTACAAGTCTTGTAACACTGTGGTAGGTAGGAGATTTTTTTCATTTATGTTTTTCTCTTCATTGACTACAAGTCACATACTGCACAGAAAAGCTGTCTAAATTAAATCTGATGTCCAGTCTTCCTTTGGTTTATTGCCACTACTTGATTCAAAGAATTTTCTAATCCATGTGTTACTTTAGTATTGGACTTTCATAATGAATATGCTTGAACCTTTAATTTTCCTGACCTCTTGGATGTGTACATGAAATACTTTATACTCCTCATCAGCACCCTAGCTGATTTCTCTTGAACTACTAAATAAAATGACACGAGAAAGCCGAGCAGCAAAACCATGTTTGTTATCCTCAGCAGCAAGAGGTGTTATTCCTTGCATGTAATGATGCATAAAAGTCCTTAACATGGAAAAAAACAACAGTCAAGTGCCAAGAACTGAACCATAGGAAATAAAAGCCTCTTACATTTTAAGCAGAGTGAATGGAAGAAAAAAAGACAAAAAATAAGACAGTGGAAAAATTCCAGAAAGTTGAGAACTGAAGGCAGTAGGCACATCTGATATGATCAGCAGCAGTCCTAGTACACTCATTATCTAACCAGGTATGTTTCACTGGAATCTCAAGTCATTAGATGAGCAAATATTTTGCCTTTAGAAAAAGTCTGAATGATCTGATAAAGGGCACATGGCAGGGTATAATTGTCTCATGCTTTAATCCTGGCTTGTTTCACAGCATAGCTCAGGACGAATCACTTTTCACCCCTCACCATCTTCTAAACGTGAATCATTATAGCTATCCTACTTCACAAAGGTGGTATTAGGAACAATTTAATTGATGCCTGTGCAGTGCTTTAAGAAACTTGGGTGGGTAGATCAATGCTAAATTAGAGTAGGCAATTATATTCAGCCTGAGGGAGAGAAATCAATATCCATATGGCAAGGCAGGGGGAGTACTTTCAAGAGGCTCTTTTAAACCTCCCTTACTCCACTCTCACATCTTTCTATTTTGCATGCTTCCTTGGAATTAGTTCTGGACAGTGCTGGAAATGATGACAGCGCAGTCATAACCTATGAATCCCCATAACCTATGTGGGGAACAGCAGTGAAAATGCTCTGTCTGAGACTGGAAGAGAAAGTAAACAGCAAAAATAGTTACAGCTGAAGCTTTTCCATATAATGCAAAGTATTTAGAATTCTCCACTTTTACACGCATACTTGGATTTTTAATCAAGTTCTACCTTTTAGAGGAATATTACATTTCTATAAGAAACATGAAAATGCTGACATTTTGGTTTTGCATTTTATGGCAGAATATTTTTCTATTTCTTCCTTTGGAATGATGATTGAAACTTTTACATAGTTACTGTCTCCATAAAATTATTTCTTAAATGAAGCAAGATATCATCTGACCCTTCAACATTACTTATTGGTTTTATCTTAGGGCTGAAAATAACATTTCTAAAGATAACGTTATGCCAAAACACATACATTCAACTAATACATATTTTCAAAATATTAGATTTATCTCAAAACAATACTGAAACATGAAAATGTTGAAATATGATTCTATAGCACTTTTCTCATGTGTGATATGCGGACTCCCCCAAATTTTATGGAAAAGTACACTTGTTGCGAAAAAAAAATAGTATATACATACATACATATATACATATACCTATTCCTATACATATACATATATATATGATTAAATTGTTGCATTCAGAGGACTCAGTTTGCTAATTTTGCTGCAACCTCTGCACCACTCCAAAGGGTTCAGAGACCTGTTTTTTCTAGGAGGTGAGGACTGTTCTGGTGAGGGGGGGTGAGAAATAGTAAATGCAGTCATCCATAATTAGTGCAATTTCTTTGGGTAAAGGGGAGGAGTTGGCAGCTGAAATCACGTTAGGCTAGCCCTGAAGCTTGAGACCGCTTCACTGCTCAGATCCAGGGCCAGAATTAAACAGCACCTCAGATTTGGGCCTGGATAGCACACCATATGAACACAGACAGATGAAATCCTAGAGAATGCCTATGTATACACAATTGTACTTATGTGTTGCACTTCATGTTCCTGGGAACCAATGAGGGAGATTTTCAAGTCAAGACTGGATTATAATTGAACACCTGCCCTTTTTTTCTTATGTTTGTTGTTAATGAAATGCATGTTTTGCAAACTTGGTGCAAAAGCATATTGAATTTTCACAAGTTAAAGGCTTGATCCTTTTATAACGAACAAGTTCTTCTACCTGAAGTCTTTCTCTTTACTACTACTGGTGCTGCTGCTGCTGGTTTTGGACACTTGCAATTAGAAGTTAAGGGGAAGTTTTTGTTTATTTTGCAATTGAATTGTTAAATATTTATGAAGGACCTTAAGTCTAGCTCGCCTGGAGGAAATATAGATGAATCAATAATTTATGTGGTTGTTTTGCAGAAAATTAAAGGTTGGGAACAAGTGTTTAAAAATTAAGTCATCTGCAATTTAAGATAGCAGATGCTATTTTGTTAAAATCTTGCAAACAACAAAGTACAATGAGGTGTTAACTTCTCCTTGGTCCAACTGAAATCTTAACGATTCATTACAATTGAGCAGATTCTAAAGCCTGAGGCGAGCTAATGTCAGAATAATGAAGAGGAACTTCAATTATGTAGCCAAGATTTTTTAATTTGGTTTGTTATTGTTGTTGTTGTTGTTACATTTTGTTGCCTGCAGTGAGAAAGACTCTTTATCTCTGTATTGCATGGTGGTTTGCAAGATATTACAGACCCACAAAAGTCACTGCATATTTCATTAGTAATCCTACAATGGAATCCCCTGCAACTAAAATGTGTGCACATCTACCTGGGTAAATAATAATAACAATATACAACATCATCATCAATATCATAATGAGATTTTAGATGGACAAGAGTTACTGCAATTACATAGCTTAATAACTTCAAGATTCTTACTCCTTTTTTTCCCAAATCACTTCTTTTTTCCTCTTTCTTTTTTATCAGTGACAGCTATCTCTAACTCTCACCTACTTTAGACATTATATTTAGCCAATTTCTGGTCAGCATCAGAAGTCATACAGGTTCTATACTGGGTTTCCTTCTTGGTTTTGATAAGCTGGCTCATCAATAAAGTTCCAAAATTCTCCTTCTGTATATTGAAATGTCGCCCATGATTGTCGTGTCCAAGATAAGACAGAAATATGCTCCCCCATTGTTTTTCTGTCTGCTGACATCGCTTTGTCAGCTCCTGGAAAACTTTC
>JAWWEV010000115.1:67810883-67880464 GCA_035583235.1 Hafferia zeledoni
GTTTTAATTTTGCTCAAGAGAATATTTCGAACTTGTAGTTCAATCTGCACCAAAATTAAGCAGATCTGAACGCTACAATGATGAAATCTATATTGAGAAGTTATTAAAAAAAAACTGTCTTGCTGGTACCAAGGCCAGGCATGCAGTCTTTTGGAGCCATATTTATACAACAAAATTGTCTTCACAACTACACTACCTATGTCCTAAACACAGTCCAATGATTAGTCCTACTTCTAGATCTGTTTCCAGTGCAAGGCTTCTATTAAGATCCATGCAAAACCCTTAACTCCCTCAGCCCCCCCAAAAATTTCAAACCACTCCTCCCACTCAAAAAAACCCAAACAAACAAAAAAAAAAACCCAAACAAAAAACCCAAACCAAACAAAACCAACAACACCAAAAAAAAACCACAACCAAAACCCCCAACAAACTAATCTCCCAAAAAACCATCAGAACGTGGACAAAGATCTATTCTATGAATACAAATTCTAAGAGGTCTGTGTCTGCAGACCAGGATCTCAAGAAACTATACATTAGTTTCTCTTTTTTTTTTTTTTTCCTAGTTTGCGTGTGACTGCAGCTGCATTTATAAAACTTTGTCATTTTGGCAAAAGACATACCAGTCTGTAACCACAACTGCAAATATAAAAGAGATTCCTTTACCCTTCAGAGATCTGTAAAGCAGAGCAGATTAGAAAATTTTGTGCTTAGATTCTATCTAATAAGAACCCAAATGATTTCAGTGCTATTAAAAATGTAAGTTGAGACAACTTCAGTTTAAATAAAAAGTATATGTAGGAAAAATATAGTCATAAAGATACTATGTGAAAATTTAGCAATGTGATTCTTGAGATGCAAATAAAGATAGAACAGCTAAAAATTTGTACATTGCTTGATAATATAATTCAGCTCAGCAACTTGGCATTTTCTGCTCAGAGGAAGCCAAGTATTGGCAATTCATGTACACTGATGCTAAATTATGGTTGGTATAGATATACAAGACTGTAATTGCACAGTAATAATAAATGAGAAACTTTCACAAAAACTACATACATAACAGTTCATAGACTCAGTCTGTTCCGTTTTCCTTCTAAATGTTCATCTTGAATCTGCATTGAAAAAATCAATTTCTTTTTTTCTTGTTTTTATTTTTCCTGTTCTGAGTTGCTGTTTATGAGATTGACTACTCCTAGTGATTTCAGATGAAGCTACGTTTGCCTAGCATGCATATCTTAATAAAATGGCAGCACTCTGAATAAACTGGAGTACTTGAAAGTAGAATCACTTTTCTAAATAATAAATGTAAGGAACATTATGAACAGATTGATCTGATATTGCTGGAAGCTTGCATCTTTTGACTTTCTCTGTATGTTCATTTCCATATATGTAATCTTTCCATTTTTTAATGTTTTTTCTTCTGAGCAAATGAATCTCATATTCCCACTGTTAGGGTTTTTTCATAATTTTTTCCATGCCAGTTTTAATCAACACAGGCAAAGCAGGTTCTTAAAGGTCCATTATGACATGCCAATCATTTTTTTCTCTCTTTCCAGACACAAAATGCAACTTAATGATGTGATCAGGTTCTAAGGGTTTCCCACATGATACAGAGCATTGCTGTGACAAGCAGTAGTACTGCAAAGAAAAAAATATTAGAAATGTTCAGATTTTTAAATAGCTGGTTTGATTTGCTGCATGACATGGTTGAAACCTAGAGTTATAGCACACAAAAAACATCAAGGGTCTGAAAGTCATTCTTTTTTGTTAGTGGTTGAGATGGGAAAAGAAAGAAAGCCTTTTGTTATCTGTCAGGGAAGAGAAGAACACATCTAGCATGCCTTAGAATATCTGGCAACTCAATGGTTAGAGAGCATGCCTCACACCTTGAAGCTCAAGAGTTAGATCTTTACTCAGTTCTTTACTCAAAATAATCTGAAATTAAAATCTCTACCTTCCTCTTTCCTGATAAAATTTCTCTGAAGATATCCTATGAAATATTTCAGTTGCAATGAAACATCATCTCATAACAAGGTGAAAATAATTTTGGGCCAACATTGTTAACTCCTTCATTGTTAAGTACTGTGAAACTTTAAGCCATTGCACCTCTAAGACCGAGTAGTTTTAAAATTGTTCAAATGTCTGAAACTGTTGACTTCAATAAAAAAAAAACAAACCTTATAATTCAGTGGAAGTTCTGGCCCAAAGATCTAAGAAAACTGTCAAGCACTAAATGAAAATAACTTATAACTGTGTTTCTCAAAAACCTCTTTCTATCTAGTAACACAAAGTAAGATACAGAAATATTTTGAGAAGCTTATAATGTATCTGACATTTCTTCCAATTTCCAAATGATCTGGAATTCACAAACAGCTGGTTTGCATAATATCTACAAGCATTGCAGATTAGATGCAAGCTATCATTTTCAACAGGACTAGCCAATCTGAAAGTGTGTTCTCCTTTACATTTTAGCAGTCATGTCTCATTACACAGCTAATGTTCTATTACTCTGTCTAATGTAACATGACATGACTGGTAAAATTCAAGGAAGCAGACAATTCTTCATATTAGAAACCCACTCTTCCTCTCTCTGAACTGGTTGTCAATTCCATTTTAAATGTACCACACTGTAATCTTGCCTAAATCATGTAGGGGAGAGCTAGGAAACACAGCAGCTATCTTACCACCAGAGAAATGAAAAGCCAAACTTGAACAGCTTGACATGGCACTTTAAAAAAATAGAAAAATCATGACATACGATGTTTGTTTCTTTGAATTTGCTTTGAAAGCCTGTTATGGTTGAATACAAGGCTTTTCTGTTTATATATTCAACTACCCACACATACAAAATATAGTTGGGTTGTACTTTTTTAATTAAGAAAAACATCACTTAGATAAACCTTAAGGAAAATATATTGCAAAGTTTGGGTGTTTGCTTTTTTTACCTTCTCTTGCCTTTTGTTTTTTTTGGGTTTTTTGGGAGGTGGGGTGGGGGGAAGTGAGTACTTAGAATTAAGAGCAGATGGAAATATCTTAGTTCAGCACATGTCATGTAAATAGTCCTTAGGCAAATGCAATTCCCACTAACTTTGGTCTGTTTCAGTAACAATATTGGATCACAACGAACAAATACTTTGCCACATCTCTCTGGAGTATGAAAAGGGCTGCGTCCTAACCTGAATGGCAGCTACACCATAATACTCAGGTGGATAGATTTGATTCTACCTGTTGTTTTCATCAGGGCTAAGTCTGACATAAGCTGTTATTTCAGTTTTAAGATTTGTGACCAATATATAGGCTTAAATCCATAAGATATCCAATTTCCTGTGTCCTGTGTGAAGCTAGCAACTTGAGAAAAAAGAAAACTTTATGTCTGAACCTACTTAAATTTGATATAAGAAAGGTGCTGAATAAGACAGCGAAACACATCTCTCTTTAAGGAACATGGAAAAATAACCAGATTAATGTAGAATATTTCTAATACCAATAATCATTACTGAACACTTCAGGACATTTTCATAATCTTAAAAGTGACCAGGTCTGACTAAATCATTGACAATAATAGCAGGGGGATTACAGGACCAGAAATACAAATTAGGCTAGTAAGTAGCAACTATCTTAAAAAACCAGATTCTCCCAAGATTATGGCAACCATGTGTTGGGCTAGATCTTTGAAACTCTACTCCCTCTAGCCAGTGGCATCAACATCTCTACTGTTGCACTGCTGGAAAAAAAAAGAAAACTGCTCATAATATCATTTTACAGAGCCCTATTACATAAAAAACCTAACCTGACTAAACAAGTTTCTGCTCTACTTGTTTCTTTCTCTACTTTTTCTAGCAGTCAATCAGTGTCTTTGGAGACAAATTCCATCTTGGCAGTAGCTGGGTTGGGTATTAATTGGCCAAAGGTACCTTATATGATAAAACTCATTTGTGTTTTGGTGCATCAAAGCCGCACAGTTGTGAAGAAGGACTCTAGCAGCTGTTTCTTTTTCTACTGAGATTTTTCAAAGCTTCTGAAAATTAGAAGATGAAAAATAACAAAATTAGTTCCTTTTACTTAATTACTTTAGGTACATATTTAGTATTTTTGATAGTCATAATAGTCTTAAGTATAGATAAACTATATACAGCATATTTATACCTGGCACCGGGAAATCATTAACAGTATTTTTTTGTTAAAAATTTGCTATAGAAATAAATTTTGATGTGTGGACCTTTTGTAAAGAAAGGTTGTTCTTCAGTTTACATAAAGGAAAATTTCATGCTGTGAAACTGACTATTCTAAATATATTGTATTGCAATAACTAGAAGATTACAAATTTTCCTAACCTATCAAGTTAAGTATATCATGCTTCAGCAAAATTATTGCTTGTTTACATTTTATTGAGGTAACAAAAATAGTAAGGGGATTAATCTGCAGAATAAATCTTCTACATGTAAGTTGGTGGGTTTTTTCAGCTGCAGCACCATTATGAAAGAGTGACATTAACGAATACTCCTAGATTTTGCCACAGTGTAAATAAAACAGATTTTATTCCAAACTTTTCACTCAGGAAGGATACAGACTTATGCCACATGCTTTTCATACTTAAATAAAAAAAGATGAGGCAAGAATGCAACAGACTTTTGTTTTTTCTTAGTCACACTGCTAATGGGGGAAAAAAGGACAATAGAGAGCCATACATTAAATATATGTTATAACAATGGATTAAGCTTTCTTCACATAACCAGTAAAACATACACAAGTTTTTTTTCATGTCTGAAAATTGTAGACTGGAACTCATCAAAAATATTTGGGCATTTCAGCTACTTCTTTCCTGACCATCTTAATTTTTTTCTTTCTCAGCTTTCTCTAGATATTTTTTTATTATTTAGATCTTCTGTTTTTTTAAAAATAAAGTATGAAAATTAAATGCCTTTGTGGCAGAATGCAACAAATAAATGATTTCACATTCTTTTTATTTCATTCTCAACTCATATCATTAATATGTCATGGGTTCTCATGGATAAAAAGCTGGGCATGAGCCAGCAGTGTGCTCTCACAGCCCAGTAGGCCAACTGCATCCTCAGTTGCAGCAACCCTCTACTCTGCCCTTGTGAGACCTCCCCTGGAGTGCTGCATCCACTTCTGGGGTCCCCAGCACAAGAAGGACATGGATCTGTTAGAGTGGATCCAGAGGAAGGCCAAGAAGATGGTAAGAGAGCTGGAGCACCTCTCTTACAAAGATGGACTGAGAGAGAGCTTAGGTTGTTCATCCCAGAGAAGGGAAGGCTCTGGGGAGACCTCATTGTGGCCTTTCAGTACCATAAGGGAGCTTATTAAAACGAGGGAGATGGACATTTTACATGGTGGCAGGACAAGGGGCAATGATTTAAACTGAAAGAGAGCAGATTTGGATGACATGTTAGGAAAATATTTTCTGTGAGGGTGGTGGGACACTGGCACAGGTTGCCCAGAGATGCTGGGGATGCCTCTTCCCTGAAAGTGTTTAAGGCCAAGTTCGATGGCCTCCTAAGCAATCTGATCAAGTGAATGGTACTACTGTGCCCAAAGCAAGAGGCTTGGGACAAGATGATCTTGAAGGTCCTTTCCAACCCTACCCATTCTCTGATTCTATGATATGCACTCAGAATACAGTATTGACTGTGCAATGCACCTGTCTTGAAGAGCACTCACTTAAAACTACAGACAGGTCTGTTCTTGAACAACTAATTCTTTACAGGTGACTGTAAGGTGACTTTACATAAACAGAGGGAGTAAATATTGTGTTGCTCTTAAAACAAAGTGGTTTTGATGAATATCTTTTGGATGGTTTTGCTTACCACCGTGATCTCACAGGGAGCTTTTTTAAAAGAAGGGAAGGACCATAAAAAGTCATTTAGTTTAACTGCTACACAAAGCAGAATTAGCTGAACATAAAAATTTCCAACAAATATTTCTCTCCACACCTCTCCAAATTTCCATGAAAAAAGATTTCCTAATCTTCACAAGAAATGTATCCTTACATAAACACTAGAACTACACCTTTCCTCTTACAGGCTGTAAGACTTACAAAGGGATAGTTCCTTGGAGAAGAGAAAAAGAAAAGGAAAATTGTCTTTTGAAAATGCCTGCTTAGGAGAATGAAAAGCAATAGCCCAAGTGCTATCTGCTGTGGATTTCATCAGAAGCAAGAGTTTTCTTCTTCTGAAAGTCAGCAATTTACCATGCAATTTACAGAGAGGGGGAATCTTTATATTCTGTATTCCCTCAAAATATTACCCCTAAAATTGCCCACATTTGCAGTAGTCATCTCCTTTTGTATGCTTCAGATTTACTAGCTCCCTAGCTACACATACATATGAGTGTATATATGCATGTCTCTACATACATACATACACACACACACACACACACACACACACACACACACACACACACATTCCAATGTATTTTAACTCTACGAAAGAGCATACCCTTGCTATCATGTCAGTGCGCCAACTGAATTGGTACCCTTTTTTCTTTGTTGTCAGGACTATAACAATGAAAGTGTCTCCACTTCTGATCTCATATTAAAAAGATTCCTGAATCTCTGACAACTCACGGCATTATGATATACTTCTCTTATACTGTTAAAGCAGACATAGAGAGCAGAGTTCTCGGTAGAGCCTAAGTAAAGATTTATAGACATGTTGAAAGAACACTTTCCCTGCTGCCTTCTTAAAATAATTATGACTTTCCATGAATCTCTTTATAAATCAAGTGCAGAATGACAAAAGCATAAGGAAGTAAGCCACAAAAATACCATTTACAATAAGCCCAAGTGGACTTATTTCAGCAGAATATCGCATCTTTGGTGAAAACTGTATATAATTATTTCAAGAAGACATACATGCTGTAATATGAAAAATAAGTCTTTATTGTGCCTGTCACTATGTTTCAAAAGCTTGCTTTCTGCCTTGATTGTTGTGTTACTATAATGCTTTCTTATGATGGTACTAAATATTAAAGGAATGAACAGATACTTTTGTATGATGGTACTAAATATTAAAGGAATGAACAGATACAAAGTGAGAGTCATGTAAAAGGGCCCTATATAACACAAAATAAATAGAATAGATTGAGCATTTCTAACAGCCACAAAAAAATATTATCATTTAGAATAAAAGTAAGCACCCCTGAAATTCTACAGAGAACATTGCAACCCAATTCAGGCTGCAAGGGAAAATTCTCTGATTTGTTTGATCTAGCAGTAGTAGCTACATGGGCTTATTGATACATGGGGTTAGGTAGCTGCTGTGCGTTCAAGGGTATCAGTGACTTTCCACACTGCCATTTCTGTCTAAGCCTAATATATCTCACTGTAGCAGTACACACTACTGAATTAATACCTTTCATTCTTTGTGCTAATTACACAGAATAAAACCATTCAATATTAGTTGTTAACTTGGCAAGAAATGGTGGGGACAAACCCCATGGTTCATAAATGCAGAATTTCACTGTGAGATGCTCTCTGATGGCCTCTTTCAGGTGAGCAGTGCCTTGTCAGGCTGTAAAACCATCCTCACATCTGGCTGTTCAAGTGCTTCAGCTCATCCACTCAGGCCCCTCACAATGCTGCCAGGGTTTCTCCTCAGCCTCACAAGCATCGGACAACACACACCATCCTTTGATAACAACAGAGTTATTCCATCCAGTGAAGAGCACCCTGCTCGTGAGGTGTCATCAGCAATCCTTTTAAATGAGCAAATTTCATTCACAGTCATCCATAGCTGACTATTTCCCTTGGCACTCACACCTTCCTGACTGTGTGGTTCCACATAGGTAGGTAGACTGGGTTAACCCATTCTCCTTGGGTTTGTAACTCCCATTTTTCTGACCTTCAAACACTGGCTTGACCTCAAATGCTATCTGTTGCTTCATGGCATGAATCTGATCCTGCATTTTCAAGAGAGATTCCTAAAGTGTTCAGATAGACTCCTGCTGTTATGTAGTAGTACATTCACTTAATATGCTCAGATCCAGTGAAAATCATTAAATGTAGGCACTAAAAGATGATGTGGACACACAAGAAATGAATAAGAACTAGTAATCTAAAGGATTGGTATTATTAAATTGCATTAAGCCAAAATATATCAATTTGTGTGATGACTTCAAATAAAATTATAGCATAAATCCAAAAGATTTATGAACTACAAACGGTCAGCACTCAAAACAGAGTTCTTATAGCAGGCACGCATGACAAAGCAGTTTATATTTAAGACCCTGAACAGTAAAATAGAAAAAGGGTGCTTTCTGCAAAGAAAGTGATATAACTGCTAAAAGAAAACAGGTAATTTAGACCTATTAAGTTAGCTTATTTTTGTTAAGCCAAACCTTCCACTTTAATAAACTTCTGTGCCTGTGGATCTTGATGGATGGCAAAGCTTTTTAACAGCTTGATTCTTTGAGAAAATATAATTTTATTCTATAAAATAAAACATTTCAGGTGTTTATGTACTTAGAAGACAGGTTCTTTAAATTGTGTGTAATCTTGTGCATGCAAGAAGTGAAAAAAAGTTTTTGAATGACACTTGGCTTGCAAGTGCTGTCATGTTAGCTTCAGTTTCATTTAAGCTAACTAGTTCATGAAGTAGTAGTACCATATAAACATTACAATTAGAAGATTCTTTAATCAAAACGAGACAAAGCAGAGGGAAGGAACATAATGGAAAAGAAAAATGCCTTCAGATACAAATCAGGCTGTTAGTAAGACCCGTGAACACATCTGTTTAGATTAAGGCAGCAATGAAAGGTATGCTCTTACATTTGTGATGTTGTCACTGCAATACAGCTGCTTCTCCCGTGTCAGTGAAGTAAAACATAATAAGCAGCTAGAAATAACCTGAAAGAGCAAGAACTCCTGAATCTAGGGCGAAAACTCTCCAGTAAAAACAATAGAGTAGTAATGCCCTATGCATCCTACCAGAATTTCTTGTTATAAAAATATTGGCCTAAGATGGTCTTAGATTTAGTGGCTCTTCAGTGAGCTCACTAATCCACAAGTAGGTACACCTTTTGAAGTCTCAGTACCCTTTACAAAACAATTTTGTTTTCTTATTCTTTGGCATATAAAGAAACACAAGTAAAAAGAATCAAAACATATGGTAATGCTGTCATGTAAAAATACACACACTACAGATTAGCATTTTTAATTAATTTGTTGGGGTTTTTTTCCATACTGCATTTATTTCAAAGTTCATAATGGTGATCTAGCTTTGCTACATTTGTATAGTAATTTTCATTTCCTATTAGACATGAACACAATAAAAATTGTATCATGCTTAACAAAATCAAATATGAAAATGCTATATTTAACACTACTGACCATGCTTTACCTATTGAAATCTACCTATATTTTGACTCTATTTTTTATTATTTTTATTGCTAATAAAATATAGATATCGAATAAATATATCAAATATCTGTAGCTACATAAAGCATGAAAAAATATGTGGGTTTTTACTATAATTTATTAATATTAAGCTGTTTATAGAGGTTTTTTATCAAATTAACAACGCTAATGACTATCACTTTTCTGTACAAGTGCGATGGTAAACTATGAAGTTTCATAATGAGCTTCTAGACAAGGAATTAAAATAAACAAGGTTAAATTTGTGTCAATTTTATTTTCGTCACATTCAGTGAAGATTTGAATTGATATATTTTACCGTGTGCTTATTAACATGTGAATATTTTATATGCATATTTAGAACAATGAACAGTCTACATATATTATCAACGAAGTATCATCATATACTGACATATTACATAGAACATATTATTGTTAAATGATAGGTATGGATATTTCAGGATACCAACCTCTAATTTGTAATGACAGCAACAAGTTCAATCCTATTGGATAAAAGAAAAGCTCAAGGCTGTCTTTATATAACTCTTCCACCTTTTAGAAGAAAAAATACTATTTTTTTTCTATGAGTTCAAACACCACAGAGGTTTGCTTTTAAAGTGTAGGCCTCTTTAACACCTTATTCATCAATACACAGTACATTTTCTGCTGCTCTTCATATTACATTCTCAACATATGACACATGGCTTTTGTGTAATTAAATGTGTTACTCTTGACGCTCAGACAGAAAATATTCACATTTTAATGGGACGCGCTGTGTGGAAGCAAAAAAAAAAAAAAAAAGACCTATTTTTCATCCTTCATTATGCCAATTCACCACAATAAATTAACAGGGAAGAAATATTCTCCATATTTCCTCCATGCATTCTAGAGCTCTTCTCCTTCAGACTGTCAGGAGACCAATCTCTATATGGAAATAATACAGCAGTACTTAAAAGCACTTTGCAATCTGTTGTCTAAATTCTTTTCTTATAAACTCTGTTTGGCATTGGATTAATATCTAATTTTGCGCTGACAGGAATAAGCAAATCTTATGCCTGCTACAAGGCTTATTTAGGCTGAATATGAGAACATTTGTTTCTCTGTGGGAAATATATATAAAGTCACCAAAGACAGTGTGGGCTGTGGAAAAAAAAACACTTCAGGATTTGGTAATGCTGGCAGTTCACACAGCTGTGTACAAAAGAAATTATACAAAGTACATGAATGTTTTAATAATCCATTTGGAACTCTATGCAATATATATGAACAGTCACAAAAGAAATAAAGATATGTGAATTATGTTGACACAAAACACAATGGAAACAACATATACCCTTTATTATACGAAAAGCACATTCTGTGATATATAATTGATTGGTAAAAAGATTTTATGAGAAAGAGTTCAAGAAGCATTTGGACAATATTCTTGGGCACATGGCATGATTCTTGGGGATGGTCCTGTGCACAGCCAGAAGTTGAACTCAGTGATCCTCGTGGGTCCCTTCCAACTCAGCATATTCTGTGATTGCATAATCACTGCCTACCACAGTAGTCCTGCTTACAAGACTTCAGAGAATATTTATGATATTACTGCATTTTGTGGACTATTATTGGACCTAATTCTATGTATTTTTTATTCTTCTTCTTTGTGTCATCACTGTTTTAGAGTTCTTCAACACAAAACAAAAATCAATTGGTCTTTTTGTTAAAAAATGCCTGAGGAAACTAAGCCTTTCCCTGAGTACTCTCTGTCTCTTATGACATGAGACACATTTTGATTTGGTCACTTTTTCAAAAAGTGCCTTACTTATGACTGTTAATTGATGCTGATTCCACTGAAATCAGTGAGAAAATCACCCTGGAATTTAATGAAAGAACTTGGGTTCACCTAACTCTGAAAAGTTCAGCTCAAAATGTAAGTTTTAGAAAAAGCTGCAGTCAAACATAGATCAAAAACTAGAAAGGATAAACTTGATTTCTTATAATCCCCACATATCATTTAGTATTTATCTATTTCAGCATCAAATTCATAAGTTTTGTTTTGTCTGAACATTTAAGCAGCCATAAATAAGTTCAGTGGTTTAACTGTTTGGGTTTGTTTAAACAGCTGAAAAAAACATTTTCATGGCAATAAAATTAATGTGAGAACCATTTCTTCTCTCCTGGAGAACTATTAGGAGATTTTTCCTTATCCATGTATTTCTTTGCCAATGTACCTTTCCCCTCCCAGACAATGTAGTGGATTTTTCTATTAAGTCACTGGCTAGACATTTTTGATATACACTTGAAATACTACTAATATATCTTGAAAAAGGGCTAACTGAATTAGAATTACAATTAAAATAGAAATTATAAAATTGGCAAAGACGGACTTTAGGGATAGTAGCAAATAAATGTTTCAGACAGTAGTACTAAGGTGGTTCCTAGTCAAATTTCTCCACACAATATGATCTTGGAACTCATCTGGTTTACTGCTTTCAATCAGGCACAGGTTTAAATCCATAATGATAAAGTTTGCTGATACTATGCATATGGAAGGCAGGACAGAGGAGATCAGAAATTAATACCAAAAGATGTAGATGAACAGAAACAGGCATAGGTTGAAATGCAAGATCACGCTCATGGAGCTAATAATAAAAAGTTCTGTGGTTTGCTGGAGGCTTATCAGATGGAAGTATTTTGTAGAAATGGCATGTGATAAGTCTCTAAATGAATAAACTGACAGCATGATGCAGCATAAAAATTGCAAATAGACATTGAAAATGTACTGCAAAAGGTGAATCTGTCAGAGAAAAGCAAGCGCCGGTGTCATTGCACTAGGCCCTGGTTAAACCTCAGCTGCAATACCGCATTGAGACTTCTGGTCAGAAAAGGAAACCTTGAAAGAGGAAAAGTAGAGAGAAGGTTATAGAAGAAAACAGGAGAAAAGGACCAATTTTAAGGATGACTCTGAAACTGTTTTACTGGTAGGAAAATATATAGAAAAATTAAGCAGAGAGGGAGACGACTGAGTTCCATAAATATGTCAGTGGATAAGTAAAAGAAAGAAGAAAGAGTTCATTAAGTCATAATACTGAAACAGACAACATTCTAAACGGACATAAATGTACTGAAGTAGAAATTGAAAAGGCTTCTAGCCATTACACCAAGCAAATTTGACCATGTTTTTCCAGTTATGTTACATAGGAAGAAAACTTTTAAAAAATATATTGGTAGATCTAATCCTATTATGAATGGGATTATTTGGCATAAACCTAAGCCAGAGGCCAAATGGGATACATGACACATCTCTTCCATTCTTACCAGCAAGATTCCAGGGACATCAGCGCTTCTTAGTGACTCTAAAAGGGTAATATATGGCCCTGTAATACTTAAATGTACAGATACTGAACCCATATATTTAGTGACATATGCCACTTAAGGAGAAACTGAACAAAAACTGAAAAAAAAGAAAAAAAAAAAAAGATCAGATTACAAAAAATGAACCTGAAAGATTAAAATTAATTTGTACACCAGCTTCTAAATATGGTATCTAGAAGCACTTTCTACACTTCGTAGGGTATCACCTGCAATACATGTGCCACTTGTCTCTCTGTCTAGTTCTGCCAGCTACATCTATCATGAAATGTAAATTTTCTAAGCATGTGATTATGAGTGTTTGGATTTGTTATGAAAAAAAAAAATCTGTTAAATATGTAAGTAGATGTAAACAGTTATGCTCACTGGCAGCCCTTGAAATACATTATTCAACACGTATTTGTATATATTTACCAGGGTTTTTTCCAAAAACGTAGAGTCTGAGCTAAAGAAGATCAACTGTTTCCATTGTCCAGAGATACCTGTGGTTTGACAGTTCAAGGAAGAAAGCAAATCAGCAAGGAGAGAGTTTCGAGATAGGCATGATGAATTTTCTCAATTCTGTAGAGAAGAGCAGAAGGCCCAGCTCTGCAGCATCTCCCCAGTGTGAACAAGATCTTTGGATTCAAGTAGGCACCTGGCTCACTCAAAGTTCAGAGTAGAAGTCTGTAGTGTGGTCTCAACAGAACCAGCAACTTAGAAAACCACTGGTGATTACAGACATGGTGAAAAAAACAGGGTTCTTAGCTTTATTTGTCACAAGACCAAACTTAATTAACCTGGTATGGGATTATAGATTAATTAGGTGTTTGTTTATCTAAGTCCAGCAAAACAATTCCTGGCCATAAACTTCTTAACCAACAGGATATTGATTCAGAGGAAATAGTCACTTGGTGATTTTCACAAAACCTCATACAAATAGAAGTCCCCATCTCTAGGTTTTCGCAAAGAAAAAGGAGACCTTCTATTGTATTGCCATCAGTCCTTGTTAAGCTAAAGAGATTTGTTTGACAGGTTCTTTCAAAATTTAATATGAAAATAACCGTAACATTTTATGTCCCATTGAAATTCCCTGAAGACATAATTTAGCAAAAGAAGTTTCTTGTTGTGGGCAATAAAAGAAAAAAAATGGTAGTATTTCATTTTTTCTTCAATCCTTGTTCCAAGTCAGAAAAAACAGGAAAGGTTATCCTGGCATTGCTCTCAGAAAATGTGGAGTGAAGCAAAGGCTTCCAGCCCCCAGCAATTCCAAGCAATTTTCCTCTCCTTTAGCTCTGCTTGGATCCTTTCTCCTCTTACTAGTGCAGTATCTTAAGTGCTTAAAAAAATGAGATGACAGCATCAAAAGTGAAGTGGGCTGTCAATTTCATAGCTGGAAATTTTGCAGGCACTTCTAGACAGTAGGCAAACTTTTCCAGTTTGGCTCAAAAATAAACGTTCAGCAAACTTTTAAGTAGCAGATTATTCTGGGATTTAGGGTTTCACTGTGCTTGAAGAACTAACTCTTAGTTATGACCTAGTCTAGAGTATAGGTGGGTTCCAGTGTAGCTTGCACATAGATTGTGAAAATATCTGCAGGACCTCTTATCATTGTCTCCAGGAATAAAGTGGGACGAGTTTTATAACAGTGCCATCGCCCTTGTTTTCACTGCCTTTTTATTATTATTATTATTATTTTTAGAGCATATTCAGTGAAAGACGTTTCAGTACACATTTCAATTAATGTTTCATTCTTAAACCATTTAAATGGTGACATGAAGCACAGGATATTATCCACTTGCATTGATGGGAAATTCTAGTGGTAAGCTAGAAAATCCACAAAAAGCAAACTGTTCATATACTTCTCACAAATTATGGGTATTCTGGTTTTGGATGCCCTGCTTAAAAGCCTGGGTCTCATTTGTAGAAGTGCTCACCTCTGGGGCTGAAGTGAGCAAGCAAACAATAGCCTTTCAAAAAGTAAAATGCAAATTCCTAGATAATTTACATTTACACTCGAAGGTGGTGGATACTCATGCTTTAATTGGTTATGTCTCAGTTATCTCTAAAATGGGAATGATGGAAGCACTGTGAAAGTAAATTTACATTAATTTGCAAGGTATGCAGATGTCATATTGACTAGTTTCAGAAAAAAAAAATCCTCTGAAAATGCAATTAATATATTTCTCAGTAGAGTTTGAATAAATTGGTTAAAAGTGTCTGATCTGCCCAAAGGCCAATGAAAATAAAACAAAACATTAAACAGGACTCATCTTCTACAGTGATAATGTCCTATGTTGATGGAAGAAAATATAGTACATGGTTTTGTAATTATAAAGTGTGTTATAACGCATATTCACAAATAGGGAAGAAGTTGAGCAGAACTAGTAAAATCAACTTTTATTCTAATGTTGCCTAATATATGACAGCAACATCTTATTTCAATAAGAATTAAAGGGTCCCCTTCGTCCTTTTCATTTTCCTTCCTCTCTTCCTTTCCATTTTCCATGTCTTTAATAGTCTTTGAAAAAGAATGAACAGAAGTATTTCAAAAGGTGACCTGATACCACAAGACTCATCACTGAGATTAGAAAGTTAGACCTGTGGGGTATGTTTCTGCCAGGAGAGCTACTGTCAGGCTTGACAATGGTAACAGATGGTCACCCCTTGTGTAGAGCAGCACCAGAGGAGAGTGAGGAGCACACTTTGCCAACACATTTCACAGATATTTATTGGTAACAGCAACGGTTTGGAATGGTTGGTTCATTTCCAGGATCTGCATGACAGTATGCTTTAGTATTACAGACTTTTCTGTTTCTTTTTCTGCTTATATGTTTTATTCCAGTTCTCTCGCTCTCTCCCCCACTTCTGGAACTTCATTCTCATCTTCACATCTTCACTGGCTTGTTTCCACCTGACTTTTCACTTAGCCAGCTACGGTCTTCAGTATTTTGATTTCTTCTTTTTCCTTACTAGCATATCCAAAATTATAAACTTCTCAGATAGTTTTCCCATCTGACTGCCACACAGACAGATCTATTGTCTCTTCCCATGCTCATTTTCTGTACCTAACAGTTAGTCATCTGAATTCAGTCTCTTCCTTACCAGTTCCTCCCCGGTCTCAGATCTTTTTCCCATACTTTTACCATTGAAATCCATGTCACTTCATCCTTGCCAGCTCCCCTGTCCCAAGAAATCCAGGGAAGAATTTTTGCATTCCAGTACTCAACTGAATCAACCTACTTCTCAATGCACCTTTGGCTCTAAACAAAATGAAGAGCAGGGGAAAAACAAACCCTCTTGCATAAGAACAACAACATTGTGAGCGACAAATCCAGGCCACTTCTGAATGTACCTGGATGGAGAACAGCTAACCATATGCATTTAATTGCATAACTAACAAACCACTATTTAGCATGTGTGAACTGTACTTCCAAATGTTCACAAACTGGAAAAATGTAAATAGTTTTCATGGAGATATCAAGTCATCCTCCACTAAATGAATACTTAACACCTTGCCAAGTTAAGTTTCTTCTTCGTTACCTAAAGGTGCTAGGGTTCTTTAAAAAAATAAGCCGTACAAGGAATATATCAGCAAGAAACAAAACAAAATAATTTCTCTCAATCTCATTCTCAGGTATAGCAGAACCATTCAGGTTGGGTATGCTAAAAACATGCAGCCTGAGACAGAACTTCAGCATACAGAATTTCAGGTTGAGTCACTCAAGTTTAGCAAACTTATAAGAAGCTAAAAGCAGTGTAAAACAATGGCAGTGTCAGGAAGAAATGTGGAATGGGCAGTAAAATAGCTGAGAGTTATTCCCCTTATATGCAAACCTCAGTTATTTTGTCAATACTTATTTTAATGGAAAACAAGAGTCAGTAGGCCTTGCTTGTTAGTTTGCAACTGAAAAGAGTAGCAAAACCAGCATAACCCTGTGAAAATGATGACTAGTGGGGTGCCCAATGACCAAATAACTCTGCACATATCCTCTGATCTTCCATTAAAATTAATGTTATGTCTTTGCATACAATCTTTTTTCTTTCTAAAGGGAATCATGCATGGACATTTGAAGGCAGAATTTGATTCTAAGCCTACTACATTTGGAATTTTTTTCCCCCACAATGAAAATCTCTCTTTAACATGCTAGTCACATTCCCCAACAATTTTAAATAAGCTGCCTCTCAGCCCATTATTGTTTAGTATGTTTTCCTATATGTTCAGAAAGAGTTGTCAAAACCCTCAGGTGCTGAAGATAAGCTTGCAAAGAAGATTCAACAAAATAAAGAAGGAGATTTTATAAATTCTGAAATATATCAAGGTTAGATTACCTTTGTTGCTTTGTATATGTAAGATTTGAATTGATTTTTCTTATATGAAGACAATGGGGGGAAGGGACTTCTGATGTAATGCTTTGCAGAAACCAGAAAAGTCAATAATATGCAGACAGCTCAAACATATATAGTATTTACTGATTCAGTGAAGCATGGTTTTAGTGAGTTATGAAGGCGAGTTTCAATCTATACGAATTGTCAGAATTTTGTAACAGAATTGGTTATATGTCTTAAAAATTTTACCTATTATTGTAATATAGCAATTTATGCAATCCTATAAGACAGACACCTAAAACCCCTAACTTTTTGCAAAGTCTGAAAAGCAATTTTTTTTTTTCAAAAAACTAAGTCAACCTACCATTAGTTAATAAAAAGTTGGCATGAGACACTTCAAATGGAACAGAATGCAAGTTTGTAAAACTGGGATATATTTACATAAAACATACATTTTTGACAGACCAGACATTTAACAAATAAACAAACACCCTAGTCTGAATTCCAGAATCATTAGTGAAACTTCACTTTTAAACTAAAAAATGCTACCATCTTGGTTCTGTACTGTTGCATAAGGAAGAGTAACCATCCTATGCCAATCCATGGCATCTTCTCCATGATTTTGACTTTCTTAGAAAACCGTCTTGAGTGTCAAAAACTCACTTTGTGTAAAGGGGCTAATGAGATTGCAAACCAATGTAGTCATACAGTGAGTATAACAAAGGCTGGCATTTCAGTCTTGCCATTCTTTTTTGTTTGTTTTCTCATCAAAGCCTGTTTTTAATAAATGGTATGTGTTGCTTCCAGTTACAATACTGAAAATTAATACAACAAAGCTATTGGATAATATGCTTTGTAGTAGAAAAAGACATAAATGAAACAAACAGAACTTTAATAAAGAACAGAGGGCTCAACTTTGTATTTTCTTAAAGTTATGGCTACCAAATTACCAATTACCTTTGTAGCACTTGGAAGTTTTGGATAGTCACAACTCCACAGTTTTGAACCAGCTAATACAATATGATTAACCTACACAACACAAGCAAAGATGGACCACTGTGTCCAAGATACCTTGTATCTCTCCCCTACTACAGTAGACAGCTCTTACGTAAAAACACTTTAGACTTAGTGAAGAAAACAGAGAGAAAAAGCAACCAGCTAAAATATACCTGCTTTGAATATTTAACATATTATCTAGAGAAGCAATAAGCATCCATTAATTTTTGAGCTATTAATGACTACTCTTGCTACAACAGGTGGAAATATAGCCTAAATTTAACACTACTACAGTGTAGATTTACATGTCTTTTCCATCTCTAATGTCTGCTCTTGAAGCCAGGCAGTCTCACAGAATCAAAACATTCTGCTAATATAGTAGTCACTTCTTAATTTTATTACTGATCTTAGTGAAAATGGGATCAAGACTACATTTCCTCAAACAATAAAAAGGCCAGTAAAGAGTCCTGGGCCTCTCTCTTTTTTGGCTAGGATAGCACAGTGCCAGCTGACTATGTCTGAGGAGTTTGTTAGGGTGACAAAAATATGCACTCCTGAAACCTTCCTCAAAAGGACGAGTCCTAGGAACTTAAATTTTTTACCATGTCTCAGACTCTCATGTTTGGTGTTTTTAACAGGCTTTTGCTAAATCACCTTAGAAACAGTGTAGAGGTCTTGAGAGGATGTAGGTGTTATCTTACAATCAGATTAATTAATTCTCTAAGGAGCAGTAGGCTGTGTTTTACAGCACAGCCTGACCATGGCAAAAGGAATGAAGGTCTCCTTTCATGCTGCACCCTCCACATGAGATGGGACTTGTTATAGGCCCATCTTCCTCTGTAACATACCAGCTTCTTTTATTCACTGCTGTCATCCAGATAGCCCTACTCTCCATCCCCATCACCTTTCCAACATCTTTTCCTCAGATCCTCATGGGATCAGTCATAGTTTTTGCACGTGCCATTTGTCTTCCACTCCCAGAGAGACAACAGTGACAGATTCAACTTCTCTGAACTTGGACTTTCCAAAACAAGTATTTTGGCAATTAGGACCACAGCCTAATGTCCAACACTGAAAAACAACCCCAAAAGAACAACCAAAACCCAGAAAACATTGGACTTCTTTTTTTCCACAGATGCATTTCTATTACCTAAGTGATTTGTGTAAAGAGTAAGGCACAAGGTATAACTTCCATATTCTTTCTGTATCAGTGATTCTATGACTGATATCAAAGGTTCTATGACTTCAAGTGGTAGCTTGGTAGGTGGTTGAGAGCTCTATTTTTAGCATTGCTTCTTTTCTATTATAATTTTTTAAATTATTTTGAAATATTTATCTAATGGGTATATATATACACATATATAGCATGTACACATGCACAAACATTTATGTATGAATATATAAATTCAGACAGAATATTTTTTATAGAAGAGTATATATGTGTATATACATGTATAACACACAGAAGGAAATATGGTCCTCTATATCCTGTTTTCATACTCTGATCCTGTTGGGTTTTGCTTGTTTTCTTTCTGTAAAAAAAAAAAAAAAAAAATTGTAACTAAAACTTTGAAAGGCACACAGTCTAAATAGTATATAATTCAATTGTGAAGGTAAAATTATTGTTATAAGAATTTTTAATATGCTGCTGTCCACCTTTTTACATATTACCTGAAGCACAGGAGAATGCTCTTATCCATAAAATGAACACAAAGTAGCTAAAAACTTACAGATTTATTATTTTTATTGTGAAGATACTCTATTTTTAATTGCAACATAGGAGTGGGGAGTTTACTATGAAAAGAAAACGGCTTGTCTTTAAAATGTAAGAATTTAATCGTGTGCTATTGTTGCCTGCCAACAATGAGCTAAAGAGGTTAATGGATCATAGGTCTGGCAAACAGCCACGATGCCTCCGGCTCGATACATTTAACTCCGTAATCTGGGTTAAGGTTTGGGGCTGTTTTTTGAATCAGGGCATGAATTGTTGGTAAATAAAAACTAGATTTTTTTTACCTCCCTGAAAACAGAACCACTTATCACTGATCTCGATTCCCACAGCAGGAGGAGAAAGAGAAACCAGGCGATGGCCTCCCTAGCACTCCGGGGGTTCGGGCGCTGCCCCCTTTCGCGGCCTCCGGGCACTACCTGGCATCCCTCCGGGATGGCATCGTCACCTGCTCCGTCCTCTCCCCAGGCTGCAAAACTCAAGGGCCCATAACCCGAGAGTACCACTTTCGGGTGCTCTACACACACCCCTTTCCCAAGAAAACTCCACTTTGTAACTCGGAAACCACCTAGAGCCACCTCTCTGTCAAAGGAGTGGGGTGTGCGGAGTGTGCTCCATTGGGGGGGTCGGTTTTAGGTGCTGGTTTTTTTTAAAAGAACTACCGCCAGGAAGGGAAGGTACACAAAAAGTATATAGCTCCCCCTCTCCCATCTTGCATGTTCCTTGGGCACCCTGTAGAAAAAGCCAGGCAGCAGCAGCAGCATTATAAGGCAAATCACAAAGCAAGCAACTTTCAAAGCTGTTGTGGCTATTTTTTATTTCTTTACCCATAATGAGCTTTTTTTGATGTCGTGAGCTTTCCCTCCCCCCCCTCCCAGCTCCCCTTTTCGTTTCGTTCTTACAACCATGCCCTACCCTCTCTCCTCCCTTCTCCGCTTGCTCGCCCCATCTTCCCAAAACACCCGGCAGTAATGATGCACCATCCTCGGTCCTCTCCAGCGGGTCACTCCGCTCGGGCAGGAGGTGAGCAGCCAAGCTGGGGGAGCGGCGTTTGCAGGCGTGTGGTCCGGCACCGCTGCCCGGCTCGGTCGGGCCCTCCCCGTTGTCGCTTCATTCCTCCGCTGCTGCTCCTGGGCCCCGCTAGCAGCTCTTGGGGGCAGCCGCTCCCCCTCTTCGCCCCTCGCTTCCCCCGCTACAGCCGCGTCCCGGTGGGGCACACTCCCAGCGCCGCCCCCGTGCTTGGAGGAGCCCGGGCGCTGCCCGCAGAGCAGCTGGCGCCGGCGGAGGGCCCGGCCCAGCCCTGCCCTGCCCTTCCCTCGGCCGCAGGGCGAGCCGGCAGCACCTGGCTGCGCTGCCCGCCTTAGCGAACTGGGAGAGAGAGAGGGTGGGAAGAAGGTGGAAAGGGAGGGAAGGAGGGAGGGAAAAAGGGAAGCTCCTCCGTAAGCGGGGAGAGGCTCGGGCTGCTCAGCTGTGCCCTACCGGCAGCGGCAGCCGCTGCCGTGCTGCGCCGCGGGCGGTGACGGCTCCCGATGCAGCGGGACCGCAGCCTTAGGGCGGGGGGCTCAAACCTCGGCCGAGAAGTAGAGACAGAGTTTTACGGCTTTTTTTTCTGTCATTTCCTTTCCTAGTGATCGAGCTTTTTTATTATCTTATTTTTAATCCCTCCCCTAGCTCTCCCCCTTCCCCCGGCGGTGCGTGTGCCAGCGGGGAGGATGCGCGCCTCCCCCATCCCCTTCCCCGGCAGCTCCCGTCGTGGCGGCGGGGCGCTGGGGGCCGCGGGGCCGGGGACGCGCTGGGCCGCACCTGGTGGCACCGCGATGCGCGGGCTGCTCCCCCTGATCTCCGCCGCCGCTTCCCGCCGCCCCTCGGTACCCGAGTCTCCGCTCGCTTGTGTCCAGCATCGCGCACACACGCACAAGCCGTCACGCGCGGAAACACTCACTCACTGACTCGCAGCACTCTGCCGAGCTGCCCAAGCTGCCGAGCAGCACAGCGCAGCACCGCGCAGCCCGCCTGGAGCCTCCTCCCTCTCTCCATCCCTCCCTCCCTCTCCACTCCACCTCCTCCCTCGCTCCCGCCCGCCGCTCTGAAGGATGCCCGGTAAGTAGCGGCGAGGACCGGCACCTTCGCTGGTGCGTGATCTGCGGGGTTAGGGACTGCTTTATAGTGCTGCCGCCCGCCGGGGGGGCGCGGGGCGAGCGGAGGGGAGGTGACAGCGATCCGAGGCAGGAGGCGGCGTGGCTTGCCGGGTGCTCCTCAGAAGGACTTTTGGCTGCGCGGCCGGGGCTTGGATGTGGGCGCCGAGGGACGGGGTCTGTGCACCGCAGCGGGCACCGGCCGGGGCTGGGGCCCTTCGCCTGCGCTGCGGGTTGCTGCCTGCAGCACCGCGGTGAGTACGGGGTTCCGCGCCTCGCCGGGGTCCCCCGGGCACGGGAAAAGTGTAGAGGGTGCCCTGCTGTGGCTGGGGCTCCCTCCTTGGCGCGCCGTGCCGGGACCGGAGCACGGAGGGTACCATGCCCCCGGTATGCCCCAGGGACTGTCCTCTGCTGCTCCCCACCTCGGTTTTGGTCACGTCCCTAGGGGCTGCCAGCGCGGTCCGGTGTTTCGGGAGCGGCGGTGCCACCAATCGGATAGAAAGGGAGCTCCGCCGGGCACCTCACCTGAGGAGAGGAGCACCCAGGTGCTGCGCGCCGGGGAGTGGGGAGGAGAGCGGAGCCCTGACTGGTGCGAGAGGGTGCCCGCGGCTCCCCTGCCCTCTCCTCGTCCTGGATGCTCCCAGTTCCTGCGCTGCAGTTGGCTCCAGTGGCAAAACGCTCGCCCCTTAGGGAAGCGTAATGTTTGCCGTCAATTAGCGGGTGGCTCTGCTCAGCTCGGATTTGCGCACGGGTAACTGCCCAGGCAGGGGCTCAGATTCGGCTACCAAATGCCAGGGAGACCGGGCAAGGGGATTTTGTTCTTCTAGATTGCCGGCTGAGATTTGTGAGAAACACGTATAAAAGCTCACAATTGTTGGATATTTTTAAGTGGACCTTGGTAAATCCTTGAAATATTTTTTTCTTACTTTTATTACGTGTACTTTGATGATGATCTCTTCTCGCTGTGGTTTGCATCCTGGGTATGATAACTCTCACGTTGAAGTCAACGGTAAAACTCCCAACTGACTTCAGAGGCAGACAGTTCTGGTCAATATGGAATGAAAGGGAATGGGCAGAAGGCACAGAGATGGCGAAATGAGAGAGATGTATAAAAGAAACTTCGTTTTTAAAAGCAGGGTTTTTAACTGAAGAGCTTTAGCAGCACTGTGTCAGAAAAATCTTCTAGATGTTCATTGCCACTTTACACTGGAGAAATACCAGAATGATATCTTGATGTGTTTGATATCAGGATGGGCTGAAGCCTATCGTTTTACCCACAGACATTATAAAGTATTACTTAGTGCCTTATACTTCTCCAGTGTGGTATATCTTTGTTCTCATTAAAAAGCAGAAAGCAGAGGGAGATCACTGAGACAATTAGATGGGTTCCCATTGACTTCAGTGGCCTGTGGATCAGGCCCGGAAGGGCTCAATAGAGAAGTAACAAGAGAAATGTAGTACAGTTTGTAGGGAAAGGTGTTGCATAAGCATTTAACTCATGAACACCCTGCCTCTAGAGAGAAGAAAAATCTAAATGTACATTAATTTTTTATCCCATTTTTAAGAACTCTTTCACAGCACAGATACAAATAAGAAAGAATACTTCTGATTAATAATTAAAATGTCCATATTCATATGGACTACAAAGGAGATTTTGTGCAAAAAAAAAAAAATCCATTAGCAAATGGAAGTTCTAGTTCACAGAATGTCCTCTGTTCAGTGCAGTATTTAGATTGGAAGCAGTTAGATATATAGTGAAGCACCAAACAAAAACATTGATATTCCAATGACAAAATCTAGTCTTATTGCTGTAACCTGACTAACCACTGTCAATTGCTTGGAATGCCTTGAAAAAGAAAGTGTAATTCTTATTTTTGTCAAGTCTAAGTGTTGAAAGAACCTCAAAGATGCTGAATGTGGCCAAAACCTTGTCAAGTATCAGAAATATGCCCATGCTCCATGAAGAATGTCATTATTACATTTTAGGTGTGTTGAGTTGACACTGGCTTGATGTCAGGAACTCAACGAAAGTCAGGCTATCACTCTCCTCCTCAGGTGAACAGGGGAGAGAAAACATAACGAAAAGCTTATGGGTTGAGACAAGGACAGGGAAATCACTCAGTGGTTGCTTCACATTCAAAGCAGACTCAACTTCGGGAAATTGATTCAATTTATTACCAGAGTAGGATAACAAGAAATAAAAGCTAAATCTTAAACAGACACTCTTCCCCTCCCACCCACAACCTCCCTCCACTCCTCTTCTTCCCAGGCTTCACACTCTAATTCTGTATCTCCTCCCCCATTGGTGCAGGGAAGACCAGGAATGAGAGTTGTGGTCAGTTCATCACATACTGTCTCTGCCACTTCTTCATCCTCAGGAGAACTCTTCACATTCTTCCCCTGCTTCAGTGTGATGTTCATCCCACAGGAGATAGTTCTCCATGTTTCGAGGCCTTCCCATTGCCTGCAGTTCTTTGTGAGCTGATCCAGCATAGGTCCCTTGCACTCCTTCAGGTTCAGACTACTCCGGTGTTGGTCTCCCACAGGGGGATGCTACTCCAGTGTGGACTCCTCTCACCACAGGGCCTGCCAGGAGCCTGCTCCACCATGGGCTTCCTATGAGGGCACAGCCTCCTTTCAGCATCTACCTGCTCTGGCATGGGGTCGTCCATGGACTACAGGTGGATCTCTGCTCCACCATGGACCTCCAAGGGCTGCAGAGGGACAGCCTGCCTCACTATGGTCTGCACCATGGGCTGTAGGGGAATCTCTGCTCTGGTGCCTGGAGCACCTCCCCTCTCTCCTCCCTCACTGACCTTGGTGTCTGCAGAGCTATTGCTCTCACATATTCTCACTCTTCTCTCTAACTGTAGTTTCTATTGCTCAGGTGTTTTTCTCTCCCTTCTTAAATCTATTATCCCAGAGATGCTACCGCCATTGCTGATGGTGCTCAGCCATGGCCAGCAGCAGGTCTGTCTTTGAGCTGGCTGGCATTGGATCTGTCGGACACAAGGGAAGCTTCTGGAAGCTTCTCACAGAAAGCACCCCTGTAGCCCCTGCCACTACCAAAACCCAGTAAAAGAAGAAATATAACCTTTCTCAGTAATGATCCAATAATAATGTTTCCCTTCTAAGCACAAGTTTCTGTTAATAGGCAAGTATAATAAAAAGTTTGAGGTGCTGCAGTTTGCTCAGCTTTATTTGTAGGCATCTGATAGAATTGTCACTGAAGTGAACTGAATGTGTCACTAATACTTAGCTCTGAACAGATTAAGATGTTCATGTTACAGTGGGAAAAAAACCTTACAAAACGGACAAATGCTTCACTGATTATCTCTTCTCTCCTTGCAAGCACAAAGGCAAGGCAAACACCTCATTCTTGAAATGTCATATTACAGGTTTCTTTCCAATTTTCCTGTTAATTCAAATGTTCCTTTTATCATGTGCAATATATGGAAGTGGAGGGTATATATTTTATAAGACATTGCATGGAGAAAAGTTTTGTTCGAGCTGCTTTATTGCTTCGGATATTCTCCACTCTATCTGGTGTTTGTTAACACATTGTAATGCCACAACCTATTTTTGTTGATTATACTTCGATTTCAACTCAAATGCGAAAAATATGGTAACATTTCCATATTAAGAGTTTTGGACTTTTTTTTTTTTTTGGGGTGGGGGTGGGGGTGGGGGGGCTGGCTGAGAGGGGGGAGCGATGATTCTTTCTTTAAGGTCCAGAGCAATGTTTAATGCTCTTTGCCTTCTTGGGTGAAGAGAGTCAGCAGTTCTAAAAATGAGGATATATATTTGAATAAAACTTTAGTTTTGTCTGAGACCCTTGTTTGAAATTCTGTATTTTTTAATTTTGGTGTTTCAGTACTTACTCTTCATCTCTGTATATGGAGACACAGACATATTCTTGTGGACAGCATCTCCAAAATAGAAATTCAGGGTTTTAAGGCTTACCTGTAAATGAAGAGTACGTAAGATTTGAATATTTAAAGCAGGGTTGAATGAAGCCAGGTAATGAAGTACTGGGAAACTCCAGGATATGATTCTGAATAAACATTACTCATTTTCAGTGGATGACTATTTCAAGACTATTTTTGCTGTCCCTTGTGTGACTCTGAAACATGTGTTGTCCCTCATATTGTTATGGTTATTAAGTGAATGAGAGCCAGCACTTACAAATATAGAGGTATTTGAATCTAGGAAGCAATATTAGTGGGATTCTCAAATTCACCTGAATTTTGACATAATTACCCTTTTAAAAACATTTTTACAATAAATTTTATTGTTTGTTAATCCTAGGACACATTCATCAGATAATTTATTTAGGACTATATTCTTCTATTCAACAATTTAAGAACAAAAGCCTCCACTGTCACTCAAATCAATCAAAATATTGGGTTTAGGTTATACATTGTACATATGGAACCTGGCATGTAAAGCAGATGGTATGCAAAATTATGCATAGCATGTCTGGAGAACCATACAATATCTAAATGCAGTGCAACAGAACAAGGAAAGAGCGTCACGTGCAACTTAAAATATCAATCACTGGACTGTATCTAGTCTCAACTGTGCTTTGTTTTCATGTGTGTGTGTGTGTGTGTTCAATTTTCTCTTACTGCAGTCAGGACATTTCCTTGATAATATGTACTTCCCTAGAAAAGCATGCAAACTGAAATGATATGCTACTGGCTAAATGAAATAAAGATGGATATACAAGAAAAACTAGTTTAGTTCAGTGTGGGTTCAGAATACAAATGCATGCAAATTTAAAAAGAAAAATAATAAAAAAGGAGCTTTCAATCTTTTAAGGAAAATATTTTAAGGAAAATAGCCAGATACCATTTACTACCAAGACTGTGTTTTTCTGTTATTTATGCTTTTGGTTTACCCAACGCAGCAATAGCACTTAACAATACTTCTGTCCTGTTTCATAAATTCTGCGTTTAGCTCCTCTCTCTCTCTCTCTCTCTCTCTCTCTCTCTCTCTCTTAAGTATTACAAGTCTGTAAGCACAAAATTTCTTCCTGAACAAACAAGCATTACTGTGCATTGTTAACACAATCAGATGAAACGGTAATTGCAGAAAGATTCATATCAGCAAAAACCTTAAATAAATATTAGTCTTTTACATGTGCTGACCTCAAAGGGACATAATCACATTGTGTTGAACAAAGATGCTTTCGTGATCAATGACCATGAAAAGTAATAATTCTTCCAAGTTTATACAAATGTTTAAATCTGTGATTATAAAATGTTTTCAGCATTACACAACTTCTTTAAATTTAAGTTCCAGGGGAAAAAGCTTTAAATATTTCTATATTTCTACCTTTTTTTTTTTTTTTTTTTTTTTTTTTTTTTTTTTTTTTTTTTTTTTATGTTTTGTATACTTTAGAAGTACTGCAAGCTATTAACTGTCTAAAAATAGTTGCACAGCTGTATGTTTTCATATTTCCAGTCAAAATGAACTAAGATAAGATGTAAAGGCTGATGTTTATAATGAATGACTACTAAAAAAATTAACTTTATATATAATACCAGGAACTAACACTGCATAAGGTAGACTTTGATAGCCAGTTCTCTATGATTCAGGCATTTTTCAAGAAGTCAAATTGAAGGATTTCCCCCATGTTTAAACTATTGAATATCCCCAAACATTTTTAGGGCTTTTTAAGGGCTTTTTGAGTTGATAGAGCATGTTTCACACTACAGAAGAAATAAATAAATAAATAGATAATGCCCATACTTTTTGCATCTTATTTTTTGCAACAGTGTTGCTTGAGAAAATACAGCTCTCCGACTGGGGGATGAAAGTAGCACATTTGTCCTAATACATTACAGAACAGTGTCTATCAATTCATTTCTCTTTTGGAAATGAAAGAAATTTTATCCATTGAAATCACTGTAATACAATCTTCTATTATAATGGCTTGAACAGTCTTGACTGCACACAGTTGCTGGAGTCTCCAAAGAACTGTCATAGATAAAATTATTAGACTGTATTATAGCAGACATATTCAGACTCTATCAAGGGATGATAGGATTTTACATAACAGCAAAAATTGTTAAAAAAGTCTGTGAATTATTGGTAAAAGGACATTAAACGAATTTATAATACATATGTTTCATTTGTCTTCAAAATTATGCAAATGAAATTTTACTATTAATTAATCCTATGTAGAATTAAGTGGAAAGTGAAACAAGAAATACGGGATTTGTTGTCTACAACAGGTACTTAAACTTGCTCAGCAGCATGTAAACTTTCTGCGCTAGCTGATGGACTTTCAACCTACATCATAACCTCACTTTGCAACCTGACATTGCTACTATGATGACAGCATTAGAAAACTGGCATGTCATGGGAGACAAGTCAGTTTACATCAGTGGAAGTGGATTTACACTGCATCCTGGATTCTGTGCAGACAGGTTTGTTTTTATTTTTCCTCTTGTAGAAGGCGTGACTTTTTCCAGGTATACAGACACAACTGAGTTTGGCAAAACCCTGAATTAACCTAGAAGCAAAGTTGGAAGTGATAGGAACATAGAAAAATGAAGTAAAAAATACATTAGGATGGGTTTTGTCATTTTTTTTCAAGAGAGGAAAAAATGCACTCTTTTACGAAAGATCCTTAAGACAGAAGCAAAACATAAAATAAGTGCAACTGAGGTTAAAAATAAAATTATGAAAGTTGAGTTACCTAACAGGTTCTGGCCACAGGAGAAGTAACTAAAGCTGACATACCAATAGGATGGGAGCCTCAAAAGAGCACTAAAGCCAGAAAATAACCATTTCCCATGTTGGAAATCCAGATGGCCCTAACAGATTTTGTGTGCGTTTGTATACACATTTATCAGTGTATATACATGTGCATACATTTATTTATTTATTTATTTTAAAAATATCAGAATGTGGATAATGCCCTACTTTGTTACTGCCTGATTTCCTCACCCCAGCAGGGATTTGCGGGTTATTCTTCCTGTATGACCATCAAGTTACAGAGGAAGATATGACAGCACAATAAATAGCTGAGAATGGTTAAACTGTTTCCTGAAGGTAAAACAGCAGGATCCAATGGTTCTCCTGCAGAATGTCTTAAACCCAAGGCTATAAATAACCCCCATTGCTGTCAAATAATAAAAAAAAAAAAAAAAAAAAAAAAAAAAGTAGTAACCAAATCCTGAAAGGGGAGCAAGTGAAATGAACCTGTACTGCTGTGTCTGAAGCCAGTGTTACATTATGTCCTGAAAAACATGAATCTGAAAGATAATTTTGTCAGCTACAGACTAGTGTCATCTGCAATCACAGTTGAGATCTTTCTCTTAAGACTTGAAAAAGCAACTACAGTCTTATATTGGAGAAACAGGAAAGATTATCAGTGAATGTAATGTGGGGCTTTTAGAAAAATGGAAAATGACAGCATAGCAGTGGAGTATTTAATAGGGCATTTGAATTAATACAGTAAATAGAATACCATTTTTTCATATTTTGATGCTGAAAAGACAGTTGACTGAATTGAATGGAGATAACTGGCATGATGTCAGAACTAAGGTTTGGTGGGAAATATGGCAGTTAATTTGCTGCTGCACATCCTCACCTTTTTAAGTGCTGTATAAGTATAAATAATGTCAGAGGTGGCAGCAATTCCTTCCTCTTTATAATTTCACATTCCTGCCTCTTAGGAAAGGATTAATCTCAAATGTAAAGTAAACCAGATTTGCAGTAGCAATAAGGTCTGTCAGTTGAGAATATGAGTATAGTCAAACAACATGTCTTTATTTGTCTTTTGGTGGAAAATTACATTCCTGAGTGCTGATGCACAATCTGTATAAAATAATCTTTTACAATCTTTTTGGCAAATAATTCTGAAAAAGAAAATGTGACTGATAAGTTTTTTACCAACCACAGAGTTTTCACTCAGAGGAAGAAAATATTTGAGGAGAATTAGTGAAAAATTTGTCATAGGATTAGAAGTACTCAGTTTGCATATGAAAAAAATCTGGTTACAACTGACTGCTAGCTACTCCTCCAGTATACTGTATTCAGTAGTTTCTGAGCTAAGAATGAAGATCATCTCCTTCAAGTTTAGCCAAAAACATGGACTTCAAAAAGCTAAACTGTGGAACTGCAGAAAATGGAAACTCAGACCTTCAATCTGATGTGCCTAAAAACATGTCTCATTTCTGTTGTTGCTTTCCCAGCAGTTCCTTCGGGACAGCTCCCTGGCTGCTAGTGAGGTAGATCTAGGTGAACGGGAGTCAACAGCCCTTTCATCCTGTGTATATTGGACCTGCAATATTGTAACTGTCTTTGCATCCCTCCTGGTGGCTAGCAAAGGGACTCTTTATGGTGCAGATGCTCAGAGTTTTTGTGTACCTCCACCTTACACAACTTAATAGCAGGAAACAACAAAAAATGAATTTTATGGCAGAAACTTTACTTGTTAGCATTATCCTTGAGCAGAAATAATTTTCTTTACCAAAAATGGATTGAAAGGATTTAGCTGTCATTCAGATTTGTTTTCTTCATCTGTAACAAAGCAAACTAGAATTTTTTTGTTTGTGTGTTTCAGAACCACATAGCATTTGTTTTTTTAATGATGTGTGTAATTTTTTTTTTCTGCCTTTTTTTTTTTTTTTTTTGGTGGAAGCAGGAAGGAATTTCAGTGAGAAAAAGAGGAATAAGAAAAGAGGAAAAAATAGTTTCTAAACTATGAAACCGTTTTCTCTTTTACAAAAAATAAATATATCTGATTAATGGCTCTTTATTATTCATCACCTTGAAAATATTCTGTATTAAATTAAAATAATACATTTTTTAAAATGTCACTTCAGAATGGATCAAAACTTTTTATTAAAAAAATCTTGTCTTTGAAGATATTGCAGTCAGCTCTCAGGAAAAAAGCTTGAAGCTGGTTAAAATGTCTTTGAAATTTAGATTTTTCAGACATACAAGTTCATTGAAAGCGAAGCTGTCTATAGAAAAGACATATTTTTATATATTTTTTGTATACTGTGGTCATATAATAACTATAAGATATATTTTCCTTTTTCTTCGTCTGTAAGATGAGTTTTCATAAAAATAAAAAATAAGAAACTGAAAGAAGCCCCAAAAATATTGACACAAGATTCATGATTTCTCCCAAATTAATTTTTTTCTTCCTAAACTTTGAGGATTTTAAACTTCCTTTAGCAATTGCCAAAAAATAATTTCAAATGCTCCAAACCTTTTTCCTGATGGGGAAAGTACTTCTTGCCCCATTTCAGAGCAGACACAAGATTGGGTAGGTCATGTTTTTAGTCTAATGGATAAAGTAGAAGTATTAGAGGTATTCCAGGTGCCTTCTTGGAAAGGTACTTGCTTAGTAGAAGGGTGATTATTTTATTCCTCAATACATAGAGGATGACATTAAGTGAGAAGAGCAAGAAAGAAGAAAGGAGGTGTCTCTTTGCCATGAGTAAAGAAAGTGAGGATTGAAAAATCAGGTGTGTCTTTTTAAGAATTCTAAGAGGAAAATTCCCTGGGACTAAACAATATATAGGCGCTCAGGATGTGGTTTTAACATGTAGATACAGAAACTTAGTGTGCAGCTGGAAAGAAATCTAATTTACTTAGTCTTGTCTTTCATTACCTTAAGTTGAATATGTATTGTTTATGTGACTTGACATGGATCAGTAAGTATTGCTCATGGACTAGACAGCTTGTCTCTAGATTGGGCTGTGTATCAGCACCAGTGCACTGGGTCAATATGGAAAGCACAGCATGGAGATAGAGTGTAAATCCCCAGCACAGGGGTAGACAGAAGCTGGCCACTCATGTCTGTTTATCCCCCAGGGACACAACAGATTTGTGAGGGTTTGTCTCTTATTCCAGTAATAATGAGAGATTAATTGGGAATGTTTACTGTTGGGAGACTAATTTGGAATGTTTGTTTTTTACATGTTTGTTTTGGTTTGTTGTTTTGTTTTTTTTTGTTGTTGTTGTTTTTTGTTTTTTTGTTTTTTTTTTTCCTATTACAGCTGCATTTCTGCTCCTTGCCTATAATTTTTATAAATTGAACAATGCAAAGCTAGCCTGGAGGCCAGCTAAGCATGGCCACTTCCATATGGTTAAGCTCCCTTAGCCTCCCAAGCACAGGCTGCATCTAGCCTGCCCCTTGGGAACAGTCCCCAGACTGGGCTAGTGCCCTGGCTGTGCCCAGAAAACCCTTGGGGGACAGCTGGTCAAGCAGCCAAGATCAAAACATGTCAGGGACTGCCCTGAGATTTTATGTTCTAGAGAAAAAATAATTCCGGTGCATGAATCCATGCCCTATTGCTGTTTAATTCATTCTATAGATCTAGTCTTAGTATTATTTAGGTCAGTGTGGCTTCAAATACACAGACATTGTTTATTCACTTTTCTTGTTAGAAATGAACTCAACTGATTTAAATGGTGCTACTACAGCACAGCATCACATTGTTACAAATAGTGTACAAGGGGTTTAATATTTGTCTGTAACAGTAATTAACTGTGATATATGTAATAATATTCTGAAAGCAATGGAAGATTTGAATGTGATAAGATGTTTTAGGAAATGGTGGCTACTTTTCTGCATTATTTATAGTTATGTTTCTTATTTAATTCTGGAGTGAGTTTATCTGTAATTTTCTTTTATAGGAATGCTATTGTCTATTTACAGTGTAATTGTTATCAGAAATTTATGAAGTATTGACAAATCTGGTTTTTCAGAGATACAAGCATTTGTATAAGAGCACAAGCATTCATTTTCAAAGATGCATTACTTATTTTCCCCAAGAATGCAAATGGAGACAAAAAACTGCATTTGGTAGAATATTGAGTACTCTGTGTGTCAGGAAAGAAAAAAAAGACAAAACTTTTAGGGTGCGGTCTCAGAAATCAACCCCCTTTATGCTTTAAAATAGAAACTTTTTAGCTAACTGAAAATTATACTTACACCGGATGGCTGGATACAGTTTCAATAAATAAGTACTTGTATGACAGTGTACTAATTGCATAAGAAGAATACTGTTTAATTTAGTCATGGAGGAAAAAAATATTTCATTTATAGTGATTCTTACAGTAAGTTTTTATTTCTTGGTATTTACCATCTCTGTGCATCTTTTGCAACATCTACAAGTCATCTTTTCTACTCTTTCTTCAACTTTTATATTCTTTCACTGATACAGGATAGCACAACTTCAAAAATAGTGACTGTTAATCTGGGAGTGGGTAAACTGAAATGTTGCCGAGAGGAGAGTCTATTTCTCAGCATAATCCTTCAATACCAGTTTTGTGGTTCATGGATTGCATATGTAGATTAAAGTGGTTTTGGGGGGAAGTCAACTAGCAGAGAGCTAATAATGTCCTACCAATGGTAAAATAATTGCCTCCAAATGCTTTGACCCCAGGTGTGTGTTAAGACCAAATCTCAGGGGTAAGGTTATGAGGTCCTAGTGCCTTCTCTGGACATTGCTTTCAGTTAGGGCTCCAGCAAGCTGCATTTATTTATTACCTTTAGAACCTTCAAATTGGGAGAAAGAACAAATCTAATTTTTTTTGCCATTTCTTTTTTTAAGTGATCCTTTTAGGTTATCTCTCAGGGGAGTTTCAAGGAGTCTGATTTAACTATTGCATAAGCACATATATAATGAACTTGATGAACCTAACAAAAAAAATAATCTGAATCTGATAAATAGACTATAATCAAATATAAGTTTTATTATTTGGTAGGAGCTATTTGGCTTGACCAACAAAGAAATGAAAATTCTATTAGAAAATTGAAACTTAATGAAGCATACCAGGATTTTTAGCTTAGCTTTGGTTTAGAAGTTGAGACACTTACTTTGCTTTAGTGAAATCACTAAATTCCCTGAAATTCTTCATGCTTGGAAAATTACTTGTAGCATGTGACTCCATAAATAGAAACAATAGGGTAGTAACTGATATTGAAAGATCCCTGGTGGAAATTTTAGAAAAGTACTGCATGATTATTCATTATACATCTTTGCATATTGATTTCTATTTTATTCTTAGATATATACTGTATACACTCTTACCTAAATATAAATGCATTTTGTCACTTGGTATGGCATGTAATGATTAAGGAGATCTGAGTGTGTTCAAAAAAGTTTAACTTATTTATCAGTGATACTTGAAAAAGAATAGTTAACTAAGTAGATCTAAAGCTGGCCTGGAGCTTCTTTGGTGTGTGTCTGAAGCATATCTACTATCTACAACTGTAATTCATGATCTAAAGAGCATCCTGCTCCCTGCATCCTGCTGTAGTGCCTCTAGTGCCTCTGCCTTTATCTCTTCTCTCCCTTCAGTTTGGTCTGCAGGGATGGTACCTCTCAGTTGAATACAAGTCATGCAGTCCAGAAGAAGAGGAATTTATACCAAGCAGTTGCTAATGGATAGTGAACTAGTAGGCAGTCTCAAATCCAGGTCAGACACAGAATATACCACAAGTTTGAGATTTCTTGAGGTGTCATTCTTTTGAAGGTGAGGCTTTTTCACCCCCAGCCTGTTTCTTGGAAAAACCGCCATAATTATGATCTAGCTTTGCAAATTACTTTCCAGACTGCCTCAATATCAAAACATTGTAATTTCTGGCCATAAATTGCCTATTATATATTTTAGTCTATTTTATAAAGGTAAAACCTCTAAACAGGGTGAGACATTCAGGGAGAAAGATCATGACACATTTGGTGACAATGTGGTACCGGTGCCAATAGCTTCTTATAAGCTGTGCAAAACCAGATGTTAATCTGGACAAAATTGTATCTCCCTCTTGACTCCTTTCAGCAGGGGACAGGCCTGACTCTGACCCCACACTCTGAGCTAACCATGAAGCTGCTTTTACTGAGATGCAGTCCTCTCTATTAGCCTGATCCTGCAACTATTTGACACATGCTTCAAAATTGTCGTAGCACAACTTTTCAGGTGCCACCTCCAAACTGATACTATCTGCTTATAACTCCAACTATAACTCTGCCATACATACACTTAGTGCAGTATGGTTCTTAAAAAGCGTTTTAATCTGCTGGCATTTTAGTTCGTAGGCCTCTGGGGTCAGGTTGAAAAATTACACTAATGCTGAACTTACTCTAATATTCTGGGCAGCCTTCTGAATTTTAAATAACTATCCTCAGAAGGCTACCCTTTTCAAAAACTATCTTAAAGACTGCACACAGAATTTTAAGCTCAGTTCAGTTAATAGCACACTGATATGCAGGCTGAAATTTATAAAAATGCAGGGTAAGAATATCTGAATTTATAGATACCAGCAGTTATTTTGGTTTTCATTATCTGAGTATCTGGTCCTACAGTGCTAACTGTATGAATTCTACGTTACTGTAATTGTTAATATTTGCATCTGAGTTAACTGTTCTGCATTGTTGGTTTTGTAGTTGACTGCCTATTCAAATATGTGTGATTATTTTGAAGCCTATATAGGAAATGATCCTTTTATAATCTGGAAGTGGGAAGGTGAAAGATACAGGTCTTTCTTTCCTTCTCTTACATGCATATAAATAAAAAATAAGATGACTGTGTCTTTGCCTTTAGAAAGATTTAGGTATGAATTTTGTACTTAGCTTATTCAGTATTTGTTGCTTCTCCCAGGGATCTACTTGCATTGTGTCCCCCAGCCTGTGTTTTACAGCTTCTTCTGCTGTGTTCTCTTCTATTCTAAAATTAAATCTGATGATCTCTGCTTGTCCAGCTCAACTTCATTGGGCTTCTCCTCTGGTCCTCTACCACTTACCTTCTCATATCTGACCCTGCCCTCAGACTCTTCAAAACCACAGATTGCAGTGGGCATCCAGCCATGAAATTCAACCAGATTTTGGGCACCAAATAAACCCCACTGCTTCCAGGCAGGAACTGAAACCCGTTAGCCATCTGTTCTGCCTGATTGTTAGGAATGAAGGCTACCTAGAGGTAGTTTTTAACAAGGCCTTGAGCAAATGTCCCTTTATGATTTATCTGAACCATCTCTTGCTTTCAATCTTATAGGCATGGTAAGTATTCTGTGTTCTCTGTATTGAAATCAGATTTTGAAAAGCTGAAAACGGTTCTCAACTCACAGCACATCTTCTTACTCAGCTTGACTGGAGCTGTTCTCCTTTGGGAGGAGGTCTTTCTGAGCCAGAGGGAAAGGAAGGATGAGCTCAATATATTTCTTGTTCTACCAGCTGCCACCAAACATATTCATCTTCCCTCTAAGGAACCATGAGTCCAGATGCATTCACACTGTGCACCCTGATGAGACAGAGTGACATCTTCCATGATAGGTGATGAGGTTGCAAATTTTTTTTTTTTTTTTTTTTTTTTTTTTTTTTTTTTTTTTTTTTTTTTTTTTTTTTTTTTTTTTTTTTGTCACATCTAATGAGGAATACCAAAACCGATGTGTTTCAATGTTGTACTTCCAGGAGTAGAATTAAGTAAAAAGCCTAGGATGGCATCTACAGTGAAGTCTTGCAGCATGCTGTGTGTCTGGACTGTGAGAAAAAGGTATTCTCTGGCTGCCCAGATAAGTCACAGTCTTTTCTGAATGCTCGAGCAGGCTCTAGGAAGAAGGTTTAGCAACTTCTCATCTACTCTTTGCTGGAAAAGGCTTATTAACTCTGCCATATGTCCAGTCCTTTGCTAGTTAGCAGAGAGTTTCTAGATTGCTTCTTTGGCTCCTTTTAAGATTATGTGTCTTATTTTTAGATTGACAGCAAACTGTGCCTGGCAGTGACATCTGCAAGCTATTCTTTCTGGGGCTGAATGGCTGCCTTTGTGTTACATGTGTGATGCATAACACACCAGTTCTGCTCTTTCAGTAAAAGGAGGGCAGGGTTTGCTTCAGAGGGTTTATTTTATCCTTGTTCTAGTCTAATATAATTCCCTCCTTATGAACTGGGTAACTTTTTGGTTGTTGTTGAGGTGGACAATGGTTCTGATTCCTTTGGTACAAGTATGTTCCAAATAATACAGAAGAGAAATATTATTTACAAAACAAAACAAAGAAATAATCTACAAATAAAACATTACTTTAGAAAACAAATCATTAATGTCTGTAAGCATACACTTGTATAGAAGATGTAAAGATATATAATGAAATCCCTGTGTCTTTCAATGCTCAGACTCCTCTTTTGAAAGTTTTGGTTGGGGTCCTTATGAGGATAGAGTCCTGCTGTCAAACTATTCTGCTTGATTAGTAGTCCATTTTCTCATTTGGGGATATCTTTGCTGAAAAAGAAAAAAAAAAAAAAAAGGATCAAAATGTAGTTTCATTGCCTTTTGCTTCCTCTTGGGAAATACACAGAGTTACCCCTCTTCTTGTGAACCACTATTGTGATTGTTATCCAACAGATTTAGGTCTTGAGTAACAGAATAGTGTATTACTTGCTTTCATAATGCTAGTGATTCATCTCAATTTTTCATTTATATGAAGAATGACCTGTGCTTTCTTATACTTTCCTCTCTCCCAGAATTCAACCCAGAATTTCAATGTCACAAGAAGGAAATAACATCTATGCAAAAATAGTCTACTTCATCACGTATCATTCTTAGCAGCATCACACTTTCACCTTTTTCAAAATTAGATGACAAATTAATAAATTGATGTTTGTTCCAATGATAATGGAAAAGTGTGACTACTTAGCAGTCTCATGCCCTCCCTGTAATTGTAATTTGCAAATATTAATGAGATTATACCTCTGTTCTGTCAATAAATATTATCAACTGAGTTCATTTGTGTGGAGGTCTTGGGATTTCTACAGAATGATTTTGCATTGTCACTCTAAGGTTTCATAATAAACTTAAGAGATCATGACTACCTTTTTTAATTAACTCAAGTCCTCTCAAACTGTATATAACATGTCATGGGACATAAAGTATACACCTCTTGTACATGTAAGCAGACAGGGAGAATGCACACTGATGTGACAGTTGCTTATGAAGTACTACAACTATTTGGAGCTTTGCAGTTGTAGCTGCAGGTGAAAATAACTGAATTACAGGTAATCCGGTTGTATCCCAGGTGTAACTTACTCCTGAATGAGTTTATACCTCTTCTGGGCAAAAAACATCCAGCACTGTCTCTGGGAGATGCAGCCTAAAGCTCTTACCTCATTCTTATGTGTCAGCTTTGCTATAAAAAGTGACCCTGTAGTTTACAAACTTCTTAGCTATTTGTGCAAAGCTGCTGGGTAAAGATGAATCCTTTTGGATAGGGCCTAGAATAGCCAAAGCTGAATGCTTGTATGTACACAGAGAACAGGAACACTGTATGCAATTGTACCACTTGGTGACACCTGCCATACAAATTTTATCCTTGGGGCACTTCTAACTACCTTAGTTATGTGTAATAACTGTGAAAAGTCAACATGAAGTTTTGAAGGGGTTATACATTTTGGAAATTGTTCCTGAACTGAAATTTCCGGGCAGCCGATTACTGTAGGTACCTGGAAAGGTCAAGGAAAATGGTTTCTCTTTTTACCTTTAAGGAAAACTCCAGAATTGCATTAATCATTAAAAAGCAAAAATACTTGAATATTTTAGTGCCTGTGAAAACTGAAACTTCCAGAGCTGAAAAACTAAAAAAGTTAAATCCAAAACCATCACCCACATATATTTTTCTTAAAATATAGTTGGTCATACCTGTGATTTCTGACTGAGCTCCAGCTTTTCAAAAAGTATATAGTGAAAAGATTTTTTCTAAGTTTATAAATAAATGTAACTCTCTCTATATAATTTTGCAATTATTTGGAATATACTGAGTGTTCAAAGGAATGAAAGAGATCTCTTGTCCTCTGTATTTGGCATGAAGGGTGTCCCAATGCACATTTTCAGCTTTTCATTGAAGAAGAATGCCGTCCTGTGGATTGCTTACAGAAAATTGGAGAGTATATATCTGAGATAGGCAGTCAAATAACATTGTGTAGGACACAGTCAGCATATTTCAAACTAAGAAATCCTTTCTTCTTTTGTTACATTCATGTTTTTCTTTAAAACATCACCAGATAACCTTGGAAAAATCCTACTAGAAGTATAACTAGTGAAGCAAACTTAAGATGTCATTGTGTAAAAATGTAAACTTAGTAAAAATAACTTATTGCAGGTATTACCTCCAATTTTCTGTGTTCTCTGTTTTGAAAAAGGTCAGACTGAATTATCATATTTTTCTCCTGACCTTAAAATCTTTGTCAGCACATTTTACTTTTTAGTGGAACCTGGCACTGGCATTTCTCTGGTGGTTTTCTGAAGGTTCTATCTTTTATTTTTAAATAAAAGCAAAAAATCGGTGGAGGGGGTTGTACATGAGGTGTACGTGAGGGAGAAGCATAACTCTCTAGCTGTGACCATGAAAAACAAAACAAAGGTAAGATCTTCTCTCTTTTTCTCTCTTTTTTTTTTTTTTTTTCTTGTGGAGAGAGTGATTGGCACTTGAATTTTACTACTTCGCATAGTCTAATTTTAGGTGTGAACAGTCATATTGCAAAGCTCTTTGTACCTAAATTCACCTTTGTGATGTGCAAGAATTCTGGATCCATTTCTTACTGCTTGAATTCTGCTACAAAACTAAGTCATCTCATTTTTTGACAGTTAATTGAGAAAAAACTTCTGTGCTGTAGGAGACTTTCTGAAGAAATGACTTGAAGATAATTCAAATAAGGAAAATTCCAAAAATATTCAGTATCCCATCATTCAAGTAATTTTCCTAGTGATAGAAATTCATAAAATCCTGGCATGACTTGCAGTATCATCTCTGAGTTTCTTTCATATCCAGGATATTTCCCTACTATACTCAATTTTCCTAACCCAGATCTGTGTTTAAATAGTATATCACCTAAGAAATTATTATTTTTTCAGATAAATGAGTATATTATTTATCAATAAAAGATATTAAAAATATTAAAGAAACTATTACTGCTGATTTCTCTGCCATATTCCTGAACCTCTTATTTTTTCATAACCTTTATATTTTAGTTTAATTATTCTACATATTACGAAATCCCATGACAATATTCACTGTCATATATGAACAGGGCGAAGCATGAAGCTTTCCTAACTGTATGTGCACAAGGTGCTGTTCACTTTGAACTTACAAAAATAGTTGCTCTTTTTTTTTATTTTTATTTTTTAATTGATCATGTATTCAGAACATCATTACATCTGTGATTTTCGTGGAAGTATGTCCATTGGCTCTGTCACTGTGAACATCCTTACTTGAGGTTAAATGCTTAGCCTCATATTCAGTTGTCTCTCTACTTATATAAACCAATTCATGTATAGGCGTATATTATATTTCAACAGGCATAGAATTTTGGAAGGATGTTGAACTACTTCAGTATTTAATACTAATTTAAAAATACATATTTTTAAGTATTTCCAGTGTATAAATAGGAATAAAAATTTTTAGATTTTTCTGTCATTAAAACTCATTACTTTGTACATTTCTGTAGAATGCACATTTGAGCAAATTAGGTTTTCATCTGGCTCAGTTACTGAATTTATTTTCCTCCCTTTTATATATCTGTGCATTTTTGTTTTTCAAAGTATGGTATTCTCAACTATTTATAAGGAGACATAGGATACTTAATGGGATGGAAAGTGTTCAAATACTCAGTAAAAAAGGACACTATTCTACTGGTAAGAGCGTGATTTCTGTACTAGAAACAGCCAACAGCTCCTGTCATTTTTTCTAATATAATTGAAACCACAGCCTTCTCTCTGATAAGACAGACCCTATATCATAAAACTCTTTCATCTCTTAGCATTCACACCTACCAGTTGAACCTGTGACCAATAACTGGAGCAAATTAATTTTATTGGAAATTATGTCATACTTAAAGTTATAATGATTTCTGAAATAAGGAACTTGCTTTTCAGGATATTCTTTCACAACAGGAGCTTTAAAAAGACTTTTAAAGAAAAGCATGGGGAACCTCCCTAATTAACCATATCCACCCTAAGGACTCTTCAGGTATTTCCTGCATCTGAAATAAGAGAACTGACTTCTTATGTTTTCTGTTAAAGTTAGGTATTCCACAGTATTTACTTGTTGCAGTGGGGCTAAAAAGGAGAATGCTGCATGTCCCATTCCCAGTGTGGTAAGAGAAGCAAGGTCCCATCGTCAGAAAATTGCTCTCACTAACCATAAAACCTCTGCCTTGTTTTTGGAAGACCTTGAAATCCAAAGATTTAGTCTATCGTAAATAGTTAATTACAGCTTCTGCAGCATCAATGACAGTAATTCCATGTAAAAGTAAATATGAAATCTAGGGCAAGATGTATGGGCTTCTTTAAAAGTTCTTGGCAGAATCTGATCCTGTATTAAGGTTTCAAGTTTGACTACATTAAAAAGTGGAGTGTCTGGATGGGATTATAACTACAGTAATGTTCATATTCGTAATTCAGAAGTGTGTTCTGAGGTATGTTGATGCCTATTGTTGCATTTATGAATGGTGTATGGGACAAAGAACACACTGAGCAGTAAGCCATGCCTCTGCTTCCTGTCCTTAAGGATTACAGGAAAAAAAAATCAATACGTAGATAGACTTTTTCCAGCAACACACTGTATGTACAACTTCTTACTCGTTTCTTTCTTCTCAGACCTTCTAGTTCATTCATATGTGCTTGCACAGCATCCAAACCTTCCCATGCCCAGCATGTGCTCCCATCCCCTCTGCCTAGCTTTGCAGAGCAGCAGGATGACCACCACAGTGAAGGAGGATGTCATTTGTCTAGACAGAAACATTTGTGGTCATGTGGGGAAGATCTGTGGTGGACACCCTTCTCTGTGGCATAAATATGAACACATGTAGTCAAGGAAAAGTTGGAAAGGCTCTGAGAATGCGAGAAAAAGGGCAAGTTGTGCACTCAAAGAAAAAGGCAGTGATTCTTTTGGTTTCAAAGAGCTTTTATGGTTGACTGGACCTGTAGGTGCCAGCTGACTAAGCATAATTTACCAAGCATAGTTTGAGGCTGGATTGAAAGAGAGGCAGAGGAAAGGAAATCAGATTTGCAGTCTGCTAGTGATGGCTGCATAATTTTTGCTACTTTCTCATGAGAACCTGTGACATAACAGAGAGGGAGTTTTAATGTACAACCAAGCAGTAAACCCAGCTTGAGACTGTAATATCCCCTATATCAGTAACTAAACTCTGATAATGGGCCTCTCTCTGACTATTGCACCTGGTGTCTGTGATTTAAGTCCCACCTTGGGTGAAAACATGGGAAGACAGCAGGTTCTCCGCAGTGGTGGCTCTCCTGTGTGTGATCTAGTGTGTGACATGAGCTGGCCTCCCAGCATGACTACAGTGTAGGCATCCCTTTGAGATTCTCAGGTAGGACAAATTTTCAACAGCTGCCTTAGTAGCTAATTAGTCCTATCCAGGCTTTGATATTTGGTTCAGTCACTACATGATGAAAAGTCTTATTTACATATTTTCCACCTGTTGCCTGTTTTTCTATCATCCTAGGATTTCTGAAAGTGTAATATAATGCCAAGCTTTCTCAGAGTGATAGTGTGTTTGAACCAGTACTATTTAAAGGACTTCAATTTTATCCTATTAAAACACAAACAAGATGACTCCTAATTTTTATTTTTTTAACTGTATTGCTTTTTCATCTTGCTTTTCCTTGACTTTTCTGTGAGGAATTCAGTGAAGACTAGCACAATAGCAGAAGGAATAAAAGGACATCGGACATCATCCTAATGGAAGTGACTTTTTTTTTCTATTGACATGGAATACAAATATGAGATATCCTGTATTTCTTTGTTCTTTGTTTTTTTTTAAAAAAAAAAAAAAAAAGGAGGAAAAAAGAGAAATAAAAGGACTAGGAAACTTAATATGTTTCTTATTCTTTTGGTGCCATTTATACTATATTTTTAATCTGAGGTCTTAAACTCAGAAAAAGGTCATGACAGGCAAGGGTCCAGTTGAATCCTTCCTTGCTTTGCAAAACTTAAATTTTCTTTGCATGTTTAAAACTCTTCTGCAATTGTACACAAGTAGCTGATATTTCTGATAAATCTTAACAGTAGATAGATTTGCATAATGAGTTGATACTTGCATTTGTGAAGGAAAATATGGGAAGAAGCAGGAAAAGACAGAAAATTGCTTTTGTGATTTGTTAAAGTACTCTAAAATTATCCAAAACCGAACCATCTCCACAGTGAGGTGCTTTCTTATACTCAGCTAAACAGTGTGTCACTCCTATGTGACAGTGGACTGTCATTTACTACAGAAGCTTAACCTGCCATACATTAAGAAATAAAAATGCATAAAACATACATACTTTCTTTTTCTGATTCTCTTCACCCACTGTCATAATTGCTGGACTTTTTTGCTTCTCGTACTGACTCTGCAGACACAGCTGATGCTTATGTCACTGGGAAGGAATTAAATCCCTGCTTGTCCTTCCAGATGAGTGCTGCGTGTCTTCAGTTTTTTGTGTATTTCTGCCCAGTTCATAGTGTCATATGCCACAAACCCTATGACTGACTTCAGCCTGCAAAGTGGTGGTCAATATTTTGTTGTTGGCATGTTCACTCTTTCTGGCATGGAATGTGTATACCAGCTGCATTTAAGCTATGGGAGATGACAATTTTTCCAGCTCAGAAGCTAGTTGTGAAAAATCTTCTGGCCAGCTGTTGAGGGCAGACACAAAGACAGAGCAGCCCATGTCACCTAGCCCTGCACCACTTACCTCTCCAGCCGCCAGCAGCACATTTTCAGCTGCCTAGACACCAGAAACTCATCTGCTGTGTGTCTGCAGCAGGCCAGAATAGTCCATTTCCATAAAGTTATTAGCATCTTCTTACTGGATTGGAATGGCTGTGTTTGCTTGTCTGTCCTAGGAAAACCAAAATTCGTCTTTTTTCTTTAGCTGTGAAGTCCTCCTTGCATGTAAGGTGATGGTGTGATGGAGACATGTGTTGTTTTCCACCACAGCAGCCTATAAGCAAGTTTGTCTTGCACACATCCAGACACTCCTGCTTTTACTTGAGTCCAGACTATGTTGTGGGTGCATCTGGGGGACAGGATAGATTCCTGTCTCAGTGCCAGTGGATGTGCATTGAAGAGAAAGACAAGGGAGCTGATTAGCTGGAGAATTCCTAGGACATTTCATGTTTATGTTTGAGTTTGTTTGTGCCATGAATGGCTAATTTCTTATTAACTATTTTTTTTACTTTTATAATATCTATAGTAGGGCGTAGTTCCCCAAGATACCTATTAGTTGACCTTAAATGCCTAAATATATTTTTTAATAATTTAGTTCATCAACACATCCTCTTAGAAACAGGCAGAGGGAGTTTTTAAAATATTAAGTATTAATTTTGTAATTCATATATAACTTTCCATAACCATGTAAATTTAGGTTATAATTAACAGTGTAGAAATCAAATTATTCTGTTAATCCGTGACATACCATTAAATCTGATATTTTAACTATGATGAACTATAATTAGATGAAATATAATTAGATCAAAATACTGTCCTGAACATTTGGTATAAAAAGAAAAATATATGGCTGTGTACATATTCACCATTATGATAAATTTATTTTAAAAGAACATAAGCTAGTTTCTTCTAGATTGGTTTAGCAGTCTTGTTCAGAACATGGGATGAGTAATTTAAAAGGAGTTTTCTATCAATTTTATCCACATTATACATAATGAAACTGTCAAATTGAGTCATTAGTATACTAATTTTGGCTCACTTAATAATCCTTTTTGTATTATGTAATCTTACACAATCTTACAATGATGGGGAACGTATATAATTGTTGGTTACACTAACAGCTTGTCTGTATAGAAGGAGAACAATTTTTAAAATAGCCACTGCTTTCAGTTTTGCAGTTTGAGAAATCTTATTTTGTCATGAAATTGAGAAGAAATAAAAATTAGGGATCATGATATCAAACCAGTAACTTGCATTTTGACCAAGCTGTAAGGAAGTAAGCAGCCATATAAGAAAGGGCAAACACTTAAAGAGAATAGAAAGATTTTGAAATTAAGGGCTCAAATGTTAGGAAACATCACAATCAAGGCACTTTTGTTTTCAGTCATCTTATAAGGATGTGTTGTGATTCAGACGTTAATCTAATGAGAGTGCAGTACTTTTTCTGAAGGAATTTTGACTCACTGGATATGGTGACACATATCAGGCATATGTTGACACAGGCTCGCAGTGTTTCAACTATTTTTTTCTTACTATTGTTTACTGAGGAAATCCATGCCTTATTCACTTTATGCTGTCAAGGCCTTACTTTGAAGACAGAAATCGTGACTTTCTCATCGGCTTTTTCCAGTGCTCCTTGCAGTGATTTGCAAAGGCCACTAATGCAATCATGAATCTTGATGAGGAAACAGGTCCATTTTTGAAGTTCAGATCTGAAGCTTAATTGAATATTGGGACATGAACTCAGTTTTGCTGTTCAGCTTGGAATTCTACAATACAGGTATGAAGATCTCAAAGGGAAAAAGAAATGAGGAGGTAGAGAAGATGACTGGTTTCTTCCATATATTTAAAAAAAGCCCAACCAAACAAAAACCCCAGACTTCTGAAGGAACATACTAGCTGTTCAAATGTTTATTTCCAGAATGTGACTCATTCAAGGAAATTTCTCAAACCAAAGAACTGATATTATTTTTAAAAATACCCTAGGCAAAAAAAAAAAAAAAAAAAAAAAAAAAAAGCTCTCTGCTTTGTGAAATAAGGAATTCTGGGGTGTGTGGTGGGGGAGGAGAGATGTTGTGCATGCGTATTTGTGTTTTGAAGATTGCAATGGTACTACTGTAATCCATGAAGAAGTAAAAACTCAGAAAACATACCAGAGTAAATGGAACCATGGTTTGGCAATATGTTGCATTAATAAAATGATAGTCAATTTTTTTAAAATATAGATTGACTCATTTATTTAATTATAAGCTCTATAATACATTTCTGTATGTCCATAAAAGTCGTAACCAAGAACAGATCCAGAAGTTTGTCTAAAATCTATATTGCAGTTCTGTTATAAATTAAAAATGCTTGGAATTTAAATGATAGGCTTTTTTTCTCTGTGTTTGAACTATGTATTTCATCAATATGCTGTATGTATATAATACATGTTTTCAATAATTATTTTTATTCCCTTGTTTCCATATACCTCATATTAGAAATAGCTACTGTATAGGCCTTCTCTCTGCCAGAAGTTTTTGTTTGAAAGGAGCCTTTTGTTTTATTAATTACATTAACAAATTCCAATTATTACTAAATTTGGATGCAATTAGAGAATTTTAAAAAAATCCAATATATTTGAAGCAATAGTTTTAATAGTTTGTGGTTTTGTTTAGGTTGGTTTGGGTTTTGTCCCCCGCTCTGGCTAAAGGAACTAATGAAAAAATGCCCGTGTGGCACTTTGTTGTGTATTCATATGGACATTCTTCTGCAAGGTCCTCAACCTGTAGTGTCATAGGAAAACATATGCTTTGCTACTTTTTATGAGAGCAAGAATGTTAAACTCCAGTGTCTTGGCTGTGTTCCAGGTTGATTAATTAATATTCTGCATAGTTTTTCTAAAATTTCAAATTAAAAGATTGTTTTTAATTTAGACTCATAGCAAACAGAGAATCATGTGTACATTGCCCTCTGGAAAAGACTGCATTTCATATTGCAGTTTAATTTTATGAAACCTCATCAACTCTGAGGCAAAATAATTGTAGAATTGTTAGTATGTTCTAAGAAACTAAGTTTGTCTGTTCAGAGCAGTGCTTACTGTTGTAGGGTATCAGATCTTTCATTGTAAATGTTAATTTGTGTCAAAGACCAAGCTTTAAATGAGTCATGGGTGGTACATATGGTACAGTGGCATGACAATGTTATTGCATAAAATATGAACCAAAATGGATTTGAAGATTTCTGTGACCTTACTGACCCTTCAGAGGACAGGAGTAATCAGAGTCCTTGGCCACAGATGTACTCAGGGTTGTTAAGTGCTGCTCTCAGCTTGGAGGGAGATGGGGTGATTCTATTGAATGTCACAGCTGACCTGTGCAGATCACAGCATCTGGTGCTCCCTCTGAAACACTCCTGCTACAGTCCCCTTACCACAAGCTCAGCATTCTGCTTGATTCCCACACCTGCCACTTGGATAATATAACTGAGAATGACCCCAATGCAATACAGAAACTCCATGATGCAATCTGTGGCAGCAAAATTTCAGTTTTGAAATCCAACCATGTAATTGTATAAATAGAGCTGGAACTAAAAATACGTAATGCAGCTGTGTTTCATCTTGTGTTTTAGGAGACAACAAAGAATGAGTATGCCCTTAATGAACCAGTTCTCCCTTCTCCCTCACACTTTTATCTTACAACTATAAATACTCAGTAATCCCACTGTAAGAGATGGTGAAGATCAACATTTTAGATTAAAGTTGTTGAGTCTTTTCTGATGGTATGAATAGCATGAAGGAATTTGTGAAAGGACCCCAGGATCTTTAGCCAAAGGAGTGGTGGATTCTCATGAGTTTAGGTCTTCTGATGTTACTTTGAGAGAAGTGCTTCTGATATGTCCGGGCTAACCTATGGACATACCATGGGTTTATGAATTACACAGTAATTCAGGATAACTAGGGTCAAGTTGAAGACAGATGCTGAGGTGCCAGCATCTTCTTAATTCTGAATGGGCTTTGGCTGGGAGCTTTCAGATGGTCTCTGTGGATCTGGTTTCTCCACCTTGATGCGTTGCCATGCTTTAGACTGGATTACTGTAACCTTCCTTGTCATACTGGAGCCAGAAGGATCAATTATCCCTGAAAAAGGTAAAAAACGTTCTGGCAACTTGGGCTGCCAGCCCATTGACGCCTGAATGTTCAGAGCTTTTGATACAGTCATTTTATCTGAGTCAGTCTCCAAATGGCAAGGGCTAGTCTTAAATCAGCATTACATAATCCTGGGGAATCTCAGTGCCTCACCTGCTTTAGCACAACTGCATGGCTTGGTCCTATTCTGTCACCTTCACTTCAAAGAGCACTCTGAGTAGGTGCTGATTTGAGGACAGAATCTCACTGAGAGAAAGAGTCCTTGTGGTAAGAAAAAAGGATAAGTTCAGAAAGGCAGGAAGCCATTATATGTCAGGGCAGCACAGCTTTCCATGAGCTAATTGCTTCTTTCTTTGAAGAATGAAATCGAGCAGAAAACAAAACCACTCAGATAAAATAGCACTTTTCTGGGCTGGTAGTGGTCTTTTGGCCAAAAGGTAAGCAGGTGTGAAAGCCTGGTGATTGGAGGAAAAAATAGAAGTGCTGATGCCACATCACACTGCAACTGGCTCCAATCATAGCCTGCATCAAGGAACGATTATCAGGATTAGTGAGGCAAGGAGAGACCACTTCCTACACATAATCTTCCCAAACTCTAGTGACACCTAGCCAAAAGTTGTACTAGCAGCATGATCCCTGATCATACTTGGACTTTTTTAATATCAGTGGTTTGAGACACACAAGTGCATCACAAGTAATTATTACCCATTGGTCATAACTGCTGACTGAGTCACCAAAGCAATGCTCAGACTCAGAAAAGCCAAAAAAACATATTTACTGCAGTATGTTGTCCTTTGGAAGGGTCATTAATTCAGTGCAAATGTCACAAATCTCTATCTTTCTCTACCCTCACTCTATCAGGATAGCAAGAGAAGGAGCAGTATATTCTTCCAGTGGAGACATAAATACGTTGCATCATCAAATGCCTATACTGTTACAGAATCTCTGGAAAACTGACCACTTGGCACGAGCTATTACTGTGAAGGGTCTGGCCTGGAAGGGTGGAGGATGGAGCCCTGCTGCAGAAGGTGGTGCACAGGGAAGGTCAGACATGCAGCAGTGTGGTGGCTGCATGGAGACCCTTCTTTTGGGTTACAGAGCTTGTGTTACTGACAGCAGAAATAATCTACCAGGACAGGACTCTGCCACTGGAATCTGACTGCTGGAGTCCCTGGTGGGTCCAAAGACAGCTGCACAATTTAAGGATGCCTGCCAAAAGGTATAAGGTTCAAAAGGACGGTCTCCGGTGCTCTGACACACCTCACTTCTCTCCCTTCTGTTTGGGAGAGAGTATGATTAATCTGGGTCATATGTTACCATCATGTATAAGAAATATGCTGTGATGGTTAGATTTTTTCTGCTTTATACCCAGTATCTGACCCTATTTAGGGTTTTGAGCATTTTTTTCTTTCATTTTTAAATCTTCCCTCTTGGTATAAAGGTTATTGTGGGTGAATGGTAGTGCTATAGGTCAGGCTATCTGTTTCGAGCCAGAAAATGACAAATAGTCAATATTTTTACACGCCATAACTATTACTTTAAAACGCTGTGACACCAATTAATTTCAAATATCCTTTTTAAAGTTTACAGTAACAGAAATGTTTTCTAAATAAGCCCCAACAAAGAGTATCACTCTAGAACTTTTATGGGGTAGCTTCACGCCTGTGACATGCATTATCACTGCCCCATTTTCTAAAATCAGCATACGTACGTGACTGATCATTAAGAAGAACCAGGTGTGTTCATTGACAATGAGGCAAATAATCTTAAAGTGGAGAAACACCAGATTTTCATAGCATAAATCCTTACATGAAACTACTTTGTTATCATAGAGAAAGCACTATGGACTAATATCTTATGAAGATGCAGGAAAAAATAAATGTCTCTATAGTTCTGAAAGTTTCATAAAGTAGTTCACATTCTTTTTATATGATGCTAACTCTGTAAGACTTTTGCAAGTTACTTTAGTGATAGCTGTGATCATTGTATGACATTATATATTCAAAAACAGGAGCAGAATTTTTGTATTATTCTGCATAACTGAAAGCTGGAAGAGACATTTACGCAGTCCACAAATGCATTATGAAAGTACTTAATCTGAAGCAAACACAGTCGTATATGCTTTTATTATGTACTCTTCCAGATTTAGGTATGACAGAGTATATCACAGAGCATTTTGAGATATTAGATAAAATTGAATATATTGCCTTAGTTCATCCTAACTTTAAGTAGCTATGGGGAGTTTTTTTAAGAAAAACTACTGAGTTCTCTTTAAGAAAACTTTTCCCAGTGAAAGCAGGAACTGTCATGGGATGGTACACCAAGCTATCTTTTAGCAAATAGCCATTTTCTGAATGGCAATTCATTTTTTTCCCTCTGAGTTTGCTTAATGATGTAATTCATAGACTGATAATTTGTCGCATTGTGAGGCTGCCTGCTCCAGTGGAACTCAGCAGGGGCTGGGAGCTGCTCCCTCTCTCAGGTCACTCCGCTGAGGCAACAGCTTGTATCCCCGTAGGAACTCACCAACATCCACCACCCTCCCCAAAGGAGTATCCTCCTGCAATTCCCTTTTTCTTTTTTTTTTTTTTTTTTCCCCCAATCCTAGGTAGCATCTCAAAAAACCTCAAAAAAAATAGGAAAAACTTCTGCCTATGGATGTCTCCACTTAAATATGAATTTTATGAGTGGAGAGAGCGCTTTCTTTTTTTTATGAATGTATTAAGTAGTTGTTTGACACTTCAATGGACATCTGTCATCAGATTGGCAAAATACTAAGGAAGAGGACATTTTTGTGACAAAGGTGTGTAGAGGCCCAGAGGGGTGGGATGTTGCAAGGTGTGAGTCCAAAAGTCAAAAGCAATTATATTCATTATTGAACTAAGGAAGTCTGAATTTGTCCACAAATTAAAGCTAACAAATAAATTAATAAATCCAAAGCTTTCGGTATCTTTTGACATGTCTCTTCAATTACTGCCACATGTGCCTGGAGGCAGTGACCACATGTATGTGACTAGTACTTGATGCTGACACAAATATTACTTGAAGTGTTATGTCCAACTGCATGTCTTCAAATCTACATTTTCACTTAATTTCTTAGTTTTCTCTGATTGTTAACCCTTGGAGCTTTATTTTTAGTGGTCATTATTAAAAAAAAAAAAAAAAAAAAAAAGGAGCTATGCTTTCACTATGTTCTAGCAGTCATAGTTATTAGAAGATTGTTAAAAGATTAGATAAATATTTCCTCTGCCATTATAGAATAAATTGTATGTGGCTCAGTGGTGCATTCTATAAAGCAGACATTGTAATATGATCATTGATTTTTTTTTTTTTTCTGAATGACTTTGAAGAGCCCACAAACATAATACTATATTAGGAAGATGTCCTGATTTTGGCTGAGATAGAGTTATTATTCTTAGTAGTTGGTACAGTGCTGTGGTTTAGATTCAGTATGAAAATCATGTTGGTTAAGACATTGATGTTTTGGTTGTTGTTCCGTAGTGCTTATCCTGAGTCAAGACTTGCTCTGTCAGCAAGCAGGTGCACAAGAAGCCCAGAGGGAACATGGATGGGACAGCTGAGTTGAACTGGCCAGAAGGATATTCCATACCATAGAACTTCATGCTCAGGGTTAGTCAGAGCATGGTGAGAAATCTCATTGTGCATCTCTTCTTGTTCTTGGAGTTTATTCCTCTCTCTGTCCCCTTTTCATTGATATTACTATTGATTTTAATATTATTAGTATGCTTTGCTTTGTTTCAATTATTAAACTGTTTTTACCTCAAAACACTGTCCTCCACATCCCGCCTTTGTGGTGGGGAGGTGAAAAACTGACTGTGTGGTACTTTGGTGACAGTCAGTGTTAAATCATGACAGAGGAGATACAATAAAATATGAAATGCAAAACTGAAGGGCTGAGTAGGGAAAAATAAGACTGTCTCTCAGAAATCTCCTCTGCTTTGCATGGCTCTTAGTAATTTACCGTCTCTGTATAATCCTCCTTCCTTTTCTCTGTCTTCTTCAATTACTAGCACTGTTTACCTACTGAAATCTTCAATGACAAAATATTTTGCACAGAAGTGCACAACTGTCTTAGCAGCAGGTTATAACTTTTTCTTTTTTTAAATTACCCTTCAACATCATTGTTCCTTTGAGTTCCCTAAAGGCCAGAAAGCTACTAATTTTTGTGCAAATGGCCTAGGCATACATAGAGATAGGGACAGGACAGTGGGGTTATGGACAGTTTTTTGAAAGCAAGGAATCAGGAAACATTCTGGACCTATGGCTTTGCTTGCAGTAGTGTTGCTCCATTAAGCTGAAAGGGAGATGTATAGACTCAGTGACTTTAAAAATGAGGTTATATAAGCTCTGCAGGAATTCTTGCTTTTGTTCATGCACTCATCCCCAGTGCCAAACAGAAGCCACATGTGTCAAAGACATGAGAGTTTCCTAACTGCTAATGCTTTATGTCTTCCATCCTTTCTTGTCTTGAAATCGGTAGTTCACCCATTGTCTTGGGCTGGTTTCTTCACATGTCTCCCAGTGCTCATTACACAGGTACATTTAGACAGAAACACAGACATTTTGAGGGGAGATGAGTGAGGGGAGTGTTTACTATAGCTTTTTCTGTTCAGAACTGAGCTTGTCAATAGTTTTATTCAATGTAGTGCAATTTTTTAGTGAGTTCCAGAAAGCTGTGTTTTTTCCTTATCTTCCTATGTGAAAAACAAAGTACCAAATTAACATTTTTCTAGCACTGAGTTGTTGGGAAAAGCATTTTTTCTTTATTTTTATTAGTTTATTTGAGGGCATTTCTGCAAGAATTAATAATTTTGACTTGTTTTAACTTGGTGCTTAAAATTGATTGTTAATTTCTCTTTGTCACAATACTTAACTAACAGAATGGAAATTTCACAATAGATCTTCAAGGTCATTATAGATAAAAAACATATGGATAAATGAATGCAGTTTTTTACTTCTAGAAAATGAAATTCTTACAGAAATTATTTCAATGTGATTGTATAAAATGAAATTTAACAATTGTAATCTAATAAAGAAGTCTTATTAATGAAAGAAATTCTTTTAAGAATTAAAATCTAGACCTTTTTTAATTCTGGTAATACTATGGACAAGTTTAGGTTATATGGAGTAAGCTGATCTCCATTTTCTTCTCTAGCAGAATTATTTACTTAAGTTCCAGTCAATTACATCTATGTAATTTCATTGCAGGCTTAATCTAAGGACAGTGGGGTGGCCCAGCATTATCTTGGTGTTTAATTTTGCCTTTGGAATCTTTATTACTGGTGATGATGTGTGAAAAGGAAAGAGCACAGCTTAACTTTCAGAAGCCACAGTGAGTTTGTTTGGCTGATTCTTAGGAACAATAACATGCAAAGCCTTTATAAACTGGTCACAGATGATGTGTAAATCCCTAGAAAACAATGAAATATAATCAATCAGTCTCAGAGTGTAAACCCAGTTTAACTTGTAGGTGCTGCAGAGTTTGTGTTGCAAAGTGACTGTAAAATATTTATTTACATGCTTTAAGCTAAAAAAGCTTATGGTTTCAAAGAGCTGGATCATATTAAACAAAGCAACAGGCTCAAAGTATCCTGGTGTTTCCCCACTGAACTCGGCGGTAAGATCTTGTCTGAGAATTGGATCCACAGTGAACAATTTGTGACAGACTTTTCTCTAAAAAAAAAAAGAATTAATTTTCCTAAGAAAATTAGCGGTCCTTAAACTAAAGCTGAAGTTCTTTCTGCTGACATTTTCTGTGTACTTAAATAAACTCCTTAGCTACTGAGAGAATACTGCAGTCGATGGTGATGATAGGTGTGATATTATTGGACCCTCGTAAATCCTCCTAAAAAATACAAGCTAAAAGTTGGTCAACTGTCCTGAAAAAAAAAAAAAAATGATTAGCAGCTTGCATTGTCACCAGTCTTTGAAGAAATATGTTAACTGCACAGTGTCATTAAGATTTGTAAAGATAAATATGCTGAACCTAAATTAACCTCTTGATATTTCTATAAAGTCTTAACAGTAGATATGTCATGTGGAAACTCTGAGTCAATACAGCAAAATAGGTACCCTTGTCAAACTCTACTAGTTTGTAAAGCACTCAGACTATTGACTCCTTCATGTTTTTTCTGTAGCCAATGTAAGTCCTCTATACTGAGTGATGTTTCCCTGCTATTTCAGGGGCTCTTGTAGTCTGCTCATTACTTTTTGTTTGGCACTTTGCTTTTCATTGCTTCCCATCTCAGGTCTCTATTTTTCATCATTTGATGTGATTACCTGTGCATTCCATTCTCCCTTTTCTTCCCAAACCTTCTTTCCGTAGAGAAATATTCCCAATCTCTCTGTTCCATTATCCTCATGTCAAAATTCATCATACCTCTTCTCATGTACCTAGAGTTTTGGGTCCCCATGGCCAGCCATGCAGAATCTACTCAGTTTTTCTAAGTTCCATGGAAGTTGCAGTCTCTAACTGCACCTAAAATCTGTCCTATATGTCTGGCAGCTTCTAGTCCTTCTTTTGTCTTATTTTCAATTTTTTTGCCTCTGGGAGATGTATCATTTAAAGCATCAGCGAAAATCTGTTGGGTAGATGATTAGAGCCAAGGTGGGAGCAGTTTTTCTGCAAGGTACTAATTTCTGTTATCAGTTCTATTCTATGCACTGCAGATAATTGGAAAGGTGCTTCTAGCTGCATAGGTAAATAGATGGCAAAGATTTAATGTGCAATTATTTTTTGTTTCTTTTCATAATTTCCATTTTTTTTTTCCTCTGAGATATCAATACATTTCTGCCCATTGATTCTGGAATTTGGAACATGAATCACATGTGATATGCAAAAGTGTTATGGACGAAGAAATTTATCAAGCCCAACCAGAGGTCTTAAAACATGGTTGGTCAGTAAGCAAAGGTAAATATTCCTGTCTGCCTTCCTTTCTTCATGCATAAGTAAGTGAGTAAAGAATAGGATGTCATTCTCCTTAGTTCTTATAGGTAGTTATGGTTATCCACTGAGACTTAGTTGTCACAGATGGATTTATGAAGCTTGGTCAGATTAGCTTCTCACTTTCCATGAGCAGGTCTCTATTTCCCTTTCTTGTTGCCTTTTATCCTGCTGTGGTCATATATAGCAAGATTGAAATTCATTTTACCTGACTCTCAACATCTACAGTATTTCAGTTAAGTATTTCAGGCCTTTATAGTTGAAGATGTGATTCATTTGAACTCTTTCAGATGTCTACTTTAGGAATGGATGAAACATGCCAAACAAGTACTTCTACTACTACTATTTGGGTTTATATTTACTCAGATTAGGAGTTTCTACTTAGTAATTATAATTAATTAATTAAATCTATTTCTATGTAGAACTGATAGACAAATAATCTCTATTATCTAAGCCATAACTTGAGAATGTTTGTTTTTTTTCACTTTGCTTTGACTGGAAGGGACATTTGAAGATACTCAGTTCAATACCCCTGCCATGGGCTTTTACTAGCTTAGATTGCTCAAATCCTGATCTTTCTTATAAGCCACCTTTAATATTGAAAGGGTACAATAAGGTCTCCCTGAAGCTTTCTCTTCATGCTGAACAACTTCACCTCCCTCACCTCTGTCATCCTAGGAGAGGTGCTCTGCTCCTCTTGATCATCTTAGTGGCCTCCTCTGAACTAACTCCAACAGGTCCTCATCTTTCCTGTGTTGAGGGCTCCAGAACTGGATGCAGTACCCCAAATGGGGTTTTGAGAGCAGATCAGAGGGGAAGAATGACATCCCCACTGGTCACACTGCTTCTTACACAGCCAAGGAAGCAGTTAGTTTTCTTGTACAATGTTGAACATTATTCTTTGTGCCTTTTCCTGCAAATGAGCTCTGCTTTCAGTGGGAAAATGGTAGAAAATGAATGACAGGATAAAGCAGAAGAACAGTAGTAGGAATCCTTTAAAATCCACAGAATTATTTATAATAGTATCCTGTAAATAAAATCTGATATAATAAATCCAAAATAATTTTCAGTATGTCCTACTAAAACAAACAGAACTTCAAAGAAAAGGGTGACTGTTTCTTTATTTAAATTATGTTTGCCCTTAAAACAATTTGCTGACATAGCTGGGCTGGGGAGAAGTGAGATGTTTCACCATCCTGACTGACATAAGTATGATAGCAACTCCCTGGATGTAGAAATGCTTCTAAAACAGCGCCAAAAGGCTAATTTACAAGTACAGCTTATTCTATTCCTGGAATGAAACTCCTTTGCTGCTGCTCTATCCCTATGGCCAGGATTACAAATGTAAACCTAGGATAATGCTTTTTCAGCAAATTGTTGTAAACCTAAAATGCCTTCTGCCTTTCAGAAGAATCAACCCATATATTTTTACTTTTGATAACCTTATGATTCCCCTCCAGTGAAAAACCTTTTCCTTAAGTGACCACATAAAAATATCCCCATGGCATATCTGGAACAAGTTCATTTGACCTTTTGTTGAGGACCTTTTCTGCTGTACAGCCAATTTATACTGGTCTCTTGAGTGGTCACTTATGAGATATGTATATTCACTCAATAAAGATGTGCTGTCTCGCTGAATGTGTGCCAAAATGTTATGACTTCCCCTCTTCATTTCTGTCAAACAGTAAGAAGCTACTTAATAATCTCTGGCATATTGTGTTTTGTCACTATGTATGACCTGAATATATCCAGACATATGTTATGCAAAGCCTTTGTCTCTTCTTTTGCAGTGGCTGGGAGAAAGTCAATTACTTATCAAGAAACTGCTATGCTTAATTCTTGGGGGTATTTAGTTCCAGAATATAGTATAATGTGCATATTCGATGCGTTCTTTCTATGCTATCCAGGCAAATCTGGTTCCATAATCTTCTGTAAAGTTCACAAAAATTCCTCATAGCACTGAGATAGGAAGGTGAGTGCTGCTTTGTGCTCCGGAAAAGAGGTAGGTCGGCTTTCCTCACAGCAGCTCATTTCTCACATAATTTTGAGTACATCAGCTTTTACCAGATTCCAGGTCATAGTTGGGTTGTTGAACATCATGAACTTTTCAACATAGGGAAAGTAAAGCAGTGTAAGCAAGTAGAGGGTTTTAAATGACCGAAGTCTGCAGTTCTAAATTAAATTTGTAAATTATCTCATTTTAATAACTTTAAATTGGAGTGAGTTTTTTGTGGGTGTTTTTTTTTTTTTTTCTGTTCAATTTAAACGGAAAATATGAAACTACAAGAGAAAATCAAAACAGAATCCTTTTTAATGAGAGCATTCATATGAGGAGTTATACCTATATTATTTGTATGCTGTAAGTTAAAATATCTGTGTTCGGACAAGCCCCTTCAGACAAGGAATATTTTATAGCTCATCAAGCAATCCCTGCTCTTCTGAGTATGCCAAAGCTGTGCTGCTGTGCTTGGGGGGATCCTGATTTGTGCCCTGTGTCAGCATACTGTCTGATTGGAGACGTGGTTAAACCAGAGTTTCCTGTGCATGAAGTTGTCTCAATGACTTCCTCTACTCCATCTGGTACTCCATCTACTCCAAAAAATATCTCTGCTAGTAAAACAATCACCCTGCTTGTAACTTATTTTTTGCTGCCTGTAAAAAACAGAAAGCCTGCTTCCAGCTGCCTGGACACTGTCTTCCACCAGATTACACTGTCTCCTCAATCACTTCAGCATGACTATTTTACTGTTCTCTGCATCTATAAAAATGATCCAGGCTAAAGTCGGAGCAAGGGATGTAGTTTTGTGTGACAGAAACATGATACTTACACCAGCTGAACTGAGGTTTCTTTGGGATTCATGTATTTCAGTTTGAAGTTGCTACGCTTTTGATGGACCACAGCACAGTGCAAACTCAGTGTGATGAGAATGTAACCTAGTGAAAAACAAATGAGATTTCATTCAGTTGTGTCTAATAGATATTTTTATGAGAGCTGTTCAGAAAATCTCATCTTCTGCAAAGCTCTTAATGGTGTTTGCACTTAACTGCTAAATCTTGCAAGATTCCTTTCAGGAGATTTCTAATACATAACAAGCATAGCATCACATACATTATCCTGGAGATTCTTCATAACTTGTCACCTCTGTTCTTTTACCTTATGTCTTATCTCAGAGTGAACTCTTTTGAATAGACAGCAGCATATGGAGAGAAAAAAATTATTACACTCTTATCATATTAGTTTATTGATAGCTGTCAAGTGCTGTGAAATTTATGCCAAACAGTGTAATCCACACTGTTACTGTTACAAACCATGGTCTAAAGAGAGAACAAGTTCCTGCAATTATATAAGGTTTCTTTAGGCGATGAAAATGGCAGGAACTAGAGATATGACATGTGACTTACGCTGATTCAAACAGAAGGTTTAATTACCTCTAATTTTGTTACACTGTAAAAGAGCAATGGAAAGAAGTATCTGCTGCAATGCTGTTGGCTAGGAGAGCTCAGTAACTGACCAAAACACAGTAAGTTCCTGCAAACTAAGTTCTGTGTGGCACCAGGGGCTATTTAATTAGCCAGAGACCAAACTAATGAGAAAAATCACTAGAAGAGAGAGTTTTCCTATTTTTATTGCTTCTTTCTGAGCAAGGATAGGGTGAAAATTTAAATGAAGTAAAAGTTCAGATAAGAGCTTAGGATTTTTTCCATAATAATAGGAAGAATTTCTTGGCTCTCTTTCTTTTCCTGCTCTCTGTGTGGTGGTGAAACCTTTAGGCCAGAAGAAAATGAGATGGCTGCTGTGTTCTTCTTGATGCAGGAGTGAACACTTTGCAGGGTTGACTGCTCCACACTTTGTCATTGCCCCACTAAGCTGTGTGTGTGTGAGAGAAGGCCCTCACCAGCTTCCAGCACAGAGTGAATCAGGCTATTTAAACAGTTTAAACTGTTAGTCTGAACTAAGCTGATTTTATTGCCACTGGATTAAGAAGCAGTTGTATGAATTATGGTGTTTGCTCTGTGGGGGTAGCAGACTTTTCAGTGCTTGGCCAAAGTTGAAAAATCAGCAAAAAGAAACAGGTTGTTTTTGTGGCTCTACAGAGTCCATCAGGTAACTTTTCCTCCAAGAATGCTTCAAGACTGAGTTGTGGACTAGTTCTGTATCCTTTGGGTAGTGCTCAGTAATAATGTCAGATCCAAAACATACGTAAAAGAAGAGTCAGTACCATATGCAGCTTTGAGAAGTATTAAACAGAGACTAATTTAAGCCATGACCAAGCCAATCCACAGTCAGTGGAAGGAGGAGAGCAATCTTCCACAGCTTCTCTGAATCAGATTTCTAATCTGTTTCACCAACATAGGCAATTGCTTAGCTTGGAATCCCAGTGAATCAGACACTCATTCATACTGCTCTTTTTTTTGAGGGAGAAGATTATTGAAGAGGCTGAAATATCTTAGAAGCGCAGATCAGACACTGGTTAAGCTGTATTTAGAACTATGTTGGTTCTGAGTTTTTTTGGCCACCATAATTGCCTTCTATTTGATGTCAATCAAATGTTCTCACTGACTTTAATGTGTCCACTATTAGATTACTTAAAATGGACTCACTTCTTTTCTGAAAAGATCCAGATTTATTACTGAATGATTGCTCCTTACAGCTATTGCACACACAGAAATAAAATAGTTGGTGAGACTGCTGTTTCTTTTTTCCATTCTTTCCATGCTTTTTCATAAAACAGTGAAGTTGTTGAAAGAAGATGCGCTTTTGCTCCCTGTTCTGAATTCACTTATTATTTGGACAGCAGTTCAATTTACTAAAAATAAAAGCAAAGCAGCTTAAAAAATACTATAATAATGTATTTTTTCAGCCATTGTCCCAATACAAATTATTGCATGAAATACAGAGTAGGGACATTAGACTGAGCCCAACAGTGAGTTGAAAGACCTACAGGTACTTTAGCTGCACATCTACTATGTGCATCCTATCCATATAAGTTAGGTAAAACAGAGCTGTTAGGATAATTTCTTCTCCAATACATACCTGCAACTCAGTAGTGCAGAAGACTTCTGTGCCTAAAGCAGCATGACCTCAAAATCCATCTTCGTATAACTTTCATCATTAAAATAAGACTTCAGTGCCAATGTCCCTCTTCTCTCTTTGAGGGTCAGAAACCATTCAGGTCTTCTGCAAGTTCCAGACCTTCAGACTTAGCTTACTATTTTGGAGAGAAAAAATGTTGTCATTCCATCCATGTGCTTGACCAAAAAATAGATTCTCTGTGAAAAAAAATCTAAAAGAATTATCTAGAGTTGCCCTTCTGGGCTTGGTGTACTTGAGCAAGTTTTCTTCATGCCTTGAGAATGATTTGACCCAAAGTGATTAGATACAATTTGGCTTAATTTTCCATTTCAAAACTTCAGTCAAATGAGAAAAATAGCCTTACTGTTAGATAAGTACTAGATCAGTTACACTGGTGAATTATTAATTAGATCTTTGCAACAAGTAGTACATCTGTAATATGGTTGGTTTGACAGATGAAAATCCCATAAAAGGCTATTTTTTTTCCTTAAATATTTACTTTATTAATACCTTAGTACCAGTGTTCAGACATGGAAGCTTGCTCCATCTTTCTGTGTCTGAATTTCAGATGCAAACAATATTTAGTTATTCTAATATTTGTCTAACATTTAATTAATTAGAGTTTTACGTAAGGAACAAATACAAGGAAAGTATTTGTGTTGAGAAAAGCCACACTTCTTTACCTTGTATCAGTAATCATCAGCCAAGACTGTTTTCAGTTTGAACTGCATGCAATATGCTAGTTATTCACTGTCTGTGATTTGTGCTTAGTTTTGACTGAAACCCTGAATAAAATTAGCTTAATTGATTTTTATTGTAGTAAGTATTTATCTGTATGGTAAGCCTATCAGAGACGTAGGCATAATTTGAAGCATTTCCCAAGGTAGCACTTGTAAAACAGCAAAGTTATTGATAGACCCATTTTATGCCTTTTGGCAGGCTTTTGTGAGGAAACTTGCCATGTTGTGCCTTCATTAAATTATTCTCACATCCAGGTAATGTGTTGCCCACTACTGCAATGGGAGATCCAAGAACTCCTTGAAAATCTCTACATTCACTCAGAAATCCAACTTTAAACAGAATACTCAGCTGGAAAGATTTAAGATGTGTGCTGGTTTAAAGGTAAACCAGGGGAAGAAATGAACCCAACTTAAGAGAGATTAGAATTCAGAGTTACAGTTTAATAAAAAGATTACAATAAATACAATGGTAAAAAGAGAAATTGGTTTCAACTCACAAAAAAAAAGAGATATAACCCAGCACCCTGGGGCACAAACAGAATGGTGTTTGTTAGCCCCTATGCTGAGCACCACGTTGCTCCCCTTGAGTACAAAGTAAAAGGACAGGAAAAGCTGTTGGTCAGGATGATGGTTGCAATCTTGTTGAGAGTGGCAGTTGCAGTCCTGTTGAGGTTCTGGTCCTCCTCTGTATCTGATGAGTAGTGCCAGAAGTCCCAAAACCTGAAGATTATATATGCTCAGGTTCAGGTGGGAATGCCCAGTACGTCCCCTAGGGCAGGGAGTTTCACAATGGATGACATATTCTGTGAGTCATGGGATATTTTTGGAATCTTTGATGGTCTAGTTCATTGCAACTGCCTATTGTGCTAGTCCCTAATGGTCCATTAGCAGACATGATCCCTCAGGCTGGATGTGAAGGTGCTGATGCCTCTCCTGAGGGGAGTTACCATAGTGCGTCATTGGTGTGAAGACAGAAACATTCCTGTGCCTTGCAGGGTTCTTTAACACCCAGCTTGTAGCCTGCTGCAAACAGGGCAACTGCTGCAAACAATCCATTATTAACAGGTCATGAGAAATGATATACAGGGTGTAGAATACAGAGTTTTGGTTAAACCCACGCAGTGATAAACTTGTCCCAGCTGCTGTAACTAGGACACAAGGTCAAGGAAGTAAACTCCTTCATGTTTTTTTCTTTTAAATAAACTATAGAGTAACAATTTAAAATAAACTAGAGTAACTATTGCACAGTCTTCAGTATTTTTGTCTTTCCTATGGTGTTTGTGGGGGGTAGGGGCGTTGCTTTGTTTTGGGGCGGTTTTTTGCTATTATTTGGACTTCTTAAGTATTCTTTATTCTTACTGCCATTATTGACCACTGTATTTTACTACTACAGTGAAAAGCCAAGCAGAGCTGTTAAAAAACTAAATGTCTTTCGGCATACTCCCTAGTCTCAGTTTTCTAATTTGAATTTGAGTCATAAGAAAATTTTTAATAGTTTCTCAAAGGAATTCTGTAAACTTGAGAGCACACTAGCTTGAAAATAGTTCAGCTTAAACAGACTAGTTTGCTTTTTGGCAGCATGACTCAGCACCACACGTATTGATTCCAGACAACACAAGCGTTGGAGACATATGATGACCCAGTTTTAAAATGCAAATTGTTGATTAGAATAGTCATTTCATTTTGGTGGTAGAATGAACAATACTGGACCATGTCCAGGCCCTTAAAACAGTTAATGGCTGCCCTCCTCCAACAGATGGCCACTGTGTTTTGTTTTATGGGATAGATGGATCCATGCAGCTTACTGCAGCACCATCTTATTGCAACTAGTTCTGCTGCAGTTGGAAGAACCACTTTCACAAGCAGATGACATGCTGGTGTAATTTGTACAAATAATTGTGAGGATGTAGTCAAACCACTGTAATGAAAGAATTAATTTCTAGTGACTTGAAGAAAGTGTTGGACTCAAAGAGGGTATGTTATTACCAGTTGCTCATTCACTGATAGACTAATTTGTTTTGTATTATAATAAATTTGTTAATTGTTGATAGAAAAAAGTCATACACTTGGGCCTACCTCCATTTATCTTAATGGTACTGCAACATTAGATTGCAGCTTGAATGAAAAGCCGATGTGTTTCAGTGCCTTGGCAGCTTGCAGTGACCTTCAGGAGAAATGAAATGCTCTGTTGGCTAGGGAAACAATTGAGCTGAAACCAATCAGGCACAGTAAACTCAGAGATAGTCTTTCCAAATTAAAAGCTGTTAGTAGCAGCTCAAAACAAGGCAAAAAGTGAGACTATAATGTCTTGCTGCAAGGTGATGTTATGCACAGATTAAAACAGAAGGGAAAAAAAAGGCAAAGTTCAGATCTAAAGGAATTTCCATTAAGTTGAAGAATTTAGAGATTAGAATGAACATTAGCATCCAACAGTAGCTGATGTATGAACACACTGTAGAAGCCATAATCTGTTGAAAATCACCGAGATAAATTTAGTCTGCTGACCTTTTAGTGCATTAGGGCATGAAATAAATCACTGGCTGTAAGTAGTAAATTTGCTACAGTCAAAATGCTTTCCAAGTACTTCTAGCTGTAGAATTTTGCAGTCAAGAGCACTACATATCTGGAATAACCTTTTAATATTTCAATTATGCCTGAGTATTCCAGACCCTGCATTGTTGCATACCCCAAATTTCTATTAATATCAGTAAGTATTTCAGAGAATAAGAAAGAAAAGGTCAGGCTTTAAATTAGTCAGCAGTGTCCTCATCAGTTAATGGTTATTTACAAACTGATAAAGAGCTCAGATTAATCTCTAATAAATTTCCAGAGATTTCAGCTATAGTGCCTATAAATATATTATTCAGTGTTAAAATACACTTCATTGGATCCCTTTCTTTACTATATGTATGTTGCTTCACTGCTGGGTACCGTGGGGAGATGAGCCTATAGGGTGGGAACTGACTTTCAGCTAGAGCTGAAAGTTCCAGTCCATGCTTCAGACATAACAATATTTCAGAAACAGATTTTGTAGTGCTGTCTGTTGTGCCCTGCTGACCGAGAAGTTATATTTTCGTCTGTTCTAGCCACACAGTTGTAAGAAGAAGTCACTTCAAATGCAGACAATGTTTTCCTCTTCTTTCTGTCCCTTCCAGACCCTTAATTTAAACAATTTTAAAGAAAAAAAAATGCATTGATGACTTGTGTTTGGGGGAAGTTAGATCTTCTTTTATTCTTGCACATTTTCCTGACTCTAATGCCACTTAGCATCTTTCTTTTTGCAGAAGAAATAATAATATAATGTAATCCACCCAGTACATATTCATCTGTAAATGTCAAAGTGCATTCTTCAAGGTGTCAAAAGCTCCATTATTTCATCTGATACTTGAGTTATGTAGAGCATTGACTGGACAAGTATGGGCTTTTCCTGAGGACTGCAGGAACCACTGCTCCCTAGAAAGCTTGAAGGGGTTGTTTGAGTTCAGTGTCTTTCAAGATAAGACTTTGGAGGAGGCAGGGACAAGTGCTGTCTCACATGAGATAGTACTGGGTTTATCTTCCTAGGCCTTATTACAGTTACTTTGCGAGGGCAATAGGAAAACTGTATAGAAAGAAATTTGCTTAGTCAACTGAAATTCAAAGCTCATTTGCTTCACCAGGTCAGCAGCATTTCTTGACCACAGCAGTCCTGCAGTGGCTCTTACCTTGTCTGGAGCAGTGAATAGTACCTCTTCTCTTCCAACTGACCCTTAAAGATTTTAATAGATGTATGATCAGCTTTTAATAAAATGAATTGATTTATGGAGTGTTATTTGGAGCAGGTTCCTATATGTGAAAGATCTCAACAAATAATGGCAATTAGATAATTATCATTTTTATAGGTTTGGGGTTTTTTCACTTTAGTATCCGAGGGATCTAGCTAGTCATGCCTGACTTACAATGTTACGCATTTAGTACATTTTCCCTTCCCTGAAATGACTTTTCAAGGCATGAGCTTTTATACTGCTTAGGGGAATACTCCCCAGACAGTTCTCTTCTGAGATTTTCAGGGAATAGCATGTAGGAAGTGATTATCTGCACAAATGTTTTAGCAAATTCAGAGATGGAAATTCCATGTTTCCCTCAATTCTGAGGTTGTACTCTTAAGAGACAAGGAGAGATCAGGCACCACTGACTGGTTTCTCCTTAAAAATACTTACCTACCTACATCCATACATATATACATAAAGCTCCCCAATTTAACAACAAGGATAATATGAATAGCCACATGTGCCCTGTGATCTGCCCTTAATTCCTGATCATCTTGTTTGCAGTTGAGATACCATCTTCTACTATTCCTATTGCCATCCAGAGAGACCTCTTTAACTTTATACTAAGATGACATGCAATGAAAAGGTCTTTATTCCACAACATCAATTCAGAAAAAGAAGAAAAAAAATAACCAAAGTTTGTATCTTGTTTGAATCCAAAATTATAATGAATCCGCATTCTCAGCATATTGCTGGAGTTCAGTGCTGTGTGCAGCTTACTTGGCTCTTTTCATAATGCCCTGTTTGGCAAAGATATTCAGGTAGTATGTCCCATTTATACAGTTCTCAGAATCTGGTGGAGTACAGAGTGAGAGGATTCAGTAGGATGTTATGATAATAGTTGACCTTGCATGCAGTCATCAAGGCCACAAATAACTTACAAGAATTATAAGGTACACAGAAATGGCAGCATAAAAGAGGAGAGGAAAAACTAAAATAGAAAAACACACAGAAAAAAACAAAAAATTGAAGACTTTTCACATTGACAACAGTCACCCAATACGTATATGCCTTTTATTTCAAGCTAATTTTACAGGAGTATAAACAGGAGTTCACAATATAACGTGATCCTTTCATGTTTGTCTGTCCAACTTGGAAACCTGTGCACTATCAAAATTTAATCAAGACTTGAGATTACTAGGTGTTGATTTTAGGTGAGTATATAATTACAGGAAAAGCAAGGGGTTCACCTTTGATTTTTGTGAAATGTATGTATCCTTATCTAGCAATGAGTGAGAGAGACAAAGAAGTGATTGCCTGTTAGGGGGTCATGTGTTTGTCTTACTGGAAAAAATGTTTACACTTACAAAGCCATCATAAATAGTAGCCCTGTTAGTTGATATATTATTTATTGGATAAGCAAATCACTACTGAGCACGCAGGGTTTGCAGTAGAAAAATAAGATAACACTCTCTATATTACTTAGTTTCTCTTAAGTGATTTGAAAAGTATTCTTTTTTAAAACACGGGGTACAGAAAATAAAAGAAGACTACAAACTGTGACATAGGTCAATACAAACTGATATTCCACTAAATGTTCAAAAAGATACTTGTCCAAAAAAAATGTGGCAAGCATCCATAATTTTTTCTTACATTGCAAATGTCAAAACTACTCACAGCAGCTGTAAAAACACCACCCAAATAATAACTGATTTCTTCTGTATGCCCAACTTGAAGTATCCATAAAAGTCCAATTTTTGTGCACTCCTGAACATCCACATTTTTTAATTGATTTCTCAATGTGTGCTAGTTTGAGTAAAGAAAAATTTAGGTACATAAACTGCTAGGGTTTGAAAATCTTCATGTAGACATTTCTGCAATATTAACGATGTTATAATCTTGAACAGTTCTATTAAGAAGATCACCACTAACACAAATGCTGATGCTGTCTTTGTTCTTGCACATGTACAGTAAGTGAATCACAAGAAGTGTATAGTACATGCTCCATTGAATGCACACAATATGCCTTTAAAGTACTTGCTTTATTCATTTGTTTATTGATGCAAATGCCTTATAACAATGTTTATTGATTTAAAGAAAAGTGCTTCTGTGTATGCATTGCAAGCATCCTTTTGGAATTGGAAGCCACTGCACACTCGGTTATTTAAATCTGCTCTACTTTTTCTTTGGGCTCTCTGTTGGTTTCCATGAATTCATTTTCCGCCTATCATCTAATGTAGGTTTTTGTTTTTTGTTTTTGTTTTCCTGGAGGAGGGTTATCCCTTTGCTCTTACTAATCTGGAAAAGAGGAATGAGTAGTGCAAATTCAAAAAGCTCTATTAGAATCAAGGCACTTTGTCTCGCTGTGTTGACTGTACACTGCTATGTGCTCTTCAATGTAAACTATGGCTGAGTGCATTTAGCACTGAGAAGGAAAACCTGAGATTCCAGTTTTAGCACAAGCCAAGGAATTATGGTGAAACTGTTAGAAGTCAGTCTACAAAAACTGGAGGAGGAAAAAGCTTTGTTTAGTTGTTTTGTCATTATTAAACCAATAGTGCAATTCCAAGAAAAAAACAGCCACCTTCAGGCAAGACCAGAGCTTCACTTCAGGCAAAGAGAAGGAGAACAAGATGATACTGTCGTCTTCTCTCCTGAGAGCCAGAACCTTTGCTGAAAGCTTCACGAATCCTTCCTGGAGTCACCCATACATATTGCTCACCTTCATGACCCTTCTTTTCCATGCTGATATTCTTTCTAGTCACTCTTTGTAGCTCAAGTGTGACCTTTAAAGCTCTAGTTCATGATAGCAGAGTGCTAATTTATTTATTTTTAATTTCCAGTTCTTTAAGCTCTGTCTCTCTTTTAGATGCAGTTGTTAAAACCCTACATTTTCCTGAATCCAAAATGAGCAGTGGGCAGCATCTGAAAGGGTTATAAATATGAAAAGAAAATTGAATTCATCATTTAACAGCTCTAATTAAAATTTTTTATTTGTTCAAGTGCCTTCATTGTTTATTTTAATATCAATATTTTATTAGGAATTGAGAAAAGAAACTGCAGTTCTTGGTAAAATGCAAATACACTTTTGTTGCTTTAAATAAAAATGTAAATTTCTTCTTCCCACTTATCTCTTGAAAAAGAAAACACAGCAATAAAAAGAAAAAAATTCTTTTTACCACCTGCATGTCCTTCTCTATCCTTGGCCACACAGGAAAATAGGTACAAACAAAAAAGATTAATTAAAATGACCTTGCTAAATAGGTGAAAATCTGTCTGTTTTCATTTTAACTGTGTTTTATAGGGCAGTAGGGACCAGATTTATGAATGAAATCACCCTTTCACTGATATAAAGGGATGGACATATGAACACAGACACAGAGGTGAAGGTGTAAACCGAATAACTCCACTTAAACTTCATGAAAAAAAAATTCTCATATTAACCCTCATTTAGGGCAGTGCGGACACCTACCTCTTCAGGATGCTGCTTCATAGCTCTAAAGAATTTGAAGCACTTCAGGGTAAGGGTGCCATCCCCTGTCAGAAATTAATGTATTCATATGCTTGAAGAGTAAAGTATATGTCCATAGTGCACCTACAGAGACAATTTCAGTGTAGTATGTAGGCACAAATCTAGGATTAAACTTCATAGGCTACTGCTAAATTGTATTAGTAATGGCCATATAAACTTTGGGACAGGGTAATTTACCCTACTTGTATGAAACATTTAGGCATACTCTGTTTTAGTGTCCATGCAGGTGTCTATCACAATATAATATTACCTTTGACAGATTAGCAAGTGACCAGGTGACAATAAGTTACCAGGCCTCAGTGACTCTGTGATAACTGTGCATTGTGCATGCTCCATTTCCTCATGATGAATAGAAGGTATTTGATACAGGTTACCCTTCTTAAGGACAGTAAGCTTCTTGACTTGTACAGAGAATGCTGCAGAGTAAGATAATGCGTAAGAACATTGGAGCAGCTGACTCCCAGGACTACATTTGTGTGTTAGAGATTTATGTCAGATTGAAATCCAATTTAAGTTAAATCAGTGCAGTTCTGCCCTGCAGGTGGAACGTTATGATTAGTGCATTAGTACACATTAAAATCTATATTTGTACAATCTGTGATTTCAACAGTCATCCAGTAGTAAGTGTAAGTGGGCATATACTAGTTCTATCCCACGTGGAAAGTGAATAAGTCACACCTGTTTAAGGCCAAATTTACATTTCATGTAAAGAAGCAGTTACGCTAAGAATTTTGATATTTTGTCGGCAGTAGTCTACATTCAAAGATGCTATGTTTCTGGTCATTCTAGATATTACACCCTTAATCAAAACAGTAATAAAAGAAGAAGTGCTAGTTAAAAGGCCAGAAAAAATATTTTGATAGTATATATTATTCTATTCAAGGAGCTGGCTTAACCTTCACCTGCAGAGAAAACTATTTCGTCAGAGTGATCTATTTCTATACCACAAAGGAGTGACTGGTGTAATTCTATCAGCTTAGCTCTTATCATCAAACCTGTTAAGTGCAGCCAGGCTCTCAAGATAACTTATTTATCATAGGAAGAGGAAAGGTGTACTGCAGTAAAGTGTACTGGCTGGAATACAGTTTTGCTGATACCAGATGCCTTCTCAAGAGAAACATTCTGCTTGTCATATGCCAGCACAAAGAACTCTTGCATTGACCCTGACCTGAGAAAACTTTTTACTGTGTAAGTGGTCTTATCAGGACTTACACTAATATATCGCTTTCACTGAAAAAGTTAAAAGTAATAACAGCAGCGGCTGTGTAAATTCTATTAAAAAAAATCACTGTAGGCCAATATTTAGGTTCCAACTATTTTTTCTTTGGAAGCTGTAACTGAATTTTTTCTGTAGATTAGCACTTACCTGTTCTGATCTGGTCCTTATAGTTAACTTACTATGTCGTATAGGCTATTTGTAACTTGGGGGATGGGGGGGCAGGGGGGCTTAAGGGGTTTTTTTGTACTTTTTTTCAGTTATAGGGGGGGTTTGTTACATTTTTTGGTTTGCTTGTTTTTACTGGAATAAATGATTACACCTGAGCTTCTGATCCCCTCTGCTGTTCCCTCTTTTGCCTGAGGTCATACCCATGCTGCGTCCTGAGAATTTATATGCAAATTTATATTTAATTTCTCTGCAACTCAAGTTTCATATAGATATATTGACATGCATATAAGTATGGCACATAACTCTAAAATTAGTTTTGGGGTTTTTTTGTTTTTTGTTTTTTGTTTTTTTTTTTTTAATTTGGGGGTTGTTTTTTCAAATAGCATAATCTATAGGCTTAATTTAATTGCAACAATTAAGAA
>JAWWEV010000115.1:67900726-67960677 GCA_035583235.1 Hafferia zeledoni
GGACAAAAAAAAAAAAAAAAAAAAAAAAAAATGGGGGGGGCAAAAACCAGCCAGTGACTGCATCTTATCAGTTAATATGGCTTTTCAGCATGTTTCCTCTATGTTTGTTTTTTTTTCATTAAATAAGATTCCATTATGGGCTCCTTACCATAGCCTGTGATTTGATTACTGTTTAAATCCGTTATGTGTGGCTTTTCTCAGGACTTTGTTTTCTGAATTTCAAAATGGTTGCACTTAAATTGCACTTGATTTCCAATTCATTAGGCAGTGGATTATATAAATCCACTGATAAATACGACCATTTTCACTTGCATGTACTGTACTCATTCCCTTTTCAAGGTAGTGAAGCTCTTGTGCAGGCTGAAGAGCTAGGGACCCTTAACCAGTGATGGAGTAGGACCATACTGGTGATCATTTTATCTGATTTAATAGAGTCTGCTGTTAACAGAGGCAGGCCTAAGTCAGTGGTTAAAAATGCTTCATACAAGCTCTTTTCTACTTTACCCTTCTGGGACCTTGGCTTTCCACATTTCTAGAAGGGTTTTTCTAAGTTTGCAGCTATTTAGAAAACACAGATGTTGTTTCTTCTCATCCCTGTCACAGGTACATGGGAAGTCGAAATCTAACAGTGAGTTATTATGCTAAAATTTTCTACTGTCTGCTTCTCAAGTGCACATCACAAAAAGACTAATTTTGTATAAATTTTCCTCTTTGTTGTCTGAGTCAAAATAGGACTTTGATATTCAGGTATGTAAATAGTTTTTCTCTTCTTTTCTTTCATTTATTATGTACTGTGAGAAAGAAGGATAGCCACAATCCTTTACAGCTATTATTAAAGATATATTATGTTACCCTGATTTTACATCAATAATTTAAACTCAATAAATTCTCTTTTGAATAGGGAACTTATCTGGCTTGCAAGTTAACTGTACCGTGGATGATGTGATGCTCTATATTGTAATGCTTCCAGAGTGAAGTTGCCATTTTCACGTCACTTAGGATATCCATGGTCTACACTCAATACTATGTTTTTAAGTTTTCTTTAAGCTTACTGTGTTGTTTTCTCAGGGTTTTGTTTGTTTGTTTCTTTCTTTCTTTCTTTTGTTTTGTTTTGTTTTATTATATATACTTACATATGCTCTGTGTTCTCCCCATTTTTCCATTTTCTGGGGCCCTCCATTATCCAAGAAGATCAGGAGCTGTACACATGTACTGAAAGCTGTAATAGACTTTTAACAGATATGTTCTTGCAGGAGGTTAGAACTGCAAACAGCAATATATTTCCAGTGAGTCTGTCCAACAAAAAAAGTATTGCCTGATGAAGCTGCGGTCACCCATGGTACTTTGAGAAGGGTTAGAAATCACAAAGAACAGAGGTCTCTATAAGGAGAACACATCACCATTGTTCCATTCAAGGTGAAAACAAAACTAGGAGCTACTGGCTTGGAGCAGTACACAAGCAGAGTTTCAGAGCTTCATGGGGAGCCACAGTCATCAACTGACCTCCAGGTAGCAAGGAATGGGCACAGACGGCCTGTTTGTGTGTTTGTCTGTTCCTGTGCATTTTCATATTGGTATGAATGGCTCTGCTGAACTTCTACTGTCTCAAAATAAGCCCAGCTGACATTTCAAGGCAAGAGGCTGCGTAACATGCTCACTCCCCACTGCAGACTCCTTTTGTCTGATTAGTCATTACTGTGAGCAGTATTCAGTTGCACAGCTAGTGTCTCTTGCCCCATCACAATGAACTTTCCTTCCTTCTTGTAAAGAAAAATAAGCAACCTCAGTGTTAAGTACTCCACTCTTTTGTGGTGGTCAGATTTTGTTCACTGTCGAGTTTTTACCTTCCCTGCCCTTCTAGTCCTTTAGTAGTGAGCCATCGATCTGGACTGTCTGGCTCTCTGCAGGCTATTTCTTATTGCTTCACTTTTCATTTTGAAAAATATGCAAACTTCCATCTGTTTCTTGAATACAACCTTTCTGAGATCTATGCAAGCATGAGCTTTTTGTGCTGAAGAGGCAGGTTTCTTAGGACTGTTGCCATTTTACGTGAATGCATTTTGTCATTAGTTTTCAGAATAATCTCTAAACTTCTATAGTGTTTACAATGCAATTGGACACCAATGTTAAGTACAAGCAATGGCAAAGCTGTTCAACAGTAAAATCTCAGGTTTCTGTTTTTAGCCAGGGTGTATGTGCTTGTGCTCTACAGCAGATGTTTCTGCCTTTGAGGCAGTTTCAATGCTGAGCTATTTTAAAGACAGATTATTCTACATGAACAAGTAAATTCATAATTAATTCTGCTTTCAACTTTTTAAGACTATTTTTTTTTGCCACAGAGAGAAAAAGTGTAACTGCCTAAAATGTGAGCTCTGAGAGCTTATATAATTCGTATTCCATCAGATGGTGTTTCAGTGACAAAGGATAATGCGTTCTGACCAGAGATGGCTTTGATGCATACCTAGCACTGAGAGGTAGGATGTGAGTCAGATAACTAAAGGCTGTCATTATATAACTGAAGAGATGCATGTCAACCAGACCCCACTACAGCACGTTGCATGAAAATTCTCTCTCTCTCTGAGACAGGTGATGTTAAAAGCACTTTCCCCCCCTCCTCCCCCCCGCCTGCCCATATACACTGTGATTATTAATTAAAACTGGGACAAGACTCACTTAGTTTGGAAACCCAGACTATACAACCTCTCCTCAGAACTGTCTGCCAACTTTGCTGCAGTTTCAGGGTACTTTCTTTAGGGTCAGAGACATTTTGCTAAGCAGAAATAAACAATGTTGGCAGCTCTCTTGTATGCACTGGTATGTTTTCTGGAGGAATATTTTTATATTTTCTTGTGGTGGGGTAAATACAAGTTGCTGTTGTGACTTGTGATAGCACTTCCTTGTTTTGGCCCTCTGGAAGGAAGTTGGTGGAAATTGAAATTGCAAAACATGTTCTCAGTGGTCGTGTCCTCACTGCAAAATGGGATAGATGTTGATCCAAATAAACCTCTAAGTTTTAGGCAGTCCTGTTTAGTCATCTGAACATTTAATACTTAAACACCAGCACATTTGGATGAAATGTTTCAAATAGATAAAATGGAAGGAAAAAGCCACGTGTCAAAGTGCAGACTGAACTGGTCTTTCAGTAAAAACTACTGAGGTTTATCAACCCCAGGTGAGCTGAGATGTCTCTACAGCTCTCTTCAGGGTTGTATATCAGGACTGTACAGCTGCACAGGAATGGCACAGGGAGACCTATGGCAGGTTGCCCTCTGCATCCTGCCTTACCAACTCAACCACATCCCTCTTCCAGAGGCATAGATCTTTCCTTGTTCAGGGGTCTGAATGGAGCAGCAGAACACTATACAAATACACCTTTGATGTGAGATGCTCTGTTCACATTTATACAACTCTTGCCACTTTGACTTTGCTTTTTTCTTTACCTTTTCAGTGGCTCAGGTTTTGTGAGTGGTTGTTTGTGAGGTTTCAAAATGATGTGAATATATTTTTTTTCCTTTCAAGGGTTGTTGCTGTCCAGACAACAGTGTTATAGAATAATTATTATATTGTAAAAGTTATCAGAAAACATTTAATTTGAGGAATGTGATCTTGTGGATACAAAACACAACTCTGAATGGGGCAAAGTAAGCTTTGGGTCTTGGAACAGCTTCTTCTTTCATCACATTGATGGAAGCCTCTAGTGGTGTACAGTATTAGCAATTAGCCCTAAGGGAAGAAAGGAGAAATCACTAATGGTGACAGCAGGAGCAGTTGTTCTGCATGGCCTCATGGATTTTAATTTCTATTTCTTGCTCAAGTGTGTATTTGTAGTGTATATTCTCGAGAATTTGTGTTTTGGATTTCATATGCAGCTTCAGACAATAAAACAACATTTTCTAATCATCTCTCTCTTGCTAAAATCTTCTGTGGTTAATGTAGTATTTTATTTTTTACAGTCTTCTAAAACTTCTATATTATATAATTCGGGAATTGTGGGATTTTTGTACCTTTTGGTTCTAATCCTCTTTTGCGTAGGTCACATGTTCTTTTTCAAATAGATACATTGTTTTCTTCCATAAGTACTAGGGCAATGTTGGTCCTAATAGTAAAAATAAAAAGATATCGGCTAATTTAAGACCCAGCTTTGGAGTTTTGGTTCTGCTGTTTCCCTCCTGAGCGCCATTTGTCTTGTAGAATAGAAATTTGCAAGTGAGGAGAAGATGGAGGATGGTAGAATAAGGAGGCAGGAGTGGTTTTGGAAAACAAAAACTGTGTTACTTGACTAAAACAGCAAGTGAAAATCAACCATATTTTATTAAATGTACATGGAAGAGAACAAACTTGTAAATGCTGTGTGCACATAACCCCAAGTCAGTGAATGACTCAATGTCAAAGACTTTGTTTTCTGTTTGAGAAACTGGTATTTCAGACACAGGCTAATTCCCAAAGGCACCCATTCATCCAAATGAAAATTGTAGATCAAAATGAATGGGTTTTAGTCCTTAACAGGAGAGAAAAAGTGTGGAAATAGCAGGTTCTTTCCCTTTCCCTCCCCCCGCTAAGAAAAAGCTTTTGCTTTCAGTTTCCTTTATTAATTTTGTATTGAACTAAGTGTACTGTCAAACCTCTTGTCCAGATTGCTCAAAACCGTATTTGGCCAAGTTGACAGCAATTACAAAAGCCTTTACTTGAGCCCAAATCGTCTTTTCATAGCTGCTGAAGTGTCTCAGAGAATATGAAACAAAACTGAATAGGTTGCATTTTATAACTATTAATGAGCCTTCTTTCTAGGTATATAAACTGTCAAAATGGTAAAACCTTATAAAAAATGTCTTGCCTATTTAATATTTCTTAACATTGCCAGATCCCATCAGTTTTTGACAATCATTCATGTTATGTCAGTTTTAATACTGTTGAACATGGTACAGATTTCCCTTGGCTTTAACCAAAATTTGCTATTTATGTGAAGTGAATTTTCTTTAATATAAATGAAAGCTACTCTTTCTTTATATACTTTCTAGCTTATTTTTTATTTTTTCAGACACATGCAATATTGTAATATTGATTAATTTTTTTCTTATTCACTAATTATTTTTCAACAATTTGAATAAATTAATATGTTGCTGAGTTGTGTTTTAGATAAGTAGAATCTAAATTAGTTTGTACAAAAGACAGACCAAGTCCCAATTCCAGAAAGTCCTTAGTTTTCAGTCCATAAGTCCTATCGTGTCCTGTTCACTCCAGTTCTCTTCCCTGCTTTATAGCAGATTTCAGCTCAAGTTTTGCAATACATACAAGCATGTGCTTAAGCTTTGCTGTTCAAAAATCAGAAGGCAAAAGAAAGTCAATACAAACCAAAAGTATTTCCACTTGTCTTCATTTGCCTTTTGTTTTTATATATTCTGGTAATATTTTCAAAATTTATCACACCTATTGAGGCCAGCAATATGCCTAACAATTATAACTTAACAATTAAGTAAAAATAACTCCTAGAAGCTGGTTCTTTAAGAAAAGCACATCAGGAGACTCACAAAAAGTTATGAGCATTTTCAGCACTGAGTTGTCTCGTACAAACTACTTAATGCTGAATTATGGATTACATCTAATAGCAAAATGAGTAAGCAAATGTTTTAACATATTACTTCTGCCAGGCCAGCTTTTTCCCTAGGCTTCTCTTAGACTGAATATGAATCAGCTCTGCTCCAGAAACTGCATAACTATGTCTGTGTGTTTCTAATTTGCTCTGCTGTGTCTCACTTACTGTCTTCCTGGTTTGGGAGGCTGGTGGGTCAGGCCTCTCTTAAAATGTCATAACTAGAGGCTTTTGTGTTTTGCATACTTAATCTGGAACTTTTTGTATTTTACATTTCTTTTTTATCCTTTTGAAGATGTTATGTTTCCCATTAAAATCTGTACGCCGTGCTGTGGTTAATATTTTTGCAGCAGTGACTGCTTTGAATTGGCTTCATTTTCATTAGACAATGGGTAACAAATCACTATTCTGAGGAGTCTCACTAACAGTTAATATTTCATAAATAAATGGCCATTATGTATTGCAGTATGCTACTTTAAAAACAGCTCTTTTCCTATCATTCTTATGGTACAAAAGGGAGAATAAAAGGTAATTATGTGATGCTTCACAAATCTGTATTTAAAGTGATTAAAAATTGGGATGATGTTTCCCATTGTGAATCTTCTTAGTGATGACAATCGATAATAAAAATACACAAAGAAATGGAATTAAGTGTTCCACATTCTTTTTCATATCCTGTTTTTTTCAATTGTCTAAATAATACCCTCATTTTTGATTAATTTTTTTCATATTTATTTCTTTCTCGTGTTCCTTTAATTACTCTTATAGTTATCAAAGCAGCTTGTGAATCTTGATTTACAAGTGCTAAACTAGAGAGTTTATTTCTCACAGTTCCAACTGTTCTGTGATTATGGTCTAATAATGTTACCAAATACTTAAAAGTGCTTTTGAGGCTAAGGCTTACTTTCCAACAGAATGGAAGTTGTGGGAAATACTGGAAAGACTGAGTATGAACAATTAAGTTATTCTACCAGCATAAGCTATAATCCTATTGCTACTGTGTATTGCTTCCAGTCTTCAGGACTCTGCACATAAGCTAAGTATTAAAAGCCAGATGTTAGAAAAGGGCTTCTGCCAGCTCCCTCCATCTCAGCACTGCCTGAGGGTGGGGTTTGTTTGACCTAACTCCAACTGTCAGAAAATTAGGTGTTTAAAAGATATCAGTCACCTATTGTGGCACAAAGGAGACAGATTCACATGCACACAGATTTATCAGTGGGCACCATAGCTAGTGGCATACATTGACAGTCAAAGTAGCTTTTGGGGAGAGAGAAAAACAGAAGAGAGAGAGAAAAGGGAAAATGAAAACCATCCCTGGTAGCCATCAGGGAAGAGAAGTGACAAGGTCTACCACTGAGCACCCTCAGGTCCTGCTGCATCAGTTCGCCAACACATATGCACACAACCCTCAGTAGTACCTAGATGGATGTCTTCAAGACCTGCTCAATCTGTCAGTTGCTTATGGGCATAATGCTGTTAGTGTTGATGGAAGCACACTTTGGGAGCAGGTGCTGCAGCCAGTTAAGCTGTCTGCATGCATGCTCTTTGGTCCACTGGGTAACCAAAGTGTAGGGAAAGAATGGAAGAAGGGTGACTCACACTGGGGATGGTCATTTCCCACTAGAATGATCCATAACAACAACTTCAAGGCTTTCAGATGCAAGAGTGTGAGAATAAAAGTGGGCAAATACTGTAATAAGGCTTTGAGGAAACACTTGTGTTGTGACTTCAATGACAGACTTTAGTTGTAAGTGGAAAGCAGACTGTAGAGTTTCAAGTTGAAAGCCCTTTGTGACAGAAAACATGAAGATACTGTGCAACACTACTTTGGGAAGGGATGGACCACCCCAGGGGGATGCCTGTCTCCACTGGCTGCAGAGGGATCCCCACTGAAGTTTGTTGCTTAACTTTTTGTTAATACAAGTTGAATCCTCCTCCATATACACCCATTTGACAGCATGATACTTTTAATATGAAGTTATTTATCTGTCTTCAGGAATCCTCATAGGCTGTGCTTCTGGTTATGCTATGTTTTTTCTTGGTTATATCTATCTTTAGCTTAGCAGCTTTTAGTAGAATACTTTTATTTGTATCAAAATGACATATTCTGTAAGGAACTGACACTCTTCTAAAAGGATCTGAGAAAATGGTCTGCAACTCAGCAGTTGCAGCACTTCAGCTGTGCTAGGAAACCAAAAAAGGCCAGTATGCAATAACTGAAAATTATGCCTAAATATTTCAGCAGCTCATGTTGTTATATCATCAGTTATATCTTGCTTATCCAGGCTTATTCCCATAGGGTTTAATGAACTGCTTGGAGTGGTAGTACTTCAGACCCATTAGCAGCTGGAGATGTAAAACTATTTCAGTAGAAGGAATCCCTTCCATCACAGAAATAGTTACACAGGCACAATACGTCATGTAGAGCAGGGCTAAGTAACCATTGTAGGATGATTTACTGACTACAGCACTGGAGTTCTTATTCTCTTTTCTGTCTTCCACCACCTGCTTTATCCAGTTAGTTTGAATTCTTCCTTTGACAGAGTATCATTCATGCAGATCACTGTCCTGTTAAGGTTATTCTGATATATTTCTTTTGTGTGACTCCCTCTCTAAAGATCAAGCCTTTCACCCAAGTCTACAAGGACAAAGAACTGCCTGTTTTTCTAGCTATGAGCTCTAGTTCAGGTGTGAAAGGACTAGCAAGAATAAAACTAGTCATCCCTAGCCTCTTCAACATTTAGTACCTCAAGTATAGTGAACTGGTTTACCTGATCTGAGTTCTTGTACTGCTCATCTCTGCTTCAATCAAAGTGACTACTCTCATCTTTTGGTTGGTGCATTATCTGTAGTTTATACTACCCATCACAAACATAAGAACATACAGATCCCAACACACAGTTGCCCCCAGGTATTAAGCTCTGATGGTCAGACTGACATGATCAGTAACCCAGATATCAGTCATGGGATTCAGTGACAACTTCTCTTCCTAGGGAACATAGATACTATTTCTATCAACAGTGAGAGGTGTTTGATGACTAGCAGTAAGCTTACTGTCTGGAATGTGTAGATAGTACATTTATCAGTCATGTAATGCGAGTTTTTTGGTTAAATAGTTATCAGGTTTGTGGGTATAAACATTTAACAAAGTAATGTTTTTTGACAGCTTAACTAAGTTTGAAAGCATCAAGCACTGGCACTTGGATAATGGCACTGGCAGGAATGCTTTTACTGCATTAGATGCCAATTAAATTACTGATTTCATAATTATAAATCAGCATGTTACAGTGGATAATTACTGTTGTCACACTCAAGCTGAAATACTTTATATAAGCATAAGCCTTTCCTCTGTTGATTTGCTTATTTGGGAACCAGAAAATATTGCATATAATTTTTTAATATTTGAATACGTATCTTTTAGGTTTCCTGCTTTTGCCTGCAGCCATAGCAGCGTACTGTGCTATACAATGGCTCGATTTAATGAGTGTAGACAGTGTTCAGAAGGGATGTTATGGTCTTCAGGAAGAGAATTGTTCATATAAAATTAAGATTAGTTTGGGTGGCAAAAGCAGAAAAATAAAGCACTTAAAAATAATTGTCAGATAAAGCATTTTACCACTAAGAAAACTTGTTAAATAAAGGAAGGGTTTTGGAAATTTATAATAGCAAGGACTAGTGCGGAAAGTCTGTTTGCTAGTGTGGAGTTGCTCTAAATTATAAAAGACATGTTGGAGAGGTAGTCCTAGAATAAGATCTTGAGTTCTATAATAAGAAAACATAATATCCCCAGTGTTCTAGGCTATTTGAACTTAGTGTTGGTTAAGCTGATTGATTTTTCATTGATAAGTCCCAGTAGTAAATGTAAAAAACCTGACCATAAAACATGGGCAAGCTATAGATTAAAACACTATTTTGCATCTTTGAGCGGAAAATAGGGTCTGTTTGTTGGTTTTGTTTGTTTTTTTTTTTTTTTCTCAAAAATAAAAAAGCTAATGGTAGTTTATCATGTAACAGCACAATAATTCTACTTGTAGTCATAGATGTGGTCTATTGATTTGGGCTGGGAAGTGGGAGGGCAAATCTCAAGGCCACTCCCATCTTGTGCGATTCCAAAATCACAGCTTGCCAGACCAGAACAGTAGGTCAGAATACTGGAGCACCTTCCAACTCTCTTGTAATTGGGCCATACTGAAACCAGAAATGCAGAAGGCTAGAAGAATTACCAATACAAGAGACCCATTCCTGGTTTAAAATTGAGGACACTCTTATTGTCAATCAGATGTGGGGTTTCAGCCTTTGCTCTCAGAATTCTTTGTGCTTCCAGAATTTTGAAAATAGACCACAGTTGCTTTCAACATAGTCATAAAAAAGGATGACCCTTACATGGGCCTATCCAAAGTTGTACATTCTGGTTTGTAAGGGGATCAGGTGTGCATGGAAGACAAAGAAAATCCATAGTTGTTTTATGTTTGTTTTCACCATCCAGCTTAAAATGCCATCACCCTGCAGCATGCTTATCAATATTGCTTTACTTTCCCAGCTCCTTGATTTCTTTAGTTTTCTTTCTTTACCCAATCACAAAATTCTGGCCATAAAGTAGAACTGCTTTCCTGACTACTCTATAGCATCTTGTACCCTCCAAACATGAGGTTTGATTGTGGAAGCAAGAGATTGCCCAGTGTACATGGCAGTAGAGAGTGGCATCTTCTGACCCCATCATTCATATTTAAACTAAAGAAAATAAAAAGAAATGCTTTATCATGTTATAGATCTAAAAAGATCTATGGGTTTTTTTCCTCTTATGACTTTCTGATAGAAGTACATGAATTTAAAGAGGTAAAAAGTGAAAAGTAGTCTATTTAAATCTAATTTTTCAGGATTAGAGGAAGTATTACATTGTTGCAAAATCTCTGTCTTTATCATGTAGTAGAAAGATAATTGTGATGCTTTTATGAGTAAACAGGAATGATAACAATGACTGATTTTTCTGTTTTCTACATAAATATATATTGTATCTTTTTTACATCAATACATTTTTCAAACATTTAGTTAAAAGAATTAATCTTGGATTGGGTTTTTTGTGCCATTAATACTGTTGTAGCCCACAACTTTTAAAATTGAAAGCTAGACCTGTTTCTTATTATTGAGACAAAAGCAACACTCTATAAATATTTATATACATCTGAAGTTAATCAGTTCACTGTTCTGGAATTAGCTGACTTGTTTGCCATGGTGTGTCGCCAATTAGCAAGAACCCAGGGATACTGTCAGTTGACAGCTGGAAAGAGATCCCAAGCTCTGCAGCATACGGTTTGCTATGTTGTACAAAACCCTGAGCTCATGGTATTAATGCTTTAATATTACTTATTAGAATTTTCATCAGCAATCTGTCTGCTACTTTCTAAAAAGCAAAATATACTGCTAGAACCCTGCAAGGAGCTGTTTTCCTCAACATCATACTTTTTTCGGTGTTTGAAAAAGCAACTCTTTGTTATTCCTAAAAGGAGATGGTGAAAATAAAAACAAAACAGGAAAAACCACAACAAATAAACAGAAAGGAGGAGAGTGAGGGCATTTTACTGTACAGAAAGCTGCATAATTCAGAATGATTTCTAAATAGAACACCTTTAGAAGATAATTAAACAAGTTTGTTCATGGTACTCTGGTTTTAAAAGAAAGATACATACTTAAAGAACTAAGTGTTTATTATTACTCAATGGCATCCAACAGTGGATTCAAATATTTTTTTCCATAACTATTGTGACTGGTTGACTTTTTTCTAGCATAGAATGCCCAAATACAGTCTACTGACTTAACAGGTACAATATAAAAACACAGTTTACCACTTTTAAGATTTAGAATAAATCATAGTTGTTTTTCAAGTCTGTTTATTCATGAAAGGTTGGGTAAATAAAATCACCTCATAGGATCAGAAAGTTATGTCCTACAATAGTGAGAAACACTGAAGTTATTTATTTTACATCTTTATCTTTTTTCCTCTCTAGAAAAGAGAATATTTTAGAGAATATATCCTGTGTATCCTTATATATATTCTAGAGAACATATCCTATATATCCTTATATATATTTAGACAGAGAGAGAGAATGCAATTCTCCTTGTATTTCACATATGGTCTGTAAGAGCAACGCTGATGTTGCATATTCCTTAAGTCCCTGCCACAATGGGGAAGGAACAACCAGTCAGAACCTATGGTTCAGGATGTGGCTGGAGTCATAAGAGCTCTGTGAGAATTACACATAAACAATTCAATATTAGTATTGATCTATTTTTGCATTATTTACAGTTACCCCAGAGTGCATGTGCATAGTTTTGATGGAGCTTAGCTGCTTTAGGATTCAAGCTAAATATCACATTAGAACCTCCCCCAGGGAGAAAAGCTCTCTGAGTGTACAGAATAATGGAAAACACGTATCTGTGGAGTGCTAAAGATGTCTATATAACCTCCTGTGTTGGCTGCTATATAAATTAATGCATGATTGTGCAAAGTAATAGATATTTGTTAATAAGGTAGAAGTAATATGTATGTAGTTAAGGGACTAAAATGAAAATTGCCACATTTCCTCCTTTGTCTGGAGAAGTTTCATCACTGAATGAAAACATTAGGAGAATGATAATAAAAATGAAGAAAATTTCTTTTACCAGAGAAATTTGAAAACAAAAGTTTGACAGGAGTGAATGACCTCGCATGTTTCACAAGCTTGAATAGGTTTCTGCTGGCAGCATGCTGTTGAAGGACAGATAAAAATCAGAGCTTGTCCTGTACTGTCTGTGGAAGTAACAGCAGAGAAAAGTGTGTACTAGAAATCAGTGTTATTTAGCAAAAAAGGGATTTTACTGTGAGTTAGAGAATTTTGAAATGTACATATTTCTCATTTGAGTTTTGGTGATTTGAGCAAATCCACAGGCAGAACTGCTGAATCAGCACTATCCTTGATAAAGCAACAGAAGGACAGCTACATAGTGTTAGAAAAATGTATCTGTCTTGTGGAAGGCGGGAATGGCCAGGTGCATGGGTTCCAGCCAGTACTTTCCAGAGAAAATAGGATTGTGAGTATAGCAGCAGTTTAAGATATTAGCACTGGTGTCAGGCAATCCTGATGGGGCAACCAAAGATGTGGTGCTGGCTCTGTATCACTTTTTTTCCAGGTATGATCCCTTTTTCTGTATGTGAGCTGACAGGATAGCCATCAGCAGAACTGTCTGACTCTTTGCCATTGGCTCTTTTCCACTCACTTGGGATAATTTTCTTTCTCAAGTTATGTTGGCTTCAGAGGGCAATATTTGTCACAGTATAACCAAGAGCGGCTCCAATTTCCTGGGAAGTCTAATGCCTTGAGTTGAAGATACAGAAAAGTGGCAAATTCCATAATGCATAAAAGCGCAGAACTTTCTAGCATGGGATTCATTGGGGTTTTTTAACTCATGAGAAACTGCAGTGATAGGACAAGGATTAATGGATTGAAACAAAAAGAGGGGAAATTTAGGTCAGGTATACCAAAGATATTCTTTACTGGGAGGGTGGTGAGGCACTGGAACAGGTTATCCAGAGAAGTTGTGGATGCCCTGTCCCTGGCACTATTCAGTGCCAGGCTGGATGGGTCTTTGAGTAACCTGGTCAAGTAGGATGTCCCTGTGCATGGCAGGGGGCTTAGAACTAGATAATTTTTAAGGTCCCTTCCAACCCAAATATTTCTATGAGTCTGTAATTTTTTCATAATGGATTATTATGGAACAAATATACCTAGTATAAAAGTGTAAAATTGCTAGCTGTCATGTTTAGGACTGCTGTCCTCCAATTTATTGCTCCCACTAAAACCACACTGGTGCTGCTCATTTTCCCTTCTCCCTCCAGCTGGAGGGGCAAAAGGCAGTAATTATGGATTGAGATAAAAACAATCTCCTGGAAATATCAATGAGATAGGAAAAGGAACAGTAACAGCAACAGTATTAAAAATAAAATGTATAAGAAATTATTTACCCAGAAAATCCTGTCACAATAAACAAATATGAAATGGCTTCTCCTGTCCTTTTTTTTTTTTTTTTTTGGGGGGGGGGGGGGGAGAGAAAGTGAGTCCCTTTTCCCCTGCCCCTGCCAAAGAGGTGAGGTGGTATAGAATAACATTTGGGCATTATCCACACTCCCTCCCAGGTACTGCCAAAAATTAACCCTGTCCTGACCGAACCAGGTTACCCAGAAAGTGTACTTGTAGCCTTTATGATTTGGCTTTTATTTATTGTTTTCTAAATATGCAATAACACTTGCCATGTATTGCATAACATAGTATGAAGGATATTAATGATGTGTCAAAATCACCTTTCATTGAGATAATATTTTTTAATAAGTCTTCAGTGCTCTAAGCTTAGAGGCAGTTCATTTCAGGGAGGTTCCATGTTTAGGAAATGGGCTCCCTTGTTTTAGATGATTAACTGTCATTATAGATTTCAAGTTTTTTACACTTATCATAATTCAAGTTCCATGGAAATTCTTTGAAGAATTCATCTTAATATGTTTTCAGATTGCATTGGAAACCTATAGTGTTACCTTATATCTTTAAAAGCCATCACATTATGGATTCCTGTCTATGAATGTTTGATAAGCTGGTCTAGAATAAGGGAAAGAAGAAGTAGCTGCCAGCTAACCTCATGAAGTCTGTATTAGCTGTTTAAATGCTTGCTTTGTATAGCTAAATGAGATAATGCAAAAACTCCTGTCAGATCCATGAATAAGAAATACATTTTGTCTTATATAGTATTTACTTCTGCAAGGCTTCTACACTTTTCATAAGAAAATAGAACCCAGTTTTTAGAAGAAAAATTCAATGCAAAAAATTTTGTTGCTTAGTTTCATCATTCAGTTTTGTCCCTAATGGCAGAGTCACATTAGACAAACCAAACTTGCAAAGCTGAGTGTTTCTAGCAGCTGGTCCTGGAACTGAGGTTTCCCTTGGGATGATGGGGAAGAAATCCTTGGGGTCCTGCACACAACTGTAGATGCACCTGCTGAATCAGTCATGCTCCCCTGGTCCAAAGACTGTATGTCCATGCTACCATGCAGTTGTTTTTCATGCCACCCAGCCTCTTTGGAGCCCTATCTCCTTTTTAGAATATATATAAATCAGTTTTGTGTTTGGTGCAGCCTGGATGGTGGACAAAGCAGAAATTGCATGCACGGCATGCAATTTGTCTGATTTATCTGTACAAATTGCTTTTCATGTCACCATGGTAGGGTTGATATGCTGTATTTCTGAAGCCTACATATTCCACACAGAAGTGTCTGTTCATTTTCTTCCCAGTGAGAAAACTGAAATAACTAGAATACTGCTTGCCTAGTATTTATCTGCCTTCTTGAGACATGATAGCATGTTCAGAGACTATAACAAAAAGGTAGATAAAATGCAAGTGATATTATGGAACTATCACCAAAAAAAAGGAAAAAAAGAAAAAAAAAAAGGAAAAATTCAGTGGATGCTAATTTTTCAACCAAATCAGTCCAGCAAGCATGTTGAAAAAAAAAGAAGTGATGGGATGTTTTTAGTCTTGATATTTTCTCAAATATTTATTGCTGCCCCAAAGGAAAGGAGAACAATTATAGTTCTTTTGAGAACTTGTACAGTAGAGCACTAAAATGTAAAAATTAGTCTTCTGTGTTATGTAATTCTGATGGGGAAAAACACAGTTACAAGAAGTTAAATGGTTTGGAGTTTCATTGCTGGGCTTTTTAAACCTATGATTCAGTAAAGAATATCTTCCAAAGTCTTGTATTACTTGTTACAGCCGTTTTTTATGATGATTCATAGCTGTGACAATTCAGCCTATTGATATCAAAACCACTTTGTGCAAATCCTGTGTGCTCCTTTGTTCCACTGACAATATGCAAAACTCTTCTTATATCACTTGGGATGTTCCACTCTTTGAAATTTCTGACTTGAGTCAACTGTTTAATAAATATATTTCTTAAAACAACAATGCATTAGGATTGTTTTCTGCCATTCCAGGCACCACTAGCCTAAGGAATGACCCTGGGTTTGTGGGTTTATGTCTGAAACAGTAGTTTTACTAGATATTGCAGAAAACTGCAATTACATTTCTTTTGTGTTTACATTCAGGATATGTTACAAAATTACTGTAATTGTGTGGAATAGAAAGTGATGATTATATGGTTGGCTTTTTATATTTCAAAACTATAAAGATATTATAACATTACATGTCTGAGTTACTCTTATAGAAAAGTGAAGGGTACATCAGGCTGTTTGTGGTATATTTCAATCTCTGTAGCTCATAACCACTTCAGTAAGCTCTCCAGAATCTACATGAGGAGCACAGTTGATGATTTAGGTATCTAATAGGAACAAAAAAAATAATATCTTAATCATTATATAAAAGTATTCAATTTGGAAACAACTAGGATCTCTAAAACACTGATATGAGGCTGAATTTATTTATCTGGCCTGGCAACCAACAACCCGTTCAAATCTCATCTGCAGCTAAATTTTGGTCATTGACAAATTCAAACAAGAACCTTCTTTGTATTATTGATGAAGACAGAAAAGCTTGTGAGCAAAATGGGTGTCTGTATATGTTTTTAACTATTGCCTGGACAGGTAAAATAAGTTTTCTCATATAAAATACTTTTATAGGTTACTTTCTTGACTAAGAAGAGTTTTGTACCTGTGACACTGGTGGAAGAATTTTTTTAATGAAGGGGACTCGTTGACCTGACCGTGGTGTGAGTTCCAGTTCTACCAAGGTAGAGGGATAAAGGGTTTTCTATAAATAGTCACAGCTGCGACTCTTAGCTGTGGTAGATTTCGAGCTTCTAAACCAAACAAAGTGAATACTTCTGATGAGTGGCAGGAAAGTACACCGTGTGCCTGGGGCTTTGCTCTCTTCAGTGGGGAGAATAAGTGTCCTACTTAAAATTGTTGCAACCTAAGGAGCCTCACTGTGCATAACTTTTGAGTTCTAGATGGGGACTAGTATCAAATAAGTCATCCAGGAAGTGCTTTTTTTTTTTTTTTTGTTCTTTTTTTTTTTTTTAATGGAACCCAAAAGGAAATTTCAGAAATTTGTATCTTTAAAAGAGTTTGTTGTTGTTTTTTTAAATGGAAGTCTTGTTTGAAACCTTTTTTTCTTCTGTATTATCAGCTTAGCATTTCCTGTAAGCATAAAGTCCAAAATTTAACTGGGAAAAATACAGAAAAGCTTCTTTCCTCATGTCAAGATAATCTTTTAAACATAAAACCCAGAGGATAACAGTATGAATGCTACCTCTAAAACTGGGTCACTCATCACTCTTCTTAAGAAAAGTTATACTGTCATTCTTACAGTCTATCAGAAAAACTGTAGAACTTTGATAGAACTAAAAAGTACTCCTAAAACAGCAGGATATGTTTTAAATTATTTTTATTATTTAATCTATCTTGTTTCTCTAAAGTTTTCTTCTGGAATATGTTTTGAGGAATAAGCCAAATAAACTTTTTTGTGCTATTCTTTCTTCCTAAATGCTAATAACTTTATTTGTATCCAGAGTTTCCAAGTTACTGCCATGGGTTTTCTAGGCAATGGAAACCTTTTCCAGAATACTTTCTGTGTTGCTCTTTCTTCATCTCTATGACAGTGATTATCTCAATCTATACTAAATTGAGACACAATGGGGAAATTTTTATGCTCTCCTTGCACTTAGAGCCCGCTTGGCTCAGGGTGTAGATGCTGAATGTACTTACATGCTAATTCAGCATTTCTGTTCCCCTAGAGAAAAGCTAAATAAAGTTTGAAAGTTGGGGGGAAAAAGCATTTCTTTCGTAAATGAATGCAGCATTTTTTTAGGTCAGACCCTCATTAGTGGAAATCAATGTATCATCATCGACTTCCATGGAGCTATGGAAAATTACATCAGCTCAGTCTATATGCAGTGATAATATTTGCATTTGTTGACACTTTGAACAAGAGCTAAAGCTTTCATATAGAACAGTTTTGTTGCACTGTGAGTTCTTAAGACTTTCTGTTTGAAGTGTTTGGAATTTGCTGGTTTTCAGACGTTTGATAGTGCTATAAGGCATCATATTTCTTGTTCTGCTGGGATTTCCTAATTAGCAATGCTGAGCATGCTGAGCAGGAATTGTTTTGAATGTAGTGTGAACTGCTGCATCTCCGTCTATGTTGCACATTTTAAAAATAATGTGTTTCATCAAAAATGAGTCTGTAGAATTTGAATGACCTCAGCTGCTACACCTGGGTTCTTGAACCTGAAAGTTTGTCCATGCAAGTTTTCATTTGAGAGGTATAATTCATTTCCATAAACATATTAGCAAATAAGATTACTCTTTGCCTTTCAGAAAAGTTAGTTTGAAAAGTTAATTTTTTTTCCCCAAAAAATACAGGATAAATTTCTCATACCTTTTTTCCTTTTTTTTTTTTTTTTTTTTTTTTTTTTTTGACTATGTCTAATTTTAAGCTTGTTTGATGGCAAATCATCTTCTTCCGTATGAGTCACCACAGGACTTGGGCAATCTGAACTTTGGAAAAACAGGAGTGGAGGTTATATGCATGCTGTGACAGCAATAAGTCAAAGATCACAGCCTTCTTTTCTGGAGAAATGAGGTTTAAGTCTAGAGAAGAGTATGAAAACAGAAGTAAGCACTTACTGGATACAGATATTCTCAGGTATTAATTTAAGAAGTATTCTTGCTATGTGCTCCTGAAAGCAGTCCTTCTACATGGAATAAAGTTGGTAGATTAAACCCCTTTCTCAGACATGCCTCAGTCCATACCTGTACTGAAACCATATCTGTTTAGAGCAGGGTGTAGAGGACATGGCTGAAAATATGTTGATATGTTTAATTCAGCTCTGCCTGGTGCCTTTTCCACTGACTTGATCTTGATGTCTTAAGAAAACCAGAGGTAGAAGTGGAAGATTTATGAACATCAGTAGTATTGCTTGAGCCTGAGTGCAAGGAAGCATAAGAACCAGAGCTGATGTTAGCATTTTGGTAGACTCACACAACTGTTTTTGTTTTCTGGCATCCAGCTGCTTCTGACATCCATTTCAGTCTTTGTATTTGAGAGGGCCTTAGGATCTGGAGAATGGCCACTGATGATCTTTTTGGTTCACACGCTGTGCCAGATCAACCCAATCTGCCAGTAAACCAAGCTGTAGTGCAAAATTAACTCAAGGGGGAATTGTAAGACGACAAGAGAGCTCCCTTTCCATAAGCAGTTGCTTTGAAAAGATAGTGTTTTGCCGATGAGTATTATGTTTTGGGTTTTTTTCACTGTTGCCAGTGCTCTTGATTTGCTTGTAAGCATAATGATATTTTGTGGGGGTTTTGTACAGTCCAGAGTCAAGTGAGCACGTAAGAGTCTCAGTCTTCATTGAGGACTGAATTAAAATAAACCTCAAATTATAGAAAAAGTAAAAGCTAAAAAGTATGCCCTGATTGCATGGGGAAGGCTTAGTCACCATAAAAGAGAAAATAATGCCTCTTTTATCAGAGGAGGGGGGAAATCCTCTTATTGTATTTTAATTCAAAGGAGGTTTTTCTGCTGCAGATCTCTTTTGTACTACAGCACTGAGAGAACTCCTAAGAATATTTATATTCTGCACATCTTTAAAGCTCATGAATTGAGTAGTACACGTGTGGAGATAAATAAATGCTCTTCAGGTTGAGTTTGTTATATCAGGATGAGGGACTAAAAAAGCCTCCGCTAAACTGTTTGCACCTCATTTGCAAGGTCTCTGTGCATAGTATTAATATTAGTGGAAGTCTTTGCTGAGAAAGACCTGGGAGGATTGCCTTTAAGGCTTATTGGCTGCATCATGACTGCAAACTAGCACTGGAAGAGCAGATCTATTGGCCAAGTTCGGTAGCTAACGAAACTTTCTGTGCATCCACAGAAACTTCCACTCTCCTGCACAGCCTGCTGAAACATTATTACAAATGGTATTATTTCAATATCTTTACAGTTTCTACTCATTTCACAGTCTTGTGTGTTCTTACAACTCTGGTGCCTGAGCACCCCTATGAATATACACTTAATTTCCAAAACTGGCATGCATGAGAAGTAATATGGTTATTCACTAATGCTAATTGGCTTCTAAAAAGCCAAAACGTTTTTCAGATATTACGTATCTTGATATGCTAAACAGAAATAGAGAGGAAGATATTCACCAAAGTGAAAAGAAAATCTTTTGAAGCATTCATCTTCCTCTCTCAGTGAATCAGTTTCTGTCACTTACTTGCCTATCCTTGACAATCTTCATTTATCACATGCCTCTTTTTCTGTTGTTTTCCCGGGAATTCCTATCAGTTTCAGCTGATGAAACACCACAAGCCAAAGACAGCAATTCTTGGTGGTCTGTTCTAGAGGATCTGCTGGTTTTTACCAGAGTTGGTAAACACATGTGTAGAAATAATGTGAGAAGTGGAAACAGCTTAAACTGTATTCATTTGCTTTCTCAATTTTTAATGAAAGCTGCCTCCATATTTTCAAGAAAAGATTTTTTTTTCATAACTTCTATTTCTTAAACAATGTTGGAGAAGGGATATTGTGTATACATGTTCAAATGAACATCAGGGATATTTAGCTGGATTGATAGTGCTCTTATTCTTCCAGGTAACCACAAAAAGCAGAAGTTCACCTTAGAACAGGCTCTATTTTTTTTTACGTTTCTTTCCATGAGAAGTGAATGTTTATTGAAGCTCTCTGAGCAATAATTTTTTTTTTTTTTTTTGTAGTCTTAAGTAAAGTAAATATGACCATGGGGAGGAACTATCTAATCCCAATAGACATGATGCCGATCTCTTTTGTGCCAAAGTAAATCAAGAATAATTTTACCAATGTCAGTACAGCCACATCAGTAAAATTCTAATGGGAATATGGAATTGGCAGAGTATCTCTGTAAAGAATAATGAAAGATTGCAGTGGGAATTGTTGTGCCTGTGTATCTCTGCAGGAAATCAGTGGAATTTGGTATTTTATATGGTTGAATAAAAGAAAGTTCTAGTTTTAATTAATCAGGGCTGAGTTAATTAATCTGACATGTGACAGGAGAACACAGTGAAACTTAACCATGTCATCTGAGACCGGACTGAGTATCTCTTCTCTGTAAAGGAAACAGGTTTTTCAAATCTGCTGTTAATACAGTAATGATTGGCAGCATTTGGGCAGGGTGGACACCAACATAAAAGCAAATTGGAAATTAAGACTTCGGCTCTCTCAAATGTGGCTGCAGAACAATTCTTTCTGTGTGCCTTTATGACGGAAACCAAGAAACAGCAAATTTTTTTTAGCACAAAAAAATTTTTGCATTTTTCATGGCTGGCAGTATCTTTGCTCAAAGTGCAGAACCAATTTCTGAAAAAGTGACCATTTAGACTGTTTAAGCAACTGTCTGAGTATCAGTAGGCTGCTTTTATAGCCTGTGCAGATACATACACAATGCATCCAGACCCACAGTGCTGCCTCATGCACCTAGCAGCTGTCCCTCTATATGCCAGTGGAATACTCCTGTTTCCCCACAAACTGCAGGTGTTGCATGCAGCTGCTGCTGTAGCCAGAAGAGAGAAGGGGTCTGAAGGCAAGGCACTGAGATCAAAGGAAGCTGCCTTTGAGGAAGGTGCGGGGTTGAATCAGGTCCTAGGAGGTTCAGTACAGCATTAAATTTTTTTTCATTGCCTGCCTTGGAAACATACTAAAACCTTTCACATTGAGAAGATGCAAAACTAGTGAAAACACAGATGGAATAAATAACCTTCCCAGTCAGAGAAATTAGAACTGGAAAGTAATAATTCGTCTAATTTGTATACTCATCAGTTTAGAGAAAGAAAGTGATCAAGGAGAGACATACCGCTGACTTTGCAACTTTGCTCCCAAATGAGAAAAGAACTTATTTAATGAGCAAAAGTACTAAAAAGATAAGCCATTCTGATATTTGCATTCATATTATATTTACTGCTTTCTATAATCTGTGCATCTCCGTAGGTCTGCTGAGGTCTGTGAAGTTACATTTGTGTAGGACCGTGTCTGGAAAGCTGACAGGACTGAGACTCTTTAGGTCTCATGCATACAATCTGGTTTGGGATTCAGAGACCTGCTGTGTAAATTTCAATTTTAAAGATAAGAATCTCTTTCCTCTGAGCAATACCTAGCATTTTGTGGGGAGCAGGCCTGCAGTGTTAGGTCTGTCAGAGAAGCCAGGCTTCCTGCTCAGCAGTCACCTGCAGGTGAAGAGACTCAGGGTGCCTCACTTCCAGCCTCCTACTTAAAAAAAGCCAGTCATGCTGCAGGTAGCTCAACCTTGTCCTGTTGCATTTTGAATAGGCCAAAGGATGGAAATTCCACAACCTCCCTGGGAAACCTGCTGCAGCTGACCACCTTCAGAGAGAATGTTTTTATTTTGCCAGAATCTTCTGTGTTGCATGTTCTCACCCTCCTACTGTGCACCTTTGAGGACAGTCTGGTTCTATCTTCTCTGCACCCTCCCCTTAGGTGACTGTAGACCACAGCAAGGTCTCTCATTAACCTCCCTTTCTTAAGACTGCCCAAACCCAGTTTTCTCATCCTCGTCTTGTATCTCATATGCTGTGGTAATGGTTGTTCTGGTGGTTTTTCTTGCCTCTTTGTAAAAATGTAGATAACTGAAATATTTGGTAGCTGCAGTTAAGAGAGGCAGGAGACGGGACCAAATATATACTTACACCTACGCTGCCTAACACTAAACTAAAGAAGAGCTTGCCTGTGAACTATAGCTTGTGGATTAGGAAAGATAAAATATCCATGCCATAGGAGCAAAGAGTCCTGTATGGTGGTTTTTCAACTGTTCACTTACAGATTGTATCAGGCACTACATGGTAAGATGTAGTAAGTAGCTGTGAAGAGATGGAGCAGCTGATAGTAATATGTACACAGACTTTGAAGGGAAAAAAATCCATAGCATATCATAATATATGCTGGGTTTACTCTCCTCCTTTTTGCCCAAAAATAATTGGTGCTATGAATACATGTGTTTCGATATATTTGAACATAAAAATGTATATATTATGAGAAATACCTTCACAACAATTTTTTTCTTAGATATAGGTAACTTAACTGCATTCATGAAATCTTTGGACAGGGCTGTCAGTTTGTAATGTGCTGATGAGCATGTGTGAGTGCCACTGGCCCTCCTCATCTACCCACTGTCACACAAAGCTGCCAAGGGTCGCTTTGTGCTGTAGCTTTCCCTTCCCAGTGAGCACAATGTATCACCACTGCCAGGGCTGTGACACGAATGCTGTCATAGTTCCATCCGCTCCTTGTACCCTTTTGCACTGTGTCTCATGGAAGTGTGATAGAAAGGCATCTCTCTGCAGCAGGGATGCAGGGCCACTGGCTGTTCCTTTTTCTGACTCTCATAGAAAACAGGTTTCCTGCTAAGAAAATTCATGTTGGCCTTGTGTCTGCAGTGGGGTCTGCAGAGGAAATGCATTATTTATTTCCTACAAGAACTAGTGATTTCCTCATAAAGCTGACCCATTTCTGTAGATCATCTGACAAGAGTTTCAGATGCTCTGACTGTACAGTTGTGCTAGAGTGCTGCATTTACATCAGTAAAGAAGCTATGCTTTTCCCAGGTAGCAATATGTACTGAATTGCAGAACTTGGTGTGCAAGAAACCACATAAACTGTATGTTGTACATATGTACTGTATATATGGCATATGTAGGAAATATGGTGGCTTAAGAGTATATATATATACATATATATACACACACACACACATATATATATATATATACACACACATATATATATATATGTTCTTTTCTAGTGCTTTGGACAGTAGTCAGGTATAAATGAGATTTTGTTTGTTTTACATACCAGTGTTGAAGGGTACTTTGAAAATATTTGTTTATGATTATTTTATTCTTCTTTTTCTAACTAAATATTTATGGCAACAAAACCTTGTTATTTAAAACTACTGCCTCAAGTGTACACATTTCACACTTTTTTTTTTTAATGTCATTTTAGTTTGATCATTTTTTTGATCAGTTATAAATTTCTCAGTGTAGACACACTAAACTAAGTTGATTCCGTACTAACAAATTACTCACTGTGAAATGCTGATCTCACTTTTTGACTGACAGTTAAACAGGAAAAATTGGATGTTTTTTCTTATTTCGAGATGTGGACACACTAGCACAGTATGTTTACCAACCTCTATTACAGCTTGATGCAAATAGTCCAAGTCATGTTTTATCACATTGAAATAGTTTAAAAGGAAAAATGGATCTTTTTTTAAGATGCAGGTTGCTAGTGTTCAGCTTTTTGGTGGCAAATCATTGAGCTGCTTGAAATTCATTCCATCATGCAGCCAAAATTTAACTTGGAACTGAAAAACTGATTGTGAACACAGTGATGTGGTGTCCATGATGACATGTTAAGGTTTCACACATCTCTAAAACATTTTGAGTAACAGCTGAATAGGTAATATGTGGCATGTCAGAATTTGCAAGAATGTGGAGTTGTTTCCCTGAGGATAATTGTGCTTCATATATATATATATATATATATATATATCTGGCAGATGAAAAAAGCAATCTATGGAAATTCCTCCCAAGATTTCATCAAGAGTTCCTGGACTACATGCAGTCAGCTCTGCAGCACTGTGCTGAAGGGCTTCCCAATGCTACTGCCCCAAGGCAATCTGTCAGAAGCTTACCCCAGAGATACAAATGCTGGAAGTTCTGGCTTCTTAAAAGTTGAGATGGTCTGATTGTCAGGTTTGGAGAGATGCCACAGGCTCAGAAATTTTGGATTATTCTGAAAATTATTTTTATGAAGCAGAGAGAAGCCTGAAAATGAAAATCTGTGTAACTGAGTGAGGTTTTCTTTTATTTTTTTTTTTCTTTGTCCCTAGCTATACAATTATGGCTTTCTGTACCTGTTTTCATGACATTGTGGCAAATTCATTATTTTTGTAGGGACCAACTCTGACTGTGACTTGAACTTTCCAGAGCAGCCTTGACACTTTGAGAGTTAATGCTTTCTGTCTTACTCTGTAGAAGTGTTAAATATGAATCAGCTGTCATGGTTTAATCTAACTTATTTAATTCTTCGTTGAAATGGACAAGGTATGTGCACATGGCGAGACTTTGTGTATTATCTGAGGAAGAGTAGCTTTCTTATGTGAATAAAGAGCAGGTCAATTCATAAGCGTTCAATTCATAAAGTGTTTAGTTCCTTGCTATTTTCTGAACTAAAAAAAAAAAAGAAAAAAAAATTTAAAAAATTGAAAATTTCTTTTTAAATTCTGCCTCTACAGGATTTGAGGAGACTCTTGTCTTTTCATCTGTTTTTATAATATTTTTTGCAGGGTACTTCTTTGTTTTTTTAACTACAAAGAAAAACCCACATTTAACAGATTCATAGAAGGAAACCTGTAAACCAACTCAAGTTCATTATTTAAATGAAACAATCATAACCTTCATCAAGTCCTACTTTTTGGTGTGCTTTGACTTAGAATTTGCCAAAGTCCACAATATTCTTCACTGAAGGAGCTACACAGCTGTGCAGTATCTAGCTGTCCTTGGCAGGAGTGGGAACCAGCTCAAATCTTTATGCAGTCCAGATGACTCCTCTTAAATAGTTTCTAATGAGATATGATATTCTTTGCTTTGAATTCAGTGAGCTTTGAAATGCTTTTAAGGCATCAAGCATCTGAGTGAGGGCTTTGCTCTCTTAATGGAGAGTGAAGATACAGCTACATCCGTTGATTATTGTTACTGCTTAGTCCTTCTCTCCTGTCTCTACTAAGTGAATGGCAGAAAGGCAGGAGATCCCTCATAAAGGCATTTAGGACTGTGTAAGGACAACAGATGTCCAGGTTGTGTTCAAAGAACTGCATAGAAAATAAGGCAATCAAGCCTGGCAAGGCGTAGTCACTAGTATCTATAGAGGATGATGTCCATGTGATGCCCAGGACATGAGAGGAATGAACCAGCTCATTTCCAAAGGGTGCCCAGGAGCAAAGTGGCCTCAAGTTGCACCAGGGGAGGTTTAGACTGGATATTAGAAAGCATTTCTTCACTGAAAAGGTGGTCAAGCATTAGAAGAGGTTACCCAGGAGAGTGGTGAAATCACCATCCCTTGAAGTGTTCAAGCATGTGGATGTGGCATTTGAGGATATGGTTTAGTGGTGAACTTGGCAATGTTATGTTAACAGTTGGACTTGATGGTCTTAGAGGTCTTTTGCAACCTTAGCATTATGTGAGAAAATAACATGAGGCAAATGGGAACACTGAGAAGACCAGGACCCAGCAGCAATTCATGGACCAAAACAGTAGCTAAGGCTTTACATGCAGAAACTTGCTTAGATCCCTAAAGATTTTGGGGTTTTTCTCCATTATATCTCTTTGGATATGTCTGAGTGTATTTAGCTTATTAAAAAAAGCATCTAAAAGGGGGGGGGGGGGGGGTTGGTGCAAAAAAGAGCGATACAATAGAATTACTGTTTAATAGTATTGATGATAATGCTAGCACTCTCACTGAAAAAGCAATGAGTCTGTTGAAAGGCTTCCTGCTCTAGGAAAGAATTAAAAGTGGTCTTTTTGCCCTCTTATGGGGCATAGAGAACTCCTTGGATCCTAGGCATGAAGTCTGAAAGGACACATTGGACAAAGACTGTAGTTTTAGGTAGAGTAGGTAAATGCACACTGAAAATGGACAGTCACTAAACAAAAATCTCTAGTGTTCTCAGTAGCATAAATAGAAATAGTTAAATTAGAAATCAAATAAGAAGAAAGAATGTTACTCCACTTTATCTGATTTTTCACTTAATATGTATTCATTTAAACTGTTTAAAATAAATAACTTGATGACATTTGTGATCATTATATATAATTACATATATTGATATTTGCATATATTCCATGTTGAATTGTGGCTTTTGTTGGTGTATCTGTCATTCCTGAAGCTTATTGCTTATAATCAATTTGAGGTTTCATCAAATAACAGAAGAGAAATTTTATCTAAGTTTGAAAACAGTCTATTCTTGGCAGAATATATGTGTTCATTTAAATTGTACAGTATCCATTTTGTAAATAAGTCTACATACTGTCAACACATTATTGACTAGTCTCCTTAAGCCTGATGGGAAACCAGTCCATTCTGCCAAAACGCCTATAAAATTGTAAGACTTTTAACAACATTATTCTTAGGGAGCTTGAGTACTGCCCTGGAAAATTTTAAGTTATTTAGTTCATGTAATACTCCTATTGGAAAGAGAGGAAATTTATATATGCAGCTTTCATCCAACAGCATTTTCAAATCTCTCTTCTTTTCTCTAAATGCTCAAAGTTGGTGGCGATTGCCATAGCAAAGCCCTGAGAATATATTTTATTTTCCTTGTGAACAACTTAGCTGAAAATCCTGTAAAGCAGAGACGGGCTTATTTGTGATACATCAAGAGCCCTCGAGAGCTCCCTCTTAAGGGATTTATCGCATTTCCTTCCCTCAGTGTCTGTGTCATGCACACAAGTGATGGCAAATACTGTTTGGATATAATGCTACAATCTATATCTTTAAGTATCACTGACATCAAAGGAGTTGGACCCTTATGATTTTCTAAGTCCCGTTCATATGTCTGATAGACGAGTTCATTGTTTTTTTCATGTGACTATTAATCTCCCTCGAGGGAGAGCTTGTAGGCTCACAGAGATGTTTTGTAGTGTTGGTTTATTTGTTTGTTTGCTTTCTGGAGCCAACCTATTAGTTCTCAAAGATACTGTTCATGATACTGGCATGATTTCTCAGAGCAGTAGTTGAGATGTTTTATTAGTTATTTCAGCTGAACATTTACTCTATGAAACTGAGCTATCAAAAGAGGGCTTTTGGGACACTATCAATTTGGTCTAACTTATGAGCTGAAATTATTGTATCATTATAATATACTTCTTGGTGTCTTTTACCATTGATTTGCCTACATTTTTTAAATTGCTCAATGAGAAATCATTTATCTGATAAATTATTAATGCATAAGTGTTTGCGATGGAAAACCAAAATACTCAGTGTTGTAAATCATGTATCATACAGGCAACAGCAGTGAGAAGTAAACTGCTCTTGACCCAAGTAAGTGGTTTATGTAATGTAGATGGAAATTATGTGGTGACATAAACATTTCATTGCAAAGAAAGGGTGTGTGCCATTCTCCTAGACTTTTGCAAGGTTCGTGCAGATTTCTACATTCTTTTATTGGTGCAAAATTTAGTTTCAAGTGTGCAAATCTATCTACACTTTAGACTCCAGCCACACCTTAAGGTGCTCAAACTAGTCATTGTTTGTAATATTTTTGTAGAAACTTTTTGATTTAGTTCTGATCACAAACATTTTTTCCCAACTAACAGAATAATTGCAGAGTTAATGTCTTTTGGCAGGTCATGTTGGCACTGATGATTTTGAAGGCTTATCTGTTTTTGAAATTCCTTAGGGCTTTATTTACTTTGAAAGAAAGTAGATATGTTCATACCTGAAGCTAGAAATTGCAGTACAGGGTTTGCAATTAAATAGCATATTCACATTTGTGTCTGTGTCCCATTACTTCAATATGGAGGCATAGATAGATTATTTTCAAAAACAAAACCAAAAGCAAACAACCAACCCCCCTCACCCCACAAAACTACATAGAAAAAAAAAAAAAAAAGAGAAAAAACAAGATCAGTTGAACTATTCTCACTAAATACTATTAACATTTTCTCCAGAGGGATCTGGCATTGTTCTCAGTATAAAAGTAGTGGTTTACAAAATGGCTGTCAAATACATTTCTGGCCAATATCAGGGATAAAATGTAGCAGAGTAGCAGTATCACGTGCAACATATTGCCACTTCCCATTAAAGATCTAACATTATTTTTCCTGTAACCTGCTTAAAATAAGTGTAATTAGCAATTTTCTGTCATTAGAAAGGGCTTTTGTGTGAGGCTTGGTGTTGTGAGACACATTTGCTGTAATTTTCCTTTCTCTTCTCCCTCCTCCCTAACCTGTGCTCCAGATTCCGGGCTACCAATATTTACAAGATACTGAGACAGTACTTCCAAAAACATGAGCTGACAAGTACTACCTCTGGGCCCCTACTGCAAAAAATTTCATTCTTAAGCAGAGAAACTGTGTTTATTTTTTCAGTTGCTTGGTTTGGCTTGCTGGGTTTTTTTTTAAATATGCAACAAGTGTCTCTCTTTTTATATAGGCTCAGCAAGTTGTACACCATTTCAGCAGAGATGCCTGATCTTTCCATCTACACACCTGGACATGTTTCATTCCCTGACTGGTCTTTTCATTAACCACTAAAGACTTCCTGAGACTGAACACTGGAGCAGATGAGTTAAATTCTTCTGGAATGTTCTTCATCAAATGTAGATGTGCTGGACTTTCTGGATGTGCCTAAGGACACAAAGGTTAGTGTCTTCCTTAAAAGCCTGAAGTATCAGGACTGTTTCATTTAACCTTTAGCACTGCGGAATATTTCAATTTGTTGCTGAAACAGAGACACAAGTGAATGAAATGGTGACTGACATTGTGTATATAGTTGAAATCATGCTTTTAACTGCCACATAATAAATGTGTGTAGTGAATTGGTGCAACTAAATGACTTGCTGGCCAACAAGAGAAAGCTCTACCTTCTGAGCTTGATTGCCATTAACCATTTTTGTGGTATTTCTTCTAAACTTCGGTTTAATACATTTCAATCACTCTCATGTAGTTTACAACAGATAAAAAGGGGACAAGAGTATTCCACTTACCTCCGTTCACAAGAGGGTTCTTGTTTGGGAGTGAAGGGGTAGGTGTTTGTTCAACTGTGTGTTTAGCTGTTCTAGATGGCATGTGAACTTCAGGGGAATAGCAAAACCATACATAGCATGTTGAAAAAAAATAATTTCTTCCTAATAGCAGCTATTCACTTGCTGGAAGCTGTGAGATTTTAACATAATTCTTTTCTATCCTTTGATTTCTCTTAATATAATCTATGGATATTTTTCTGACACTACTTTGCCACCTCAGGAAAACAACCTTGATCAAGATAATGCACTGCCATAATTTTTTCTGTAGTGTGATCAAAAATGTAGAAGAAATAATTCTGAGAACAGATACATGCTCAGAAAGGTGGTGGAATGTGTGTGGGCATATGTGCACATCAAGTCATGTCTCAGACACATAACTGACAAGAAAAGTAGCAAGATCATAAAGATACATCAGGATTTTCAGCACTAATCATAACATTATAAAAAAAATTATGTTTATAATGATGTGGATAATGATACGAGCAGTAGAGAAAGTGAACAATCATGTAACCTTGATTTTATTCTATGATTGCCATCTGTTTTTCATCTTTTGCAGAATACTCTTTAGAATTAATGCTCTATCTGGGTTTGGGGAAAGAGGGAGAAAAGTTGTTTTCAGTTTTACTCTAGCAAAGTTATCTTATTTCATGTGTACATCTTTTGAAAAATAATTATTTTTTAAAATACTACTTTTTCTTATTAAATATCTTCACTATCTATTAGAATAATCTCAGGAAACCTATTGACTAAAGTAGCTGGAGCTCAAACTTGATGCAATTAGAACTACATTAATTGAGTTCTGCTTTCTCATTTTTGTGGAGGTATTCTAGTGATATTATCTGAATAACAGCTTTCTGATCAATCTCCTTCTGTCCACTACTCCAGCTAGTATTTGTGTTTGCATTCTAAATGCCTACTTCCTGTACAAAATAATTAGAAGACAAAGATATGATCCCTCATCAAAAGGAATTGTTTCCCCATTGGCACCAAATGTCTACTCCAAATAGGAGAAAAGGAGAAAGAAAAAATACAGTTTTGATTTACCCAAGTTCTATTGAAGTTACTGAGAATTTCTCTAGTAGCATTCAGTAGGAACAAGAACATGAATATAAAAATACAGACTTCAATTAAATGCAGAAGCTTAGAGGACTTGCAGGATTGTGCAAAGATTTTGTATGCAGGAGAGCTATGTTAGTTCTGTGAGGTGCCTTCACTGTCATACCTAAGTGTTTTCCAAGAAACTAAAATTCATATAGGGCATATGTTGTAGCTTTAATGTGTGGCCTTTTTCATACTATTACATCTTCTACGGGTGTATGTGCTTTGTGTGTGTGTATGTGTACTACAGGGTGAATATATCAGTTGCAGAGCTCAAAAGTCAAATGCATTGTAAACTCAATTTCCCTGCACTGTTTGCAAGTTTGTACTTCTTGGGAGATTTATGTAACATGTATGTGTGTGGACTGATACATAAGAGATAGCATTATGGGTTTCACTAATTCTATTAACAGAACATTGCCATATTAGGACACATAATGATGGAAGATAGAATGGTTTGGGTTGAAGGGACATTAAAGATCTCTGGTTACAACCCCCCTGCTATGAGCAGGGACATCTTCCACTAGATCAGGTTGCTTAAAGCCCCATCCGATCTGGCACTGAACACTGCCAGGGATGAAATATCCACAACTCTGGGCAACCTGTTCCAGTGTCTCACCATCCTCTGAGTAAAGAATTTCTTCCTAACATTTAATCTAAACCTTTCCTCTTCCAGTTTAAAGCCATTGCTCCTGTCCTGTCACTCTCTGCCCATATAAAAAGATCCCCTCCCTCCTTTTTATAAGCCCCCTTAAGCTACTGGAATGTTGCTATAAGGTCTCCCAAAAGTCTTCCCTCCTCCAGGCTGAACAACTGCTCTCTCAACCTGTCTTCATAGGAGAGGTGCTCCAGCTCTCTGATCATCTTTGTGGCTCTCCTCTTGGCCTGATCTAACAGGTCTAAATCTTTCTTCTGCTGAGGACTTTAGACCTGAACACAGTAGTCCAGGTGGAGTCTCACAAGTAAAGGAGAATCACCTCCCTTGACCTACTGGACACACCTCTTTTGATGCAGCCCAGGATATGGTTGGCCTTCTGGGCTATGAGTGCACCCTATTGTCTCATGTCTGGCTTTTTAGCCACAGGAACCTCCAAGTCCTTCTCCACAAGGCTGTTCTCAATAAGTTCATCTCCCAGTCTGTACTTATATCTGGAATTTCCTCGAGTCAGGTGCAACTTGCACTTGGACTTGTTGAACTTCATGACCTTAAGGATCCTACATATCTTTCATTTTGCTTAAAGTGTTTCTACTAAAACACACATTCATTAATAACAGTATATCAATCTGTATGGAAAATTATGGAAAAAATTGCTTTATTCTTCAGTTTTATGTATTTTTTTACTTTATGCTGCAAAAATTGTTGCAAACATTATTTGATAGATTGGAGAAAAAACTATCAAGTAATGGATATGTTCTTTTAAACACTGCAAATCGAAAAGAGTAAACTAAATTATCTGACTGGCTGCAAAACCAGTGGAGATTTACCTGTCCAAATTCTGCATGATTAGTTTTGTTTCTAACATACTTTTATCAGGCATATGCAGCTAGGTTTATTCACAAGACCTGCAGAAGCTTAGGTAGCAAAGGAAAGACATTTCCCTGATGTGAATTAATATATGATGGTTATACCAAATTGAGTACCTAGCTTATTAGGTGAAAAGAAACATTGTACATTTAATGAAAAAGAAATAATATGATGGCTTATGAACTGGGAACATTTGGCATAACCTGAGATTTAAAACTGGCCCTGCAGATTTTATGTTAAGCCTATGGCACAGACTACATACTGGGGGTTACAGCTTCCTGACAGAAGTTGGGAGGATAGTCCCCTAACATGGGAAAGACTGAATTCTGCCTTTCCATGTCCTAGGAGGTTACCTTAATGTGTGGGAAATAAAATGTCTTCTGTCAAACATATTTTGTGAGGAGGAAAAACAGAAGTGATCTATCCACCGTTTCAGAAGTAGTCAGAGCTGTGAATCCTAATCTAAAGCAACAAGACTGAAACTAAGCATAAGGTCTATTAAGATCCAGGAAAACAGGTTGTGTTTAAGATATGTCTATGCCCTTGTCATCAAGTTTGCCTAACTTGTTGGGTCTCCTGAGAACCACCTTTCACACGAGAGTAACCACATCCCTCTCAACCAGTACTTCTTATCAGAAAACCTAAAGCTACATATATCTGTCTATAGCAGCCAAACAAGGCTTAGACATGAGTTTGATCCCTGGGTCCTGCTCATCTATCCCATCTATTCACATGTTCCCTGGCATGGTTTTGCCCCACAAAATCCCACTCAATGCATGGTAGATTTCAGGGATCAGCATGGGGAAGGGACAGTTTACAGGAAGCCGCTAAGAATAATTAAGAAGCCACTTGTTTTGGGGTGAAGGTAGGGGGTCACCCACACTCTGGGCAAGAGAATTAGTCCTGGTCTGTTTAACTTAGAAATATGCATGATGCAGCCAAGTGTTGCAAAGCTGACGTCTCCACTGACTCTAGCTGTGGAGTGCAGACATCCATGCAAGTTGTTTCATCATATTCCTATATTGTCAGTCTTTTCTCTGGTCACTACTTAAAGCACAGAGAATTTGAGGAGGATAAGCTGAGACACCTGCTTTTCCATTTTGGATTCTTAGACAGGATACAATGCAATGTATTTACAGTATTTATTGCTTTTACACATTCGAACACACGGTGATATCTAATCCTTATCCCCAGGACTTTTTCTTCCTATTTTTTTGTGTCATTCTTAGCTTTAATGAGATAAGGAATTTACATAAAAGAAGTTATGTTTACCATGCTGCTCTTGTGGCAGAAGTTTATTCCCTGTGTCTTCTTGCTAGTTCACGGTCTTTTGCTCATGTTTGTGTAGTCTTTTCCAGAAACTTTGCATAAGAGTTTACCTTACTAGTATGTTGAGCACTACATCTGCTAGCTGATTCTGATGAAATATCTATATTACAGTTTTCTCCTGTACAAAGTAAGAAATTTTTAAACATGGAAATTTTTTTGGTAATAAACTGATGAGGGAAATGTGATGATAAGCTCTAACAATATAATAATTAAATAATTAAATGTGTAAACCCATGAATTCCAGACACTTTGTCTCTTCAGTGAAAAAGCTGAATATCAAACAACATTTACAAGAGGTAGTAAAGGATATATGACTTTCCCTTTCTTGATAATTTAATTCATGTAAGATTTAAAAAATATTTGATTTATGAAAATGTGGGCATTTTTACTCACTTGGAAAAAAAAAGGCATTTTAAACAGCAGGATGTAATTTCAGACTATTTGCAGTCAAGAGGCCTCTGCTGAGCAAAATACTCATTCAATTTAGGAATGCAGATTATAATAATTTTCCTATCTCCCTCACAGCAGGATTCCTGCCATCGTTTTGCAAACCCACAGGTTGCAGTATTGAATGACTAGCTAACTTCAGTTTCAGGTAACAAATGCTTTAAACATATTCTCATGAGCTCAACTTAGTTATAATGCAAAGCTGCTTAGTTTCACCAAGTGAAATGGGATACACTTAAATTGCCTCATCTAATATAATACTCCTTAATACATGCAAAGTGGTTTATGATGGCAAAGCTTGTAGAGCATGAAAATCGACAGAGAAAGTAAGGTTTTCTGGCTAAAACTGTCAAAAAGAAGTCCTATTTTATATCATTTCTATTTAAGAAGGTTAAGAATGAGGAAGGAGAGATTAGAGTAAGAAATAATCAGTCTAGAAAAATGTAAATTTAGTATATTAACCTTTTAATGTATCAGCTCCACCAAACAAGAAAATTATCAAGTAAAGCTGTTCTTTCAGTAATATCTCCTGTACCGTAAAATTAAGTGTAAAATACACAGTGGCCAAAACGTATTGCAGTAAGAAACAATAGTCTTTATCCTATCTGTTTTATGCAGAGAGTTTTGTATTCTGCACCATTTTTCCATTTGCTAGTATTATTATTCCAGTTCTATGTGGTTGTATTAATTTGCAAGCACTTTTTAATTTCGGACAGGGTCAAGGAATTATTCATCTTTCTTCCTTTTTAAATGTTAAGTGAATATATCCCAATCTTGTATACCTTGCAGACACAAGACCTGGTTTCAACAGGACCCCAAAACAACTGGTAACATAATTTGTTTTTTTTCCAGTATCCTGCACCTGCAGTCTGATCATAGGGCTATAAATCCTTTCCCTACATCCCTTTCCAATACTTCCAGAAAACTCTTCAGAGAGGGGCTAAGCTGCTACAGGCTTTGCAGATGACACCCAAGTGTATATCTCATTTTCCACAGATGTAACCAGAGCCATCACAAAGATGTTGCACTGCCTAGAGGAAAGTGGCTCCTGGAGAAGAGCATCTGGCTGTGATTGAATTTGGGTGAGATCCAGACAATACTGGTTGAAAAACAGAAATGATCCAGACAGCCAGTTGTGCAAGATTCCTAGGTACATGCCTTAAGCATTAGTTTGCAATGAGGCTGTTCACATCTTTGGAAAAAGGCAGGGATAAGCATGCTGCTCAGCTGTGGCCCCAGAGAATGAACCAAGAACTCTTGACAGTCCAATTAAAAGCATCTGCAACACGGGGGTTTTTTCAGTAGCCTTTCACTCTGCTTAGAAAATTAAGCAGAAAAACCAGCAGTGTCTAGAAAATTCTTTCATGCCTCCAAGAAAATGGCCTAGTCACAAAGATCTCTGCCTACTTTTGAAGAGGTTGGCATAACTCACTGTATCAAGGGCTGTTTCATTTTTCACGGTAAGAGAACATTGCTTCTTCAGTGCAGCATCTCTGAGGCTCCTATTTGCATTAGGATAGAAAGAACTATCTTGTTCTCAAAGGTACAGCCATTTTGAATCTCTTGATTTCTACAAATGGGCAGCTTCTACAAGAATCTGAAACCTTCTGAAAAAAGAGGATTCCTGACAGAGGCGTAATGCTTCTCTTCTAGTTATACAGTGATCTTTTAGGGACTGTAGACACTGCAAAGACCTTTCAACAAAGAGTTTGACTTCCAGAAGCTCTGTATGTCTGCAAAAATCGTATTTCTCCTGTTCTGTGTGTCTCCTCTTTGTGGGAGAAAGATTAAAGACAGGTGATTTAAATTCTGGGTGATCATACAAACATCCTTCCTCTGTGAAGTTTGAGGATACAACTGTTCCTGCAGGAATAAATAACTGGTGAGTAGATGTGAAAGCATATGTGAAAGCTGTAAGCAAATAATGTCCCATGAAGGTACACAGTTGGAGAAGCCATACACAATATTCTTGGGGAAGCTGGAGTCCAGTTTTAGGATGGCACAGGTTGTTGAGCCTGGTCCCAGATACTAATGAAAAGTTGCAAGCATTCTCTGTGGAAGAGAAATAAATGGAAAACTGTTGATATTCACTGTCAAAATCTTGAACCTTCTTCCTGACAGCATTATCTGTCAGAAATTTCTGTCTCAAAAGCAAAGATGTATTCAGAGAGTACTCAAGTCACTCTGTTAATTTGCCATATACATTTTGAATATATGAACTGGAACACTAATCTTAATTGGTTAAGCTTTGGCCTCATAAGGAAAATACATTCCTGTAACATTTTCCTATTAGTAATTCCTTCCTTGTAGTCTCTTACGGGCTTACCAGCTTGTGCTGCTTATCACAGCTTCATTCACTTTATGAAAACTCTTTAAAATGTTCTCTATTAAGAGATGTGTAGAAAACTCAGTGCACGCTTGTGAAGCACTTGTAGGAACATGTAGTTATTGGGAGGAATAAAATAAAAAATGCAAAACTGCTATTCAATTGGTATGGCTACAGTCATGCTGTACTTATTGCCATCATGAATAAAGCATTTGTTTTTCTAAATTGTGTGTGTATTCCTAGAGGAGTACTTAAAATACAGAGCTTGTTAGAGAATGCATGGAAACAATGTGGAATTTCTCCCATTTCAGTGCTCGAATCATAAGGTATAATCATAAATCCTGGCTGCAGTCTGACCAGCTAAAAGGGCACAGGGGACTCCTTTAGAAATTTGGGAATTTCTTTTCCTTGACCATTTGTGTAACCCAGGTCCTCTGAGGAATGAACAGCCAACCAGTATACTTCAGAGTCTAGTTGTGTCATCCCTCCCAAAAATGCTCTGTTGTTTTGGGAAATCCCAGCACAGATGGGGCAGTGAGCACCCCAAAACAATTTCCTGATCCGCCTTTGCCTCCTGGAGCCCTTGCAAATCAGAAGCTGCAGTGTGAACCTTTTGCTCTCAAAGGGGTGTAATGAGAGCTGACATGCTTTGATCAGATAGGAGACCCACCTGCTGTGAAACTACTGGGTTCTTTGGGGAATTTAAGCTTGTTGATTTGGTTGGGGTTTTTTCTACATTTTTAACAGTTACTTGAAAGCTTAAATTCTCCTTCCTTCCTTAAAAGAGAATTAGAAACACAATTGCATGACATATATATTAAAGTTTTCACTATCCTTCTTCATTTTTCTGGTAGAGGGTGGCATTTTCCCTCCGTGATTAATATATTGGTTTCTTAGTGGAGATCAAGAAAGCTCTTGTCTTAGTGGGCTTGACAGAGTGATCCCTGCCTTAACAGCTTTTGCATAATGCTTCAAATACCTCTTAGTATTTCAAATATACCAAAACTATGTACACATCATTTATAAAAATTTAATCTCAAGTTTCTTTTCACTTACTAATGCAAAAGAAAAAAAATAATAACTTTGTTTTCTTTTCCTTATTGTTTTTGATTTACTGTTCTAGCTAACTTTATGGTTTGTGGCACAAATACTATTCTCCGACTTTTTTCTCCTTGCAGACTATTGTGTGTCAAAATGAGGTAGCAATAGTATTTTCTTTCCATAATGCACTTTGTTTTACAGCTGTATGTATTGTGTGATTCTATCACTTGGTAATGTATACATATTGCTATGTGAATATGTGTTGCAGCTTGTTTGAAAGTATCAGCTGCACCCTCATGTAATCATAAGGTTTACCATAAATGAAGCTTGAAAGTTTACTAGTTTAACATCTTGTGGATATAGCATTCTAAAACTATGTAAATTCCTACTATGGTAGAACTTTCTGTTGTAATTTTGCAGTCCAATGCTGCACAACACTGAGTTATTCCTAATATATGTCCTTAAGAACAAAAGTCAATGTCCTTATATATGTCTGGATTATTGGCATGGTCCTAAAAGGATATAGATAGCTGAAGTATAATACAAGCAGAATCTGCATACAGAAACTACTATTTGAGGATTCACAAACATCTTAGCTTGCAAGGAAGTTTGTCACTTCAAATCCTGTGATCACACAATCCAGAAGCATTGCTATATTGGCTGTGCTGTGTATTCAGCTAACTCTCACTCCTCAGTCAGTTCAGATCTTGCAAGACAGGTACCTCCAAAATCTTGTGTTCTGCATTGATTGGACACCGAAAGTTTCTCAGTAATCTTGAGGTTCTCACCTGAGAACATGAAAAAGTTTTTTCCTGGTTTGAGGACTTAGGCTTTAATTAGGAAAAAAAAAGGGAATGGAGACCAAATTCTAAAATTATCTTATTTTCAGAGGTAACTGACACCAAGTCTGCTTCCCAACACCAAGTCAGCAGAGAGTGTGAAGCCATAGGATAATGCATAAAAAGTGCACTCACTAAAATACTGTGATTTTCACTGCTCATGTATTTGTATTCTTATGTTATCATGGATAGAAATTATGTTCAATGGTAAATGGAAAAGAAAAACATGAAAAAGAAAAGGGCCATGCACTGTATCCACTTCTACTTATTGTTTCATATCACAGGTGCTTTTTTAATGTTTCAGATCCCTGGACACCTTAAATCTGTGGATGGTTAAAAAAAAAAAAAAAAAAAAAAAAAGCCTTTCTACTTTTTTCCTGTTTTGCAAAATTCAAAATGTCACATGAATATCACCCCATTTGTGACTCACATTCAAAGGTTTGATACTTTTCAATTTCATGTTCAAAAAATGGCATGGATCTGAAGTTTATTTTCTTCATATCTTCACTTTAAACAATCCCCAAACAACTGGAAAGATTTCCCCACCTAAACAGCTATTCCTTTCATCAAATATATCAGAGTTTTTAAGTCATTTTCAGAAGTTATTATAGCTTCAACCAATCCTCTTAGTATCTCTTGGAACCTGGCAGCTCAGCCAGGTATGAAAAATAATCTAATTTTTATAAGCACTCTATATATACTGGAAGTTGGGTTTTCAGTAAATAGAGGACAGGAAATGTTCTTTTTTTTTTTTTTTTTTTTTAAATCAATATTTATTCCAAGATAGTTGCACTACCTAAAAATGACAGCAAATTAACACAGAGGACTCTAGCATTTCTGTACTTAGAGAAACTGTGCTAGAGACTTGGAGTAATGCATTTGGATTCTTTGTCCCTGTTTCTGAATATCATGACTCCTTTATTTAGAATATGACTATATCTTGAAGATAAACTAAAAATATGGTAAGGAAACATTTTCCTTTATTTTATTCCCCTCACAAACTGCGTAGATCTCACAGGCCCAAACTTGAATGGTACAATCTGTTCCTTGGCCTCATTGGAGGGACTGAGGAGTTATCCTGCCTAAAAGCATAAGCATGTAGCAGAAGTCTCTAAATTGAGAACTTGCTCATTTTAAGCTGATTCTGTAAGAAGAAGCCCAGCTCTGAATCATATTCTGGAAATGTTTATCTCTTGACACTGCTTATGTGAAGAGTTTAAGGTGACTTCAGCTCCCAGATGACGTCTTAACTGAGAAAGTCATCATGACGGAGAGTGAATCCAGATCCTAATATTTCCACAATCCTACTCCAGATTCCACATGAAATCTGATTGTAGCCATGTGCTGGTTTAAAGGTAAACTTGCGGGAGAAGTTAATCTGACTCAAGAGAGATTAGAAGTCAGAGTTACAGTTTAATAAAAAGATTCCAGTAAATACAATGATACAGAATAAAAACTGGGTTTAACCACCCCCCCCCACCCCCCCCCAAAAAAAAAAAAAAAAAAAGATATATAACCCAGCACCCTGGGGCACAAACAGAATGGTGTTCACTAGCCCCTGTGTGAGCACCACATAGTCCCCCCTGAGTACAAAGTAAAAGGAAAGGAAAAGCTGTTGGTGAGGATGATGGTCGTAATCTTGTTGAGAGTGGCAGTCGCAGTCCTGTTGAGGTTCTGGTCCTCCTCTGGATCTGACAAGGAGTACCAGAAGTCCCAAAACCTGAAGATTATATATGCTCAGGTTCAGGTGGGAATGCCCAGTACCTCCTCCAGGACAGGGAGTTTCACAATGGGTGACTTATTCTGTGAGTTGTGGAATATTTTTGAAATCTTTAATGGTCTAGGTCGTTGCAACTGCCTATTGTGCCAGTCCCTAATGGTCCATTAGCAGACATGATCCTTCAGGCGGAGTGTGAAGGTGCTGGTGCCTCCCTGGAGGGGAGTTAACACAGCTGAGTCACTGATGTGAAGACAGAAACATTCCTGTGCCTTTCGGGGTTCTTTAACACCCAGCTGGTAGCCTGAGGTTTCAGGTGTGGCCTGGGAAGCTGCTGCAAAAGATCCATTATTAACAGTTCCTGAGAAATTACAGAGAGGTGTAGAATACACAGTTTTGGTTACACCCACACAGTGATAAACTGGTCCCGCGGTGACTAGGACAAGCCAAAGCTGAAGGGATCTGTGTAATTGACACCAGACAAATAGAAGCTCTCCTTAGACCTTGATTCAAAACTTGCCAGAATGTTTAACCTTGGAAAATAAGGACTTATGGAAATATTGTCACAGCCTTGAAAGCTGTAACTCAAATGTGTCTGCAGTAAAATGTATCAAGCATGTAGCTTTGACACAGGAATGGGATGATGCATAACTCAATGAATACACGAGGTCTTTTCCTTTGAAACTCCAGACAGCAGTGCTCGCTCTCAGCAAAGCTTAACAATATATAAATAGCTCTTTGTCACTGTCATGAATGCTTGTTTACAAACCTCTCAATCCCGCTGAGTGCAACTGAAAATTGACAGGTAACATTAGAATTGAAGGTGCATGCATATATATGCTGCAGTGTTTTTTTTATTTGTGCAATGTTGTGTTGAGCTGGGCCAAACAAACTGAAGAAATGGGACCGTTGCAATCATTTTAACAAGTTATTTGGCTGCATGCATGATATGATCTACTTCTGGGTCTCGTGAATGCATTCAGCTTTACTTGTTAACCAGTAGAACATTATTTATTAATGAGTTCTTCATGCTTTATTAAGCCTAATGTCAAAACACCTCTGTGGGACTCTAGGCATGTTCTCTCTTTGTGTTAAAGCCTTCTAAAGAAAATGAAAAATTATGCACCAAAGCTGCAGATAAAACCCAGTAGATATCAGTTCAATTACTCTTGATCCTGGCAGATGATGTTTCTGAATATTTGTGAAAGCACAGCATTTGATTGTGTGCTGGCTTAAATTAAAGCATTCTGCAATCTCAGATGTATGTAATTAGGGTGCCTTAGAAACCGAACAAGGCTACTATGGTCTCCAAAGCTGACTGGAGTGCTCAGATGACAAAAACTGACAAGTTCACCATAGAAGTAAAATTCTTGCTTTTCTTCTATGAATTGGCTACTTCATGGGAGCAACAAAATGATGTAAAGTAGTAACAAGGGTAAATTATCTGTGATATTCTGTTGTTTGAGATGACTGTTATGACTCAGGAAAATAGTACCGCAGTTCAACAAACTTTTTCACCCCTGATCTGACAGAAGATCTTGTTTTCTAGCACTGGTATGAGATTCAAATCCAGCAGTTCTGCATATTTTAACCTGTAAGAACATCCTAGGATGTATTTCATGATTTTTCTACATACATTAGTAGTGTTTAACATCAGTTAAACAACAGCTTTTAGACCACGAAATATAGACAGGATAGAATAAACTTGTGATTTCACCTAGTTGAAAAAATGGTAATTCCCAGAAAGTGATCACATTCATCACTTTTTTACACAAATAAGAAGCCTTCAGATAAAGCACCAGGTTCTTTTTATCTTACAGTTGAAAAGGAACTTTTAACATGTTCTTTTTAAAAAGATTTTGGTTAACAGACTTAACAATGGCCAGTCAAAGTCACCAGAGACATCAAAATAAGCAGAAATCATATTAAAAACCTTAATCTATAAGACCTTAAAAAAATTAGGAATTGGTCCTTTTATGAAACCACAAAAGAAGATATTTAGCATCTAAAGTGACAGATACAATGGTTTAGTTGTTGAAATCGAAAGTTTTTCATGGGAGAGATGTCATTTTGATTTTACTGAATACAGAGGTTCATAATAGGGTTTAGTGGCGATCAGAAATATGTGTAGAGCTTTACTTTTGCTCTCAACTCACCCTAGTCTATGTTTATGTATCAAGTAAACAAAGTAATAAAATCTGACCAAAGACACAGGCCAAAAATACTGGCTCACTTTCCAACTCCAGCAACAGAAATCTATGGAGAAAAATTCCCAGAGGCAGTTGCAGATAGATGATTTGGACCCTGCATAATCACTACTGCTTTATTTCCTATTTTCTATTTGTAATTACTACCCATTATGAATATTTAATATGAGCTTCTTTTGCGCTTTTTCTTTCATCTTGTTACTTTCATCATCTTTCACAACATCTGAGAGATCAATGTAAGGCAATGGGATGGTCGGGGAATGTACCATATCATTACCGTATCACAGCAAACATAAATAATTGGGAGGACAGATCCTCAGTTGGTGCCTGTGAATGGAGCTGACCCGAATTCGGTAAAAGCTATGTGGTTACAGACCTCTTGGCATAGAGATTCTGGTAGAATAAACTGAAGAGTGCCAGGCCTCCCTTTTGGAGTGCTTTGTACCGTTTTCTGCCAAGTAGACACTGGAGCCTGGCTTGCCTCTTTCCAAGTGGTGCCTAATCATCAGAGAAAGAGTCCTGCCTGTCTGGTGCGTGGTTTTGTCTGGCATCAGCTATAAAGCTGTGAAATAAGCCAGGGATGGTGGAGAAGGCTCTGCTCTTTTTCCTTTGGTTATGTTTTTTGATAAATAATTGATCTTGCTACAGATGTTAGTCTGTAAATCCCAGTGGGAAGGAAGCAACCCTGCCAGCCCAGGAAAATGTCTAAAATGACACAGAGGCAGGATCAAAATTTAAGTCACAGACTTTGCATTGGTACTTCCTATTGTCAACTTAGTTAACTGCAGAGCGTTTCTCTTACAGGGTGCAGTGTGTTTTTTCCCCACGTTATTCAGTTCCCACTGTAGTTATGGATTTTCCTTTTCCCAGACGTCCTCATGCATTCCCTATGTTGCATCCAGAACACAATGTAGATGATGGAGGGGTATAAATTGTGGCATTGCAGTGCTGTTCCCAGCTGTCTGCTCTAGGTCTGGCTTAAGAAGCCTTGGACTGTACAAAAGGCCAAAGAAAACAGGTAACTTGTCTTCTTCAGAGGTGTAAGGCAGTGCAGGCTGATCACCAATCCCACAGCAGTTGGGCATGTCGTTTAAATGCCTATGAGTTGCTAGTTTTACACTGCTGTTTGTGTATGCTCAGAGATTTACACTAATAAGAAAACCCTTTAGGCATTTATTTATTTATTTATTTATTCATTTTAGTCTGAAAAAGGTGTCAATAAAATTTCATTTGTTTCAGAATCAGCTAAACAGAATGCCACTGAGACTTATCTAGAGTCCAAAAACTCATTTTAGACCAAAGGGAAGCTATTGAGAGCTTTTCAGGGCCCTCTAGACTACAAGGGAGGCAAGAAAGTCTGCCTTGTACAGTTTTCCCAAGAGGACACAATTAAAAATCATCCTGTTCAGGAACTGCTTTATATGCTTTTGTTTTTAATAAAGCCCTTTGAGACTAGCAGTGGTGTAATACTCATACTGCTTTTGGTCTGTGTATGGTCTTTTTGCTACTTATCGACAGTCTACCACACTTCTTGACTGTTTTCTCCCTAATGAGCAAACTTGTGATTAAATGAAAGGTCAATTGCTTCTCTACACAAATTCAGTACAAGCACAGCATGGAGAAATTCAGTTTCCTTTATTTGATTTCCAAAAATGCAATTTTGAATGATTACTGTGATTTTTGTGATATGCCCATTCCTGCAAACACATCATTTCTTCAAAATGCAAGTTGTCTCCTTATAACTTGCGGGTTCTGACTGTGGCATTCACCTCTCACTGAGGACAGCAGAGCTACAGCCAGATTCACTGGCCTCAACCATGAGCTGATTGTGGTACATACTGTCACTGACATTGATGCTCATGGGGAATCGTGAGGCATGTTTCCACCCATAGTGTTGTTCAGAGGAACCTGCTATGGATGGGACCATCAACTAAGACAGGGCTGTGCTGAAATTTGAGGTCAGCCCACCCCTATGAACCTGTGAAGCTGAGGGCAGAAAAATCCTTGCATCTTAAGTCAGTTACTGGCTCATTTGTCCTGAAAATCTAAAAGATGGCAAGTAAGCTCCAGGATGCTGGATTCTGTGCAGTGCCATCATGGTAATTTTGCATAGTCACATAGTTTTTTACCCTTTGTTGTACACATGTGCAGCCCATCATTCTATATCACACAGTAAAATATAACCCATTACATATGCAGTAATGAGAAGGGAGAAACTGCCCAATCATGTAAAACTAATGTTTTAATGATTGAACTTTTGCTTTGCTTTGCTTATTTTTTGGGGGAAAGCATATGTGGAAAGCTCTTCTCTATCCTCAATTACTGCTGCTCCAGGCTATTTATGCTGTTGTAGCAGTTCTGATAAAACCAACAGAAAATAATCCCTTTTCTGTCAGTGGCACGTTTGCTGGTATTTCTCCAGCAGTTCAGTAATGTCTTTATTGTGTTATACTGTATTTTAATAGTCAATTTAAATTCCCACAGAATTGATAAAATGGACTTGGGAACTTCCGAAGACCATTTGGCTAAAAGTACACATGAGACTGGTCTGATAATCACTGCCACAACACGATTCAGACTTACTCAAAAGCCTCACCTTATCACAATAAGAAAAGTAGTAAGGCAAGAGAAAACATATATACCTTCCTTTATAAAGGAGTCTGTTGCCGAATTCAGTCTCATTGCTCTGTCATGACCATGTCTCCTCTCTTTTTCCTTCAGCATCACCACCATGTGTTTTCTGCCTTTTGTTCATTTTCCCAATTCCATTCAGTGTTGTCTCTCTCTCTTTTTGTTGTTCTTGTTTTCCTCTCTTTCTCATGTTTTCTACTAATAACAAATAGTGTAGCTTCTTTGTGTTGAGAATGGAAAGGTGATGAATAGTCCAGTTGTCAGATTTCAGGGGCTTCACATAGACTTTGTGTGAATCCTTTTTTGTTTGTTTGTTTATTCCTTTCATAACAAAATTGTTTACAGCCTGCAGGTTAAAATGAATGAAAGTAACAAAGAATACATAAGATAAACTCTGTATGAGTAAGTACACCACTAACAGGGATCAGGGCTTGCAAACACATGAGTCATTCCCACTCATCTATTGCTCACTTCTGCCATCTCTGCAATGTTGTCTTCAGTCCCGTGATACTTGATGGGTTTCTTAACACCTCAGCTGCTGGAATCAGTTATTGCGTGAAGACCTGTGCTTCCTTTTAGTATTTCTCAGTTCTCCCAGTTGCCATAGAGGATGTTTTGTTTCCAGACATCATCAGTAGATATTCTTTTGGCAATTTTAAAATTATTTCCTCAGAACCTTCCCCCATAGGAAGAGGTGTGATAGTTTTGATCCAGGCCTTCCTTGTTAGCCAGTGGTAACTAAGGAAAGGCCCATTTCCCAGGTATTCCACGCTTGTTTTTTTTTCACGTAACAAGGGACTATAACTAAGAGATAGGAAGTTTCCCCTTGCTTTGAGGAGCGGGGGCTAGGGAAAGGGGAGGGCGCAGCTTGGGCTGGGAGGCAAAGTCAAACCCTGACAAGAGGTAACAAGCTTATGTAATGTAATGCACTACCAGATACAGTGTGCGATTGAGTTCCCAGTATTTAGCTACTCTTGCAATTGCTCCCCAGAGGAAGCATGTTGCAGCTTCCACAGTCAGACACTGCAAGCAAGGCAAATGACAAAACTTGAGAAAAGCCATAAACAGGAAGCTCACAATTCAGGACTTAAACAAATCCATAGGGTTACTGTTTGAGAGAGCAATAATTTTTGCCTTTTCCAAAGACAAGAACAGTATGAACTACAAACAGCTTTTTAGTCTTCCTCATTCTCTTGCCTCTGGCCTTTTGGTTCTCCAGTGTAGTGTGCAAATAAAAGTGATTTCATACATTCAAATGTATTTCTGTGACTCTAGAGATGTGTTATTAATGTGAATTTTTCAAAGCACAAGAGGACTGTGATTAAAATATATGAAGGAAAAAAATACACAATGGTCATCCGCTTGCAGGGCATTCCTCCTACTGTCTACTGCAGACTGTGAGAAATCATTTTGAACAAAGGTCAACCTTAGGGGAGCACACAAGCAACCTGTTACAGGGAATAAAATCTGGGGCATGGTGGACTGGGGAGAGTGAAAGGGGTAGATTTTTAAAATCGCAGAAGCAGTAGTAAAGCCCATGAGAATTGTTGCAGTGAAGCAAGGGCTTGCTGGAGGCAGATGTAGGGGACAGAAGGACAATCAGCAAGAAGTAAACCTGGCATTTTTTAGTTCAGCATTTCTTTGTAGTTAAGTCATTCATTCCACCTACTGAAGTGTTTGCTTCTTCTTTCCTGATGGGACCTTCACAAAGTAGTGCCCAGTCTGGTTTCAACTACATGCACAGAGCAAGGAGAAAAGACTGAAGCCATGTGGGGAACTAGTCCTTGTCTGCAGTGGCCCAAAGATGCTGCTGTGTACTCCAGTTCACCTCTTGGCACTCTCATGCAGAGGGGAGAGTGCTACAGCACTCTTCTTACCTGCAAGCACAAGCTTTCTGCCATGAAAAGCAAGGTTGGATGGAGAAAGGAGAGTTTTTTTTGTCCTGAAACATAGCCAAAGTAAGCACCCAGGGACTAGGGCAGCCTAATGCAGCATTAATTTACTTCTCTTGTTTGTGTGTATTATAGCACAATATTTAGTGCATGATTACATACTGGTTTTTTTAGACCTCTACTTCGTTCACTGCACAGGAGGGACTATGCACCAAGAACAAACCAGCAATAGAGAGAAAAAATATGTTTATCTCTGTAGGATGCCTGTCTCATATGTGGTAAAAATGGTAGTTATATAGCAATAAGGCAGAAAAATGTCGAAATGGAATCTTAATGCACCTGAGTCTTCAAAAGTGGGTTTAGCAATTTTAGCAGTTACTGCCCACCATCTGTTCATTACTATCCTTTAGCTGGAGGTTTCTACCTTCACAACTTTCAGTCCCTCTGACAGTTTAAAACAAGCCCACTGGCTTTGTGCTGAATCCGACTCTCTCTTGATGAGGGCATTAAAACAGTGTAGTTGTGGATGTTGTAATGGCAGGAGAGGGCAACTTCTTAAGTTGCTTCACCTCTATCCCAAAGAAGACATATCTAGAGAGAAAACTCTGCCTTAGATTTCTTCTGGCCTGTTCCACAGGCTTTCTGGTGATGGTGGGCAGGTGACTAAAATTTTTTCACAGTTGTCCTCTAAGTGCGTTTTACTCTCAATTCATTCCATTTGGCTAAACAAAAGGAAATGCTTGAGGCCTATTGACAAAAACAGTGGGCAACTCTCAACTGTAGCTTAAGATCTGGGATAGCCTTGTTTGAGGATGCCAGCAGAAAAGGGCCAGGTTGCAGGCTTTTCAGACTGACTTTTAAGTTAGCCATTACATTTGACAACGCAACTTAGACACCTGTAGTTCAGTTCCCTGTCTTGTAGGGGGAAACTAGCAATATTCTCATTTCACATGGGCATTGTTAACATCTACTTTTTGGGTTTTGAAAAGAACTTCATAGCAGAAAGTCTTCATATAAGGAAACTGTCATTCCTATTAGAGGTAGAAAGTGAAATTCGTCCCATCTGTTGTGTACCGCTGTCCGATTTCAGCTTTTTCTCTCATACTTGTAAAATTCTTGAATGTGACAAAAATATGACAATTTTTTTTAAAGTTGCTCTTCAGAGCATGTGGCAAATGATGCTTGGATATCCTTTTCACACTTTCAATGTGTGAGTGAAAAGAAGTATGAAGAGACTTGTCTTCCTTTTCTTTCCTTTTCTTTTTTCTTCATTTGAGCATAGAATGCTTCCTTTCCCCCAATATTAGCAAGTGCCCTTCTGTGTGTGTCTTGTTTTCTATATTGGTTAGGATTAATCTGTTAACTCAAAGTAGTGTTGATCAGAAAACTGATATGCTTACAAGCAAGCTGTATCTAATTTCAGTCCACAAGACAAATTTTATTGATACTAGTTAAACTGATAACGTATTAAAATGCATGGTTGATTTATTTTCTGGAAATTTGTCTCACATCATCGCTAGATGTAAAAATTGTTTACATTCCTGTGATCTGATCATTGTACAGTGAACCAAGCAAAACCTATCCACTCCGTTGTCTTGTGCTGCTTAATAGTGACACTGCATTTGTGATGAAGAAACAGCAGTTTAAAATATCCCCTACTGATAGTGCCAGAAGAAAGCTGGAAAATTTCCAAAACTCTCTCATTTTAAAAACATTGCTGATTTTTTTTTTTTTGTGAATATATGAATATACATATCTTGCTTATTTGAGCAATGACTTTTTTTTTTTCTCACTTGACTGTACTTTCTTCATGTAGTACATATTGCTTCAGAAGGAGATTAAAGCTTACCTCATGTATCAAGGAGGGTGAGAGGTGGGAATTTTAGAGTTGTGTATTAAAATTAGGGATTTTTTTTTTTATCTATATTGAATTTTGAAAATAAGTGGAAAGTTGGAGAAAAGCACTGTATTAAACATGATTGCATTGTTACTGTAAAGGAATTGTTTCAGAGATGTATCAGGATACTGATTAGGAAACAGAGTAACCAGTTGGTAAAATCAAAAGACCTAATTTCTACAAGAATTGCACCCCTCTTTTTTGAATGGAAGCTGACAAACAAATTTGGAAGCACACTTTTGTATGCAGTAAAGGAATGTCTTGTCCATACTCTTATTTGTTTTATGTGACATTTTGCATTTTTTCTTCTGATGGTGGTGGGCAAGTCTCAAGCTTTGGGAAGAAAATGTCAGCCTCTCAGATCCTTTTGCCACCTTCCAACAAGAAGCCAAGGAGGCAGGTACGGCCCTGACCAGAGTCTGACTAGACTTATCCCTGCCACTGACTTCCTCTCAACCTTTGCCACTGCTCAGGAAGAACAATCAAAACCAAAATTACAGGAGGATTTGGAAAGAAAAAAAGTCTGCAGGTAATGAATTCCTCAGATAGATGGAGAGCAGGAAGAATGGATGGATGGATGGATGGATGGATGGATGGATGGATGGATGGATGGATGGATGGATGGATGGATGGATGAAGAGAGAAAGGCTTCCTTTTTTCCTCCACTGTTGATCTGTCAGTCATCCAAAAGAAATTAGAAAGTGAAAGTTACGGTCCATGTGAAACCAAGAGAAGGCATTACAAATGCCCCCTGACTGCAAACCCAGGTGAACTGGATGCAAATATGTTGTTGCTCAGTGAGGAGGATTTCTTGGGGATAAAAGGCAATAAGCACAGAAATATCTTTGGGCAAGTGTTAGTCTCTAGTGTGACCTGAGCAAACTCCATATTATTGTGAGCCGTGTTAACAAAGAGCTGAGCCTATAAGCCTTGTAATAGTAACAAAAAAGCAATTTATGCAAAATGGGGGCAATCCTCATCTCATAGTATCTAGAGAATATGCAGTTTTATAGGTGATTAATTTAAAAAAAAAAGGACAAAAGAAAAAAGGGTTTGCATAAGTTATTTAAAAGCTTTTTAGTACACTGCTACTGGGGAAGTATTAAGAAAAATAGAAAGGGTATGGCACTTGAGGAAAAGGCAAGGCATTGTGGGAATATACTATGAAATAAAGCAGGATTCATTTATGTAATTATTACAGAGATACTGTAGTCATACAGTAGTTAAAAATTATGCCATAATTCCCCAAGATAAACTTGACTTTGTGAAAACAAGTCTTTATCCTTTGTGCTTGGTGTTTTTATTGAAACCAGAATCTAAACATATAAAAATATTAATAACTATTTCTAAAGCACTGTAACACTGTTCCAGATTTGTTGTGCCTTGGGTTTTTTGTCTTTTTTTTTTTCTTCATAGCGTCTTCAGAATCATTTAATCTAGGCATTGCAAGCATAGCCAGTCTGAACAGAATTGCATACTGCTATCTTTATGTATATTAATCAGAAAGTTGAAAGATATATAGGTTTACACTTTCTAAAGCAGTCAGTAATTCACACTGGTCCATTTGATATGCATAGAAAAAGACCACAAAATATTAAATCAGTGCTTATTATCAGATTGCTTTAAGTGTGTAAACTTAGCTACCTGACATCATTAATCAAGGGTGGTATATAAGATTGTAAATTTTACATTTGTTTTTAAAGTAATAAACTGTCGCATTTGCTGTTGCTATACAAAATATTAATTTTAGGAGAGCCTTTCAAAAGAAAAAAAGCATAATGGACACCCTGGGTTAAATCAGCCTAGTTATGAAAGCTAGAAACAATAAAGGACTTTGAATGACTTTCAGAAAGTAGACATGGGGATTTCCACACCAACATTTTTTTTCAAAAAGGATATCCACACTTGTGTTGCCACTTCTGAGGTGCTGAAAGTCTTTCAGCACTTGTTGTTTATTTCTGTTTTTAAAGTTCTTTATCCACTTTTTATGTTTCTGCACAGGCACCAAAGGACTTTGGCCTTAGGGAATTTTAATATTTCCTTTAAACAGGAGAAACCAAACCCTACTGTTATTTTTCTGCAGTCACAATGCAGCCAGCAGACTGTTGAAAGCACTAAAATTAGAAAAGTCAACCTCTGGGTCTGAAATAAAGCAGCACCTTTCAAATTTGTTGGTAAATTGGTACACACTGGTTATTGGTAGGGATCCCATTCACTCTGAATCATTTTCTTAGCTTTGGTTTGTCAGTTCCAGGGTCATGGAGGTACCTGTCCATCACATGAGCCATGTCTCTAATCCAGGGCTGCACCTACTTCCATGTGCTCAGTGTTTCCTTCTGTTTTGCTCAAGCAAGTCACCCCCAGGCACAAAACTAACATTTCTGTTTCATTACATGTTAGAGCGTACATGGTATTTCTGGCTTTGTTATGGGCCCAGCACTGAATTTTCTAACCAAAGCCAGTTCTGTCCATGACAGTGGTGTGACACTTGAGGAGCCCTCAATGCACCAACCTTAACTGGTAAAGCAAGAACTTAACCTTTTCTTAGAAGAATTTTCAGCCAAACTGTTGGAATCTGCGGCCTCAAGGTATTGAAGCTTCTGCTTTTGAAAACCCTACATACACACCTAGAAGATTTCCAGCTCGATGGTTATACCCTCCTTTGGATGACTGTTGAGGCACAAGGGAGGCATTAACTGGCATATCTGGAGCATGGGCACAACCTAGTACAGACCCAGCAGGAGCACTGGCTGCAGCACAGAGCCACATCGGTCAGCTCAGGGGTAACCAAAGGACACATCCATCTACCAGGAAAGGTTCCCATCACCTTAAAACCATACAGACTACTTGAGAAGGTCATGGTGTGTGGTATGAAGGTGAGAGGGAAATAGTGTGAAAAAGGCCTGCAGATATTGAGGCAAAAATCCGCTGCCCCCAGCTCCCTGTTGGTTTCTGGAAGCAGCTTTGGCACCTGTAGAAGTACTGACAAGAGGATTATCTGCTATGCTTCGACAATGAGAAAACAACCACCATATTTTAACTAATCCCTCAGATTTATGCCTGATTAGGAAGACATTGTTGATGATATGATTAAATACTTTCAAATATATATCTAATCAACTTTACCCTCAAATTTTATAGTTTGCAGAGAAAGTGGTAATTGGATAATGTTAGGAATGTTCCTTCAAAACATAGCTATCATGAATTAAATAGTAGCAGGTTTTAAAAGCCTGCTCCTGATTTACAGACTTTTTTTTTTAGTCTAAAACATTTATTTCAGACTTCAGTTTTAGAACAAGAGCAAATTATTTCTTCAACTAAGTAGTTTATAGTTTTCTTTAATTTATTCCATCTCTGTCATTATATTGTCCTTGAAACTATTTTCCATCACTGTCAACACGATAGCCTCAGGACAGAAATGAATGTGAGATAATGTATCTCTATGAGCTTTTCTGATGAAATGTTTTTAAAAGTTTTCAAATGCAGACATTGGGGTTTAAGCAGAAAATGAAAGAACAATGAAACTAGGAGATTAAAGGAACAAAAGCAATTATTTTAAATGTTGTCATTTTAACATTCCAATATTAATCCTTGAGCACCATTATAATTGCACCAAATGTTTTATATAAGTAACAGAAAAATTATTTTATGTCACTTCTCCTATTCCTTTGTGAAGAATAATGTCTTCTCTCTCAGTCTCTCTTCTCATAATTATGATTCCCAAAAATGTGTCACTGTGACATTTTCCTAAATATGATCTTAATAAGAAGCTTAATTTTAACATTTCATAAGATTATCTAACCAATTCTTAAAACATAATATATATTTATTTTCAGAAGCTAATGTAAGTTCAGTGTGTGCTGTTTTTCCACTTTGGAGATAACCTAAGTAAAACAAGAAAATCCAAAAAGTAAGACTTTCATTGTTGCAATAGTATGAGAGGAAGAGTGAGGGGCAGTGATTAGAACATTTGTGCTTTCACTGTATTTCTTCAATGTGCGTTATAGAATTTATCGATTGTTATTTCTCCTATGCTAGCATTTTAAGAGATTATTTTTTGAATAATTTTTTTACTCTGCTTAACCACTGCTACATTTTCTAAACTGGAATGCTTATCCTTTAAGCTTTGAATTTCCACAAACTCACATCCTCAGAGACAGAGTGACTGGCTGGCTCAGGAAAGCCATGTCTTAGGTTTCAAGAAACATGATTCAGGCATCCTTGCATTGCTCTGTGTTCTGCAATATTTTCTCTACACAGAATTACCCTTGCATGTTTGTTTGCCTTTTTATTTTCTCCTTATTTAGAACTAGCTACTTCATCAACCCCTTGCAAAAAAACCAAATAAGTATATTTCCTCCTTCGGAGAGTTCACAAAACAGACATCAAAAAGGGCTGATTCAATGAAGAGTCAGTGAGGGTATGTGGAGGTTTTACTACTTTAACTCACTTCAAGTTGTTGGTTGTATCAAGGCCTTTCTTCATCCCTGTTATTTTGATACCATGTCTGATAAGGCAGAAATTCATAAATGGTTTGTGTAAGGTTGACATTTGTATAGAGCCTGAGAGCACAAGTCCTTGTCTCCATCCCAGAGAGACAGCAGTCAGTTTGTGCAAACAGGATGGAAGACCCCATTTATTTTGTTGATCTTATGACAATATATTTTCTTCATCCAAAGAAAACTTTGTTATGCAGTGCTTCTCTTAAATTACCACTTCAGCCACTTAACAATTTCCTTACCTGTGATTACTATCAGTGTGGAACAAGTATCAAGGGGGTTTCAGTCTTCTCCTGAAGAATGGTGTTTAGGTAATGTGAAAAAGCAGCAAGCAGTTCAGCTACTACAAGGCACACATGGAGGGATATTATATGAGTGTGTGTGTGTACATGCGTTTATGCTCATCCCATTAAATACGAGGGAATTCCAGTAGTGCTCAGAATTTTTCAGTCACTGCTGATTTACTTACACAAACAAATGGACACACAAACATCCACATCTTTTATAAATACAGGCATTCCCATATTCATGTATAGACATGTATTTTTTAACATATTCACAAAAGAAGGTTTTTTTAACTAAAGGTGCATACATTTAAAATTGTAAGTAACAGCCATGTTAGGAAAGTGATTGAAAAGAGCCAAAATGTAGTCTTGAAAGCAACTACTGTCTGCAAATGCAGTTCTAAATTATGTTAGCATGCCTTTTTCAACATTTTTTACCGTCACAAGATTTTATAAATCAGAGAATGGTTTGGGTTGGAAAGGACCTTAAATATTACCTAGTTCCAACTGCCCCACCATGAGCAGGGACACTGGCATGAAGCATGCACGTTCTGTATACCAAAACCCCACACAGAGGAACGTATGTGTACGTCACTAAAGCCCGTGGAAATAAAATATTTTTCATAAAGGAACATGTAAATGCTAACAAGTATTTCTTAAACACTTTTGCCAGATACACAAGAAATAGTTATACCAGCATTATTTAAAAACTTATCTTAAAAATAAAGAAATTCAGGCAAAGAAATCTTTTTGGAAGTGCGTAGTAAATGTGGATAGCTTGGTATCTGGGCATCCCGCTGGGAAGATGCTGCCTTTTAAGGACGCCCGTGACTGTGATTGACCTCAGCAGACACTGGGAGTGCTTTGTGTCGCTGGGAGGAATATGTGAGAGACCACGAAGGAGTATGCTTGTAAAAGGTTTAGAAAGTGCCAGCAGATGGCATGCGCGAGTCCACACCGATGGGATTTTCATGGCAGCGGGAGGAGAGCTTTGAAACAAAACTTTCTTGAGTACCCCAGATGGGTTAATGTGAACAGATTTTGAGTATTACTCTAAAAATCACTATTTCTGAAGATGTTATTCTAGGTAAAGAAAGAAGCAAAATAACCCCAAAGAAATGAATATATTTATGAAAGGATTTGTCTGAGTCATTAAAAAAATATATCTCTGCGATAGTGAGAAAGTTCAGTTCCAATTACAGATACAGATTAAAGATTCTATTTGTATGCACTTCTTGATCTGCACACTTGTCTTTGTTGAAGTTTTATAAAAACACATTAAAAACATCAGCATTGAAAAATTAAAAAAAAAGTTTAAAAGCAACTTGTCTTCTGAAAAATGTTTGTTTCATTGAAGTTTGAGTTTGCACAGAAGAAGTAATAGAAACTGAATCTCTGATCCCTGGAAAATAGTGTGATGCAATGTCTTGCTCTGCCTCCCTGCCAGACCAGCTACAGAAACAGCATAATTACATGAGTCCAACAGTACCCCTTATCTAATATGAACAGATGCTACTGTTAAGTGAATTTCAATGTGCTGAAGAAGAGACAGAGAATTAAAATTTATGCTGAGTTTGTTGGGTCATTTAATCCAAGAGAGGTTGGGTTTCTGTTGGGTTTTTGGTGGATTGTTTTGGGTTTTTGTTTGTTTGTTTGTTTTAATTTTACACATTTCAAAGTGTGCCAGCCAGCCCAAGTACAGGTGATGATGGCAGAGCCGGGAGCTCCTGCTGCCCAAGGTACACCGCCTCACCTGGACACTTTTTGCTTCCCTGCAAGAGCCTCTCCTGGGCCTGCGAAATTTCTGCTTTGCCTGACTCCTTGTGCTATTGCCATTACCATGACCTTGTGACTGTGGTTTTGAGAACTACTTTTTTCAAAAACCTCAGCAGAAATTCCCCATTTCTGTCTTTTATTGTCCCATAAGTAGATTTCCCAAGTATAGATATGTGGGGGTGACATTGTGTGTGTGTATCTCTTAAGGTCTGAGGTGATTGATGAATGCATCCTTAAGGACCAGAGAACCACCTGTAGAATGTGGATGCCTTGTAATCAGTAGAATCTTTCCATGTATGTTAGGTGAACTACTGACCAACAGTGTACTGGCATGTTATATGCAGGTGTAGATAAAAGTGAGGCTGTTACTAAAAATAAAGTCCTTTATCTTTGGTGAGCCTTCTGATTGCACTGCAGCCTGAGTTGTCTCTGCCTCCTCTGACCGCCGCTAAACTTATCTACATTACCCCAATAAAGGGTGACCCCAATACAGGCATTACTAGCAAATCAGTCCAGATATGCTCATGCTATTTGCAAAGACAGTCAACTAATAGCCCAAAATTCCTGATCCAAAGAGTATTATTAACATCAATGGAAGTTCTTCTGGAGAAAACTCTGAATGCTTTGAGGTGGCCAGAATAATCATCAAAACTACCAAACTTGTGAGACTATATGGATATTCAAGTCACAAAGTATAGTAGTTGTAATGATATTAAATATTAGTGAACTTCTGATACGAAAATATCTAGCTGTTTCAGTATGACTACAGTTATTTCCAAAGCACCTCACAGAACCACTGAAATAAAGACCTCTGCAGAAGATAAAAAAGAAATATATTTGTGTTAGAGTAGGGGGAACTGGAGGAAATCCAGCTAAGAATGATTAATCAAAATTTATTGTATATTGAACAACCTAATTACAGTGGGTTTTGTCATTACAGAGTTGATGAATATTTTCTGGAATAAATGAAAATTTCCACCCCGCAGTCATTGTAGTTGTCTAATATTGCTGTATGTTGATATCTTAGAGCACTGTGGTAGTATCAGATATAAACAGGTTACTGTAGACAATCGACAGCCAAAAAACAACAGAGGCCAGATTATATCTAGGCCTTTTGATGATCAAAGCTTTAATATTCTTTATATGCTCTTTCATAAATTATGAATGTGAAATGGTTGTGGCAACAACATCAAGGTTTACATATTATTGTAGTAATTATTTCAAAATTAAATATAAGTAAACATATTTAAAATGAATGTACTTATTAAATATAAAGCCAAATGAGCCAAACACAAAGAAAGAGCTAAAGGGAGATTTATCATCTGTAGGTCACTTGTATCCTATTTGTAATGATTTCTTTTATGCACTAAAGAGAAAAGCTAAAACAATTTCATAAAAGTGTCATCTAGTAAAAGATAACCCTTTCTTTGGAATTATTTCTAATTTGCTGCAGATCTTAAGAAGGAAATGTGCCAGGACCAGGATTTATTTTTCTCTTTTTATTTAACACATGCTGATTTATATATTTTGCTGGTCTTGTTGAAATAGCATGCCATCTTCTGTGAACTAAAGAGAGTTTATTGGTAGCAATGTTACCAACAGTTCAAATTGTAATACAGAAAATGCATTATTATTTCACGTCATCACAAAATAGGCATCCTTGTCTCTATAAATAATCAAAACCCATCTAAGTTTGAACACTCATTTTATTATTTGGACTTTCAAAGGAAAGTAAGAAGAGATCAGTTTTTAATGTCCTGCCAAAGAAATTTAGGCAAAAGTTCAATAAAGTTAGTAATTCTTTCCACAATAATGAGGAATTAATACTCTAATCATGTACATTTGATACACTTTATATTCAGCAGTGCCACTTAAATGTTAAAACTGGAAGAATTATGGGACCTCTCACGCTAATATTGATCTAATGCCTTCAGCTCAATGACAATGTCAATTACTTTGTCTTTTTTTTTAATATACATATATAATATGGGAAGTACTCATGCTGTTAGAAACAGTACAAGACAGAAAGGTCCTCCTTCCAAAGCTGAAAAAAGCAAAAATTAGTATCCTGATTTCTCTTCATTGTAACTGATTCAGATTTTGACTCAAAACATTTACAGGCTTCCCTTACAGAAAATTATGAAATTGCTTAGAGGTGTAAGCTTTAGACTATTTAAGAAAATTGTTTTAAGTATTATTTAAAAATCTATTATATTTTTCTTTCTACTTTTATGGTTGAAACTATTGTTCCCTTCCCAGTTGTTTCTTTTTTAGGATACTCTAACTTACCTATCACCAGCCAGTGCAATGTCTTTATTGTTCCCTTCAAATTCAGCACATGAAAATACTTATGCTTGTTATTCTTTCTCTCAGTCTTTGCAGAGAAATAAAAGAAACTCAGTATTCCTCTTATTTTTTGCACTGTATAATTATTTTCTCTTCATTAAAAACTCCCTTGCTATTTTATGTCAGGGCTTTGCTAAAAAAAAAAAAAAAAAAAAATTACCTCCTGTTATAGATCACATACCAGTTTATCATAGGAAGTTTGCAGGGAGTGCTCCCACAGTGCACTTCAGCTACCTGTACCTCAAGCTACACTACACAGACTCTACAAAACATGGGCCAATGCAGCATATCTAAAAGATGTAGGAAGTGTCTGCCAGAGCATCCCACTACTGCCTTGGAGGCACTTGTTTCCTGCTTTGTCAGCACCTTCCTGAATGCTCCACAATGCAGGTCAGGTACCTTCTGCTGCTCAGACAGTGCCCAACATCTTATGGATATCACCAGAAACAAGTCTGTGACAGACCAGTTACAAAAATCAGTTTTAATTTCCAGATGTTCATTATAACAGAACAAAACTATTTTGATTGACCCCAGCCTGTCTCCTCGGGGCCAGGAAGTTCTGAACATTTTCTTATGAATGCTCTGAGACGGGTGTCTAAAAAAAAGTCCTTTGGGCTGCAGCTATTTTAAATTGATTACACATTTATTAATTAAATACTTGTAATAGTAATATCAAGCCTCAACCAAAGAACAGTTCAACAGATTTTTTTTTTTCTCAAACCCAAATTAAATTTCAGTCCTTCTTAACAAAAATCAGAACAGAAATAAAAATATTGCCTAGTTCGGATGTGGCAGATTTTTCAGTATGAAGGTCAGGGGAGTTTTCCATTGTGGAGTTGTTTGGTGCTGTGAGGATGTGCCTTTGTAAGCTCCGTGATGCTCTGGCAGATCTGTGGGGAATTCTCATGGTGGCCACAGAGTTCCCAAACTATTGGTCCCAGTGGCCCTTTATATCAATTTTTGACCTCTTGTGCTGAGTTACTGTGCCCTGGGAGTGACTCCAGAGCTGTGTCTGCACCTTGGCTAAAATCTCTTCCTTCAGGCCTGTCATTTGGCACCTTCTGGTTTAAAGTGTTGTATTTTACCTGCCTTCATGTCCTGGAAAGTGATGATTGAGATAAGACTACACATCACAGTCTCTGAGGTACCTATGAACAGTTAAAGCTGTTATACACAAAACTGTGGGCCCCTCTTGAGGTAAAGGGCTGTGCTATCTCTTCCACCTCATATGTGGGAGTTTGAGCAAGCTGGATCTGTCTGACAGCAGGACTGAAAGAAGGTGGCTGGTCCTTGCTGTCTGTTCACTGGCAATATGGGGAATATATGGAACTGGCTTTGTATTTCTGCTGTCATTGGCTTTATTTTACACAGATATGGAAATCATTTTAAAACCCCATAGCTGTTGGCTGGCTTCCTTGGTTGCATTACCCTCTGTAGCATCAGTTCAAGGAAGAACATTTCTAAGCAAAATTAAAATGCTAAGGCATTGAGAACTGTTACAAACAGAAGACCTTTCTCAACAGGACTCTTTCTAAAATTTGTTCAAAAACATATCAGGGCAACAAGAACAGAAGATGCTTCACACAATACTGCTAAGCAGAGTGTAAATATGATGACATCTTTAAAGGGACAGTTTAGCTACTTAAATACTGAAATCCTTAAAATCTCAGATAATCTCAGATACTGCTGCAAGTATCCAGCTATGTCTAGTCCTACTGAGACCCACAGCAATACCTTCTACTGCCACTTGCTAGACTTACAGACAAGTTGCCTCTCACCTTCCCCTCTCTCTCCCTGTATGGGTTAGGAGAAAACAGTCATACCTATAGCTGGTCATTACTTCCAGTCTTCTAATGACCTTTTAGTTCCTTTGAAAGACAGCTGCTGTATATATTCCAGTATCATAGGTGTGAGTGTTTGATAATTATGTCTTCCTATTGGAAAAAAAAAAAATCACAAATAAATATGTTAAATGCTGAATGAATTTAATGTGTTGCATACAGCATTACAAAAAATCTCTGGGGAGATTCCCTGTGGAAAAAAATTATCCTGAGAGATGTGATAAAACAGTAAACATCAGTGGAGAAACCTAGCAGCTGTTTTACAAGAGATTAGCAGTTTAGTCTTCATTAAGAACTCTTACCTGTAGAGGGCTACTGCCTGTATTGAATAGTGTCCTTGTTACCATGAAGAAAACAATATAATTGTAATCACTGTAGGTGGGACAATGGCTTACTTGGTTGGACATAAACTTTTCACCATCTGATAACTTGAATGATAACTTGTAGGTTTGCTGATGGTCAGAAAGAACATACCCTGAAATCAGGGAGTGGGGTACAATTAATGAATTATTTGATTCTGTCTTCCATTGGTATGTTGGGTACAAGCCAATCAAGGATCAGGTTTCTTTAATTTAACTGAGGAAAGATTTAATGGATTTGTTTTCTTTCTAGTTGGCTACAGAAGTCATTGTTTTATAGCAAACATTTCACTAATATTCATTTGCTTCCTCATTTGATTGTAAATAATAGGAAGTATTGTCCTGTAGTTCATAGTGGGAAGTGCCTGCTGAAAGCAATGCCTCAGGTATCTACCAATGTTAGTAGTAGCTACTCTGTGCACCAGGGATTCAGCAGCAAAGTCATCATTTGCCTTGATGATGGCCCAGTCTTCG
>JAWWEV010000115.1:67960777-68018723 GCA_035583235.1 Hafferia zeledoni
GCGGACGGTCCCCTACTGAGACTCGAACTCGTGACCTTGGGAGTCAGAGACCGGAGTGCTCTCCGTTACGCCACGGGGCCGCCCTTCATTTGCCTTAAAAACTACTATAAGAGGGTTTCACACTTCTCAGAACCCAGGTTCTAGAGAAGAACAATCTGTGGTATAAACCCTGAAGAAACTGAAGTGCAGGCTTGACAAAGTGACGCCAGGTGATGCTGTGGTCAATAAAGCGTACTTACATATTCATTTTGGGTTTTGTTTTCGTACAGACCAAGCCAAAACAGTGAAGAAAAGGAAATAATGATTTATAGTTCTAGTCATCATGGTACCATATATTTCACCTGTAAAATTAAGTCATATACATATGTTTGTTCCTTACAAATACCTCAGACCCCATCACTGTGGCAAAGTATTTTACTTGGCAGACCAGCAATCTTCATTTTTAGTAGCACACGTAAATTAGTGTCTCCTCAGTTAAAAAACGGTTTAGTGCTTTTATCTGCTCTTTTGACACATATACAGAATGTCAACTTCTAAATTAATTCAGACAGTAGAAGATTGGAGCATACTGTCATCTCTGTTAGAGAAAACCTGTGCCTAGTATTGGTAATTGCCACATTGGTAATTTCTGGTTTGCATTTGACAATCTTATGTTTCTACTTGCCCTAAACCATTCTTGGTGACTTTATTGATACCACCACAAGTATTTTTCTTTCTGAGTGACTTCAAAGGCTGTTCAGCGTCTTCCCTCAGTTTTTCAAGACCTGGTGTCTTTGAGAAGCAGTAATATGTAAATTACTTACTCCATTTCAGGCACTAAGAGTCTCATGCCTATACTTAAATGAATTCATGTGGAATTGCTATCTCCTAATTTTTATCACAGCATGATAATGCACATACATTTGTTTGACTTCTTCCTCCAGAGGATCGTTCATGGATTAGCAACATGTTACACAATTGTCCAGACACTTTAATGCAAGTACTGTGGCTTTGCTTACTTACTTTGAAAATGTTTTTTGTCTGAATCTACCTTAAGTAATAACACGAATAACTGTATTATCTTTTGTAAAGTATTAAATGTAGGTATCAATGAAAAATAGCCTGGTTTCCCTTATCTGATGGGTCAGTCAGTTGCCTTATTCAAGTACCAAAAACTGGGCAGCAGTTAATTATAGGCCAAATTTTCTAAGTTATGTTTTGCAGTAAGCTTCTGTATCATATGGAGATAAAATCTATCTAGCAGACATAACAGCAAGACAGACTTAGTTCATTGATTTGTAAGACCGTCTGTAAATAAGCTTACCTAATGCTTTCTAAGTTACGGAATTTTTTAGCTAAGTGGGTAATGCATGAGTGGGTAATAAAGTTCAGCAAGTGCTACTGAATCTACCAAGTCTGTGATAGTGTCTTCTATAATATGTTATCTAGAAAACTGCCCTAATCTATGAAATATGTATTTTTGTCCTTCTATTGTGCTGTTTTGCTTACTACATCTTAGTGGAAATAGAACACATAAATTCACCTCTGACATTACCTGTTTAATAAATTTATGACCTAGACACACTCAGAAATTGATTTATAATCCTGTGATTTTTTTAATCCTGTTTTCCTTAAGTGAAGCCAGGTGTCTCACTTCAGCTTCTTCATAAAAGGTGTAGGTGATTCTTTTGAGGAATAACACAAAGTGCAGTGTTGCTAACCAGATGGGTATCATACATGGCATTTCCCACGGAAAGATGTGGCTGCTCAGTCAAAGCATACTACAGTTCACCTCCATTTGAAATAAACTGTTCCCATTATAATTATATCAGTCCTGAAAAATCTTGGTTAGCCAGTGTCTCTTTTCTTTTATTTACAAAATTCCACCCAATCCTCATTTGAATTTCTCATATCCTACCAAACACCTTGTGTGCTGCTTGCCACAGACTGGCCCTTCTTTCAGATCTCACTTTTCCCCCATGGGTTCTACAGTGTTCTAGGCTGGGAATTTTGTGAGTTCTTGTGTCAGACTATGCAGAGAATTTACTGCTTCATTGATAATCTCTTCTTTACATATGTATTACACATGAGCTCACTAACTCATGGATATCAGCAACACATACATCAGCTTTGCAGTGAGTTTTAGGTTCTCCCCAGTACTGTGTTGCCCTGCATCATTCTTCTCATACCATTAAGTGTATTGACTTTATTTTACACCTGAAAGCTGGTGAAGTCCTTCTGCCTGTATCAGCTGGTTCAAAAAAAATCTTACTCTCCCTAAAAACCTCCTCCAGTCCTTAACTGGCAATGATAACTATCCAGAGATTGTTTGGATGAACCTTTTAAAGGTAAAAGCTTTGGGAAGACATATGTTCCAAACCTATTTAAACAGGTCCTGCATCTTTACAGTATTATAAGTTGTATGTCTTTCCCTGCCTCTGAGACTATAATTTTTCTTCCCATTTTTAGTGGTTCTTTTGGAGAGAGAAGAGCCTTCACAATGTCCATAATATTTTAACTTGTTCCTGTAGTCAGAGTAATGAATGTTGGAAGAGCTAAATTCTAGCAGGAATGATCATTTTATCAGTGGTGTAATTTCATCTCTCCTGTATGCATTTTATTTTTTTCTTTCTGGCATTTTTGCTCTCTTAATCTCCCATTGTCTTCTATCAGGGATTCAATGGTTTTTCAGTGGAATATATTAAGTGCAACAGAAAGAAAAATGTGTATATTACAACTTCATCCCCTTTCACTAGCAGTGCATGTCATTTTCATAACATTTCAACACTTTTAACCTACAAGTGTGTTAAGTGTGTTTTGTTTGAGAGGTTTCTTATATATTTATTTATTTTGTAGATGAAAAAAGAAAAAGAGGAGAGAAGGAAATGCTGCTTCATGCAATATGGCCTGTGAAGCTGAACTGTTGTCATAGCTGGTATCTCATTTTAACTTTGCAGGTCTTGATGAAAAAGGATCTGAGTTCAGGCAGTTATTGAGCGTATGCTCCAGTGACTGCCAGATTGATGCTTCTGTCATACAAGAATGTGACAATAGTTGCTATGGGTTTCCTGATTCGGTTAATTAGATTTTTCCCTGTATAATTAGCACATCTTTAGACTGAACTTCAAACTATGTCACCAATTTATTTTAAAATTAGAGAAAGTGTTGGAAAGGATTTTATTCGTCTCATTTCTTGTAAATGTCTGTGCTAAGACTTGCTAGGAATATCACAGAGCTAAATTGTTAAGAGGTCAGTATGTGATGTGGAAATGGGCTGTTTGACCTAGTTTTGTCTGTGCCTCAGACATCTGAGCTCACTGAAGAGCGGCTGTGAGGAGAATTTCCCTTTGTTTCATTTCTCGGGATTGAGGTGAAGCTAGTGGGAAAGAGTGGGGTAGCTTTGCAATTATATGAAACAGCTATTCAGTTCTAGAGGTCATAGCAGACAAAAAAGTATTATCATAGCACAGGAAGGATTGGCTCACCATACAGGGAGGGAAGGAGGAAAGCAGCACTGCAGAGCAAAGAAAGGTACATACACAGTATGAAACTTTGTAAGTCGTTTTATTCATAAGGGTAACCACAGCTGTTCAAAAGCCTTTGCTTTGTCCAGTAAAGTTTCATCCTTTCATGGGCTCTTGCAAAACTATTGTAAAACTATCAAAAGTTTAATTTAAAGAAGCCCTGTTTTCATATTACACAATAAGACACAGTTATGATGGGGATGCTGTTGGGGATATTTGCCTGAGGTAGTATAGTTAAGCTGGAGTTATCTATAAATCCTCAAACCCTTATTTTTATTTTTAACATCAGGTATGTTGCTGCTTTAAGACTTTACAGTATAACATATGCAAAGAAAATTTCTCATTTCGAGAGGCTTCTGAAAAACATGTCAGCACTTTACATTAGCTGAAGCTTTGCTCTGTGAACTGCAGCAGCTCCTCAAAGATTTCCAATAGGCTGCTGCACACCAATACAGAATTGTTCAAAAGCACATCAGCTTGAGGATATATTTCAGTGAAGTGGGAAGGGGCCACTGGGAAAGCTTACAATAGGATTGTAACTTCCCTGTTCATGACCTGAACCAACACACATCAAAGGTTGAAGCATTCTTTAGGTGCTGGAATGTGTTTAGAGAAGGACCACAAAGCTGGTGAAGGGTCTGGAGCACAAGTCTTATGGGGAACAGCTGATGGAACTTGGATTGTTTAGCCTGGAGAAAAAGAGGCTCGGGGTGATCTTATTGCTCTCTACAACTACCTGAAAGGTTGTAGGGAGGTGGAGGTAACCTCTTTTCCTAGGCAACTAGCAACAGAAAAGAGGAAGAGGCCTCAAGTTGCACCAGGGGAGGTTTAGATTGGATGTTAGGAAACATCACTAAAAGGGTGGTCAGTCATTTGAACAGATTGCCCGGGGAAGTGGTGGAATCACCATCCCTGGAAATGTTCAAATATGTGTGGACATGGTGCCTGGGCATATGGTTTAGTGGTCAACCTGGCAGTGCTAGGTTTATGGTTGGACATAAAAGACTTGGAGGTCTTTTTCAACCCAAATTATTTCATGATTCTGTGATCCTTATTGCTCCCTTTGGCACTACAGTCCCTTGGGCTTACTGGTGTCCCTGCAGTGGGTACTGTCTGCACTGTACCACTCACTCAGCCTCTTCACACCCTCCTGTTTTCCATTCCTTTCCAAAACCACATGGTATTGAGTGTGATTTCTCCTCTGTACTTATGGTGATGGAAGCTCAAGTGAGCAGCCTTGAGGATGGTGCTCTGTAACACAACATCAGTCCAGACTTTCCAATGGGAAGCGACAGGGAGCTCTGCTTAAATGCAGATGCCACAAAAGAGGCCTGGTCACAAAACTTGTCTGCATTTTGTTTGTTTTTAATGTGAACTAATGTTTGTTACCATTAGAACACAGCTCCTGTATTGGAGAAAAAGGGATGACAAAGTCAAGAAAGAAGTTTCTGTCATTTCAAGAGATCAAATTGTTTATAACCCTTCATTCTCTCTCATAGAAAAATATACTAAAATCACTTTTGTAGCACAGTTTTATACCTCTACTGGCTGCTTTTAAAAACCCCACTGACTAAACTGTCATTAGTTCAAAACTAGGACTTCAAAGCAGAAAGACTGGAATTGACAATGCTTATGTAAACACAGGTGGCTTTGAGAAATAACGCCAAGAAATTTTGTGAAAGGCAAAAGGTAAAACAAGTTGACAGACTTAGGATGTCTTACTTTCTTTGGGAAGATGTTTTGCATGTGCCCTGAAACATAATGATATCTTCAATTCTACTGCTATTTAGTTTCATTTCACATGAATGAGGAGCAACCTGTGTTAGTCTTTCTTTCCTGTGAACAGCAACTCCCAATTTCAACTTCAGCTCTTTAGTTTCCAATAATATCTTCAGTTTGATAAAAATTTATATTGTTAGTCTATTAAGTCAATTTTATAGGGTCCAACATAACCAGTCCCTGCTTATATGAAGCCTGAAGACTACTTTGAGTGTCTGTGAAGGCCATTTGATATCTGCCTTCTTTTATGGTTGACCTTGAAGGGGAGTTCAGTTTGGTAATTTATGGCAAACAGCATCCAGGAAGACCCATTTGCAAGATTCGCTGTCACTTAGTGCTAAGCGATCGCTCCTGACTCTGAAGACAATCTGAGTCCCTGACAGGGCAATCCCATAAAAAATATTGCTTGGCCACCCAGGTGTCTTTTCCAATTATCTGGAGTAGAAATTAATACTTTTAAAAGCTGCTAGTTTTTGAAAGGTTATTACAATTTATTCCAGTAGTTTCTTTTACACATTATGATGAATTGGTTTATTACACTGTTATTTTCCATGTCAGCTTTTTAGAAGATTGAATCATAATGTTGAAACATTAGAGTGAATGGCAAACATATTATTTTACAGCTGAGTAATATATTCCCTCTAAAAAATTGTGCTCTGTTTTTAATAACAGGTAATTTTATGATTATATTGCTTAATGCTGTTGCCCCACACTATTTATTTCTATGTTGTAATGACTGGAGGACTTTCTTTTAAGATATCAGTGATTGCTTGGACAGGACACAAAATATGTGAAAGTACAGTAATCCAGATTGTGAGCTGTGCTTGGAAGCACAGGAATTCATGACTTCTCAGTATCTGCTTAATATATAGAGCAGCTCCAGTGAGAATAAATGGTTAGGCTCACTTTAGTGGGCTTCTAAATTTAGAAATAAGGTTTTTTGAATGCCATGTTTTCTTCTTTGATATTTTTTCTTTCTGTGATAATCTCTGGGTGCTATTTTTGTTCCCCAAATCCTCTCCAACAGATCTATAAAAGGACTGTAATTAGCATTTTAATGGGAATAGTTGAATCTCACTGTTTCCCTACAGCGAGCATATTCCTATTTATGTAGAGCTCAGAAATGCTCAAAGATATAAGAAATTCAACATTTGTTTTGTGTGTGTGTGTGTGTTTGTTTTTGGGTTTTGGTTTGGAAGCCAGGATAGGGGGAGACAGAGTGGGGGAGGAGAAGAAACAACTAAAACTCCCATCCATTTTGACACTGTATCTGCATGTAGAACAGTTTCTTTTTCCAGCATGAATTACAAATTTTTTGGCTCTCTATCATCAGTTCTGCAGGTGGCTGAATACTTTGAACTCCCATTGACTTCTTTCATAGCACAATAAAGTTTCCATCCCGAGGTGCACAGCAATGCCCCATGTATTTTTTAATTGGAACAATTATCTCAGAATGGTTTAGTACAAAGTGCTATTTCAAAAAGACAATTTCCTGTAGGTAAATGGTGTCGATTTCAAAAGTAGTAGGTTACTGGTAATGAGTGTCTGACACTATTATTCAAGCAGGTGCATGTACAGATAAAGATTTGGAACTCAGCCCAAAAGTTTAGAGAGTAAGACACCTACAGCTCAAATAGTCCGATAATGGCATCAAAAATAATCTTCCCTCAAACCCAGAACTTCTTCTTCATCACCCTCAGAAATTCTTCTTCTTTCAGCTGTCTGAAAGGCAACCTACCATTCAATCTGAGCACCTCACAGATATTGCCAATTTGCATCCTCCATTTCATTAGACTGATTTGCGTGGCAGTGTGGAGGGTAAGGCCCTGGTGAATTTATCTTCTGTGTTATGTGGAGAAATTATTTAATTCTATAACATGTAATGTTTGGATTCCTGCTTCATGCCTTAGCCACAGGTCCTATGTAAGCAATAGTTCACAAAAGGCAGTACGGTTTCATGGATAAGAAACAGGTTGTGTTGCAGCACAGGGCATGGTTTCCATTGTAGTCAAGACAAGCTGGACACTGGGTGTGAAAACATGGAGCTTTTCTGCTTCTGGGCTCCATAAGGAGGTGTGTGTCCCAGCCTTATCCAGACGCCTCTGCAGGACCCTGGCACAAGATTCAAATATTGGTTTTGTGAATATTCTCATGAGGCTGCTGAACAGTGCTGAGCTGTGTGCGCACCAGGAGGTTCCTGGTTTTATCAGACCACAAATCAGTAAGTCTTTGGCTATGTTGACTAACCTGTTCATTCTCAAAAGTAAAGGCTTCCTGACTCTATTCGGTATATTCCCTAGAAATGCTGGTGGAGAAGGGTTAGGAAAGATGGTTTCCCCAGTCCTATAAATATTTTTCCCACTTTATCATATTAATATCAATCAACAAAGGTCATATACCTGAAATTCAAATCCATGGAGGAATGATTTCCAAATATTTCTGATTAAAACACTGAAACTATAAATAAGAGTATATACATAGCACCCTCTTGTTTTTCTGAATAACAGGATTTATTTCCCCTCAAGATAAATATTGACCTTGGCTTTAAGTTGGTCGGAATTAATCTTTCTGGTCAATAAATCTTGATATTCCCTTCCACAGAGATCAATACCTGGTTAATATTTCAGATTATTGAATGAAATTAATAAATATAGCTCTGCATGAACATTTTCATAAATGGTGAGCAGTCCAAATTTAGGAGGCTTCACAAAGGCTCACAACATTGGACTATTTCAGTTTAGTGTTTTGAAACTGCTGAACAGTGCTTTAAATAAATTACTGTATTGCTCGGAGAGTTACAGTAAGGTCTATTAAGTACTTATTTAAAGACTTGCCAACAGTGAACAACAATAAATAATTCAAGTAGCACCTCTAATCTTGTTTTCTTTCTCCTTAATTGGTTTTACAGCATTATTTTGACATTTACCCTTGAATTAAAAAAAAAAAAATACAAAGAAGAAAGTGCATGCTGTGCACTAATCCAGCTGCCAATTGAGTACTTACATATTGATGCATCAGAACAGTAGAGGAGCTCCACTCTGTCTTCAGAGCTGGCAAAACCCATTGTTGGTGTGAAATTGTATGAGTTTTTGGGTTTGCAGAAAAATTGAGTTAAAGACCTGTTTGTTTGTACAGATGCATATGTATAAACACAAAGTTATTTAAAAAATATGGAGGTACTTCATCACCGTCTCAGTGAGACTCCAGAGGAAATGTATAAGAAACCATGTATGATCCATCACTCAGGGAGGCATCTAGATGCAAAAAATTTGCCAAGAAGGACAGATGGATCCAGAAAAGCTCAACATCTGGAAAACTCGAGAAGTAAAGGACAGCCAACAGTTCAGTTTTCCTCAGCCTATTGGGAACTCTGGAGTGATTCTAGCCTTCAGGTTTTGAATTCAAACGGACTGTGTAAGGTCATATTTGAACTCTGCTTTTAGAACTGGAGTAATTGTTGTTGGTTTTGTTTTTAATTAAGTTTACAGAACATAGGACATAGTTTGGTTTCTGCAACAGTTTTTCCAAATTTTTTGTCCAAAATATTTTGTGTTGACTGGACATTTTATTCATAATGATTAAGTTTATAGATGGGATTTCTTTCAGTTTTTCTTTTCCTGAAGATAAGCAGGAATAGGAAAATAAAAACTACATATTTTCCTTTTCTTGTGTTTTAATTTTGTTATATAATTTTCTTTGAGAATATGTAAGGTATAAGTTTGCACATGTGGATTTAAGTAAATAAAAACATACACAGAGATGTGAGAAACAAGATTATACTGTCCTGTTTTGAACAATGTATGAATATATTCAAAGCATAGATTTAGTGAACCCCAAATTGGTAAAAATATGGCACATACTGCTTTTAGATATCATATTGACACCTCTTGGAACTTCAGATGGAAGTATTAACACTTTTGTCATGTACATATCACCACCATGCATATTCATATTGAGACTTCTATGCATAGTAAATAATTTTTTTCTCTAACAGACACAGTATGGTTTTGCATGTGCATCCACTGTTTAAAAAATTGCATTTTCCATCACATCCTTCTCTTTCTTTACTTCTAAAAAATAAAAAGTGTTTTTGTAAACATCTTTCTTTCTGTGTACTAAATACAAAAGTTAAAGAAACCATTAATCCATGTAAAACTGAAGAAGGTATTTTTATTACCCAAATAAAGGTGGAAATACTCTTCTCACTTACAAATTCTTATCCTCCCAGTCTCCCTTTTAACAGGATGTAATTAAAAAAAAAAAAAAAAAAAAAAAACCAACACAAAACCAAAAAAAATCACCAACATTTTCCTTTGTACCTAGGACATCAAGGTGTTCCCAGTGTGCAGAAACCCTGCAATACTTTGCTAGAGAGGTATTCTACTGAGTGGTGAAAGACTGCAGTAAAGTTAATAAAATCCCCCCTGACAGTCATGAATTTCCTGTCTTCATTGTGGTATTTGGTTGAAGTTGTTATACTTATTCACACCTACCCAGTATGTCCAGACACTAACAGTAAAACCAACTTACTACTCTTATTTCCTGTCAATTTCCTGCATTTTTCTGTAATGAACTTCTTTGTGAAACTTAATGCCAATTGTTTCAGCTATATTAGTTATATTTAATATTTGACTCACTATGAAACCTGAAACAAATCTAATTAGTTCCATTGTTGTTTTGAGCCTGGTTATTAACAATTCACTATTAGGATAAAGTAGCTTTTATACACCATATTTAGCCATTCAGAAGCAGGACTGCATTGTCTGATAGCCTGTCAAGTGGGCTCACTTTAGTCACTTCAGTCCCCTTACTCCATTCCTGCATCAAGAAAGAGAAATATTTAACGTTAGGTCCTTGGAGTTTGTTGTGAGTTTTGGGAACAAAACCCCTTTGCATTACTAATATTTGTGTTGTAATAGTGTAATGGTCACCCTGCAGGACTTGCCTTTCTTGACATTGGCTGAAGAAGAACTAGGAGTCAAGACTGAATTACTCAGTTACCCATTTAAATCTCTCTACAAAGAAAGGCAACCTTCCACAAGGGGTGGATATGACCTATCTGAAAATGAGGCTCACTGGCTGAGATTAACTGCTTTTGGAACATACCCGTTACTCTGCATTGAAAAAGCCTTTCTAGCTTGCTTACAGTTGTAACCTAGGAAAAAATCAAATATCTGAATATATGTGCCTAATACCTTTTGAGGTGCCCCACAGTATTAGAACTCTGAAAAGTGGGAGTCCTCCATCATTCCTGTGTCATAGGTGTTAGCATCATGCATGTATCTTGGATTACAATAGAGCATCTCATTTTGTATTAAATGCCTATGCTAGGTACCTGAATTACTTTTCACATATTTAGGGCACTGCAGTGGAATGAATTCTTCCTTCTCCCCACCTCTCATGCAGTGAGTTTCATGCGTAGGAGCAATGTTACAGCACTTGGATGAGAGATGTCTTGAGAATATGCTCTCACATGCAAAGCAACTTTTCCTGGAAATTAAAAATATTGTTCTTTCAAAAAATAAATACTTTTGTCAGACAATTTTAGTTTGCCTTAGGTAACAAACTTAGTCATGGTAGTAGCACTGAAGCGATGACTTTGTAGTTTACATTCTTAAGATAATTATTCTAGTCTGTGGTTTTTTCCTTTCCTTTTTGAGAATATATTCGTCTACAAATACATGACTTGTTCTCTAGAAGAGTTGTTCTTTCTCTAAAAGTAAAGAAAAATAATATTGATCTAATTGTGCACTTACTAATGAGTGTCTCAGGAAAGTAAATAATTTGGGAAAAGGCTACATGTTTGTAGTTTGGCCATATCTATTATCATCTTAATTTCATGAAACTACAGACTGACCTTGAATTGACCATGCATTTTAGAAGCTCAGATGAGCAGTCATGCAACCAGATCAGCTACCACTTGGGAGAGCAAAAGCCGTCAGCTGACCAGTCATTTAAATTCAAGAATAGATCAATCATAAACTTACGGATTTTGCATACAGTTTTAAAATAAGTCCCTACAGTGGTGTCACTTTACAGCTACATTCCAGGCTCTCTGTGGTTTGGGCAACTGTTGTTTCCTTTGAATTTACATTTATCAATCCAACAAGTTTAGCTTTCACATCCTTAGAAAAACATTGTATTGGGAGGTTCATTCTCTCAGGCAGTCTAATTCAGCTCCTGTTAAAATCAATGAAATTACCCTACTGGCTTAAGTGAAAGCTGAGTTACATGCTACACACAGAACAGCTGTGCAGGATCAGCTCAAAAGTGCATTTACCCCAGTGTCCCCTATTTCTGACAAGAATAAATAAAATGCACTTGTGGATGAAGTCATAAAAACAGGGCAAATACGACATAATACTTTAACTTCTACCCTTGCTGCTCCCAGCAATTTGCATTTCAGAGACTTTGTGAGCTGTATGTTGTAATTACTTGACTGTGTTCACTGTGTTTAATAGCTTTTGATGGATTTTTCATTGAAAGTCTTCAATCTGCCTTTGAATCCACTTACACTTTTGACATTCATAAGAGTTTCTCAACTGAATTATGCCTTGTTTGAAAGAGTACTTCCTTTTGTTTATTTTAAACCTCCTAATGTTAATCTCATTTGGTTCTTCCTAGTTCTTACATCCTAGAAAAATAAAGGATAATTGGTCTCTTGTTCAATATCTCCATACAATTTGTTATTTTACAGTCTTAAATCATATTTTCCTTCTATCAATATTTCTCTTTCAACCTTAAGAGTTCCAGTTTATGTAATTACCTCTCATAGGAAGATCATTGCCCAGTCATATCATTCTTCTATGAAGAACTTGTAACTCTACTTGGTTCCATTTGAAGGGACACATTTGAAGTGAACTATTTGCAGAATTCAAGACATAGGCACACCAGGAATACACACAGTGACATATTGTTTCCTCTCCTATTATTCCTTTCTTTTCTACTATTTCTTTGTTATTTCATCTGCCCTGAGCATGATGACTCTGATATTTGGCACACAGCTGTTTGCATCCATTTCTCTTGATGGGCAAGAGCTGATTTTCATGCCTCTGTTTTAGTCCACATGGATATTTCAGATTGTTCCTACCAACATAGATTAGTTTGCCTTTTTCAATATTTAATTTTGTCTTCCATCTCATTTTTCCTATCATTTGGTACCATGAAATTCTTAGAATCATATCAGCATTGAATGGTTTGGATTGGAACAGACCTTAAAGATAATACAGTTCCAACTCCCCTACTTGGTCAGGGACACTTTCCACTAGACCAGCTTACTCAGAAATTCTTTCTGCAACTCTTAATTGGGAGGTTTTTTTGGACCAACATAAATTTTTTTTAATAGCAACCGTTTCACTCTTCAACATCACCATTCAAGTCAGTTTTGTCTGTGTGTAATAACAGGTCACAATACAGACTCTTTAGGGAGATTCCTTATTTATTGAACATTATATATGCATTAGAAAGAAGCAGAATTTTGATGTAGTCATTGAACTGCAGTTTTATAGAGTTCTAGCTTCCCACCGGTCTGTGTTGGGTCTCTATGTTAGTACCAGGTCCTCAAAGTTTTCTCTCTCTGATACATCCTCCCCTGATCCCTCACCCCAGGCATGTGACATCCTTCATACTATTAATTTAGGATTAAAACAGTGTTTACTTCTTTCAGTAGGGCAGTCCTATGGAGTAAAGGAGAGCACTCTGGACTCTGAATCCCAAGGACCTGAGTTCGAGTCTCAGTGGGGACCATCCCCTGGCAGTTAAATGCCTCCCTGCCATCTAATCCCGTCAGGTCTCGGGTTCTCAGCAGGGCCAGCCCCAGTTAGTACTGGGTGCTGTAGACAGTCCCGAGGACTTCACTGTCACTGTCCAAGCTCTCTCAGCCATGGCAAATGGACCCTAGGACTTTTTAAAAAAAGAAAAAAGGTGGGGCCAGTTCTGCCTCACACCCATATGGGGAGAGCCCTTCCCAAATCTTCGTTCGGAAAGTCTGGCCATACATACATAGTTCTTTCAGTAGCAATTGCGAGCATTCAGAGATGATGCCCTCCAGTCTCTCCAAACAGCATTATACCAATCCTTCCAAGTGGCCACAGTCCCACCCTCCACTGAAGTTGTACTCTGTTCTCTGCACTGAGCATGAAGATTTCAATGCTTCTGAGATCCCTATTACTAGTGGCAAGAGAGCTTCTCTGAGCAAGGCATTTGACACATTCTAGATTGTATGGCACATTTTGAGTTTTGTGCAAAACTATTTGTAGTAAATATTTGGACAAAAGCAACTCTTGTGCCAGATCTGTAAGTGCTTGTATCAGTTAATGTACAAGGATATTAGTTTCAGATAAAAACTTGGATTACACAAGAATATTTTCCTCATATAGGCAAAGCCTAAAGGATACATGAATACCCAAGGCAGAATAAATTTTCTGCATCTGTCTACCGAACTGTCCAAATAGGTCCAAATACAGGCCACAGGGAAGCCCACACAGAAATATAGATGCGTAAAGGAAGATGGCATATGTATAGTAGAGTAGAGGGAGTAGTAATCAGGAGCTAAGGTGACACTGAATCTTGCTGCATTTCTCCATGCTCCAATATGAGCTCTGAAGCTGAATCTCTTGAGTTAAGGAGTTAGGGAATAAGTAGTCAGCAAACTCAGTTCTGGGGATTTGCAAAATGTTTTAAATCTTTAAATAAAGATTTAGGTGTGAATCCAGGTGTTTAAACAGAAGACGATATATGAAAAGCAACAGCAAGAGAGCTAGCATATAATATACATTAGTTGGTGAAAAAGCACAGACATATAGGTACATCTCTGCAGGGATCTGTGACAATAAACCCCTTGAAGTTAAAATACTATCTAACATGCTTTAATCAAAAGCCATGTGGATCTTTGGATGCTCTCTTCCATCATTGCTGTGATTAACATCATCTGTTCTTTTTGGCAAGCAAACAAATAGATAACTAAAACATGGTCAGATGCACTTGCCTAAAATGTGACAAATATGCCTTGCCAGCAGATGAGAAACATCTCTTTCTCAGGGATGGACCAAAGTCAAAAACTTGTGAGGCATTTTTCAGTTTATATATGCATGTGAAATTTGGGAGTCATACACTTCTTCAGTAAAAAATGATCATGTATGTGACTATGTCTTTTGAGCAAGAACTGATACCAAACACACTAAATTATGTGAATTACTTGTTGAGATAAATAAAAGCATCTGCTTTTTTTATCCCTTCTTTTCTGAAGAAGAGGTGATTTACTTAAATATGCTGTCCATAATTGTCTGGGTGTCTCTTACACTTTCCTATTAATTTTTGAAACTCTTAACCAAACTTGACAGAAGGTGGAAGACTCAATGATAGCTGCAAAGAGGAAATTATTTGGGTATATAAAGTGGCCATTTTCATTATTAGAATATTTTCTCCTAATATGTGAAAGGCTGAATGCCTGGATTAAAATGAAAAGTATTAGAAGTCATAGTCTTAAAATATCAGGTTTTAATTGAATTTTGTTACCTGCTTTAGAATTATACTTAGAGTGATGCATAAAAGAAAACCAAACAAAACAGCAAAACTATGAATGCAAAAAAAGAAATGTTCAAGCTTTATTGTTTTTGTTTCCAAAACAAACCTCTCTGTATACAGAGGTGAACATGAAAAGCACAGTGCAGACTGCACTGATTCTGTAGTATCTCTGTGAAATTGTTGTCCTAGGTGTGTGTAGCATTTCCTCTGGGTTAGTTTATCCTTCTCTCCAACAATTTACAAGATTGTACTGGGTACTCCACCTTGTAAGTTCAGGCAGCAACAGCTGAAAAAAAAAAAAAAAAGAAAAATGTTTTAAATTGGTAAAACTGTAATAGAGCCTACATTTAGGAACAGCCTTTAATAGTCTTCCATGTATTTTTTTCCTATTAGAAATGCTGAATTGCTATGAACTGAAAACTGTATTTTCTGGAAGTTTGGGACATATTTTTAATTTACTTTCGTATAAAGTATGAAACATGAATAACATACTACATATCAGTGAAAAGAGCTGTCATTTTCTTGATATTATGTAGCATGGTATGTGTGAGTTTGAGATTAGAGAAGTAATGCTGTCTTTCAAGAGGCTTCCAGATTTAAAAATGTGTACATTATAACAGCCCTCGCAAAGAATATTCGTTGTTTATTTCTTGGTTGTCACTTCAAAGAGGGAAGTCACAATACTCATGATCCAGTTTGTTTCATAAACTAGATCTCAGACATCAACTTTCCATGGAAGAAAAGTTAGCTAAAGCTTGTAGATTATCTAATACTTCTTCCTGGCAATGAATTACATAGATCTCTGATTTAGTCTCCCTTGGCAATTTCTATGACCTCGTGTTTCTTTTAATCTCTTCAGCGTAGGTTCATATCAATAAAAATCCTGAAAGTGTTGGCAAGGAAAGCAAGTTCATAATCGTAGAATGACTGGCTAACATAGAAACAATGAAAGGTGAAGGAAAATGAGTTGCTTAAAATAGATGGTGCTTAAGATAGCAGTGCTGCCCACAACAATAGACCAAATCAACAGCATAGTTAACAATAATTACTTAATTACTCTGCTTTCACAGGTATTTTTACATGTGCTTTCACAGCAATCCTTTCAGATATCCTTTCAGATAACCTTCCTTCTTATAAAAAGCTTTTCCTTGTAAGCAAATATTTGGATAGTTTTCTTTTTCAGAAATCCTACATTGAGTGAAATGACTTTGCTCAATGCCACGAGGGATTAAAAAAAAGAGTTTACTTTGTGCTAAGAGAAAGGATTTTGTGCTAAGGTATGAAGTCAGAATCACAGAATATTTTGAGTTTGAAAGCACCCACATCGAGTTCTTAAGGGAATGGCTCATATGGGGTTCAAACCCACAACCTTGGTGTTGTTATGACCATGCCCAAGTCATGAAAATACTCCAGTATAAGGAAAATACTCCAAAGTAAGTAAAATACAAAGAATATAAACAAGGGGTATTCCCTCTGTACTGAGGGAAAGGGACTGAGCTTTCTCTACCCATATGAGTACAAAACCCTCTTCCATCTGTAGAGCACACATAAAATATAGCAGTAAAGGCGAGCAAGGAGATTTTAAGAGAAAACATTAATCTAAAAAAAATGCTACTGACAGCTGGCAAGATTACATGGTGGAGTAAACTTTGGTTAGAGGTTGCAGATAGAATTTTTGACCTTAATATTTGGAATGACAGTTAAAAAAATAACATAAGTTTTTTTTTCAGTCAGGAAAAGAAAGATTTCTCTTTAACACTTTTTGGACAGAATTTCAGTCTTCCATGTGATTGTTACCAATTTTTCAAACCATGGTCTGCATATTGGAGATGTCCAAAGCTGTGCTGACACCAAATGAATAGTTTGCACACCTATAACGATTTTTACTTTCAAAAAGCAGGTTATCATTCCCGCTTCAACATATTTGATAAACTGAGTAGAATTAGAGCAGAGACATGATTTAGTACTAAAGAAACAATTCTTTAGTGTTTTTCAAATGTAATCAGTAAGAGGTGACGATGAGACAATGCTCCCTTATTGCCTAACCCTTTGTGTCTGCAAGTCACCTTGCACGAGTTTGATAAAAGAGTGCATGAAATAACTCCTAGACAAATACTACATTCTGAAAATGGGGACATGATTTGTTTTCATTTGATGAGTGTGCTAGCACACAATTCAGAGCCTGCGCTCCACATCTGTGTATACTTCTTTCATACTTGCTGTCCTTGCTGGCTTCTATGCTTCTCCCCCTTTCTTTGCATCATAGCTTCTCCATGCTTTTTCCAGTTTTATTCTGCTTTGAGGCTCAAGTTCAATGCTCGTTCTCTTCTTGTTTTCCAAAACAGCTGAATTATTTTGACTGTGGAATTCCTGTGTGCAAAACTGAGGCTGAGAAAGACATCACAACACAAATCACAAACTTTCTTATTCAAAATCCAGGAAAGTTTGAAGCCACAAAAAAGTGTGCTGTGCTGTTAAGAAATCGCAGGAAATTTTAATAAGGTCAGCAATTTCTACCTCACCTTTAGCCCTTCCTTTCTAGTGAAGTAGGGGTTGTGCTTAAAGAGGCGAGAAAAGAGAAGGCTCCTGTTCAGGTGGTAAAATTATGCATCTCTCGGACGAAAGACCCAGTAACAACCCATTCATTTCATTGCCTCTGTATGCCAGGATTTCACTCAAAATCATCTCAGGCTTGTAATGCTGAATTATTTTTATTCATAGTGAGTTCAAAGGGAGCTAATGACTCTCAGCCCCTTCTACAAGTGAGCATTAACAACAAAGCTGGCCAGGCAGAGATAGGACTGAAGGGAGAAATCCCAGCAGACAAGGGGTCCAACTCCCTGGAGATAGAACGTTTGTCTCAGGGTTGGCACCCTGGAAAACAGCTGTCTGGGAAAGCTGAAAAATCCTTTGTAAGCACAACATTTGGCAACAGGCCAGCTGTGGTATTGAGGTAGCTTTAACCCTTGCCAGCAGTTGCCCCAGCTGCTGAGGGCTGCCTTCAGGTCTCTATATCCCACTGCACACTCTTCAGCTGCCATGCCCCAAAACTGAAGAAATGGCAAAACCAATCCAGCCTCTTATTCCTGCACCTTCTTAGTCTGTTTACTGTGGAAAACCACATCATCAGGTGGGAGGAGAGATGTGCTTCTGGAGAATGGACAAGGTCCCTTGCCTGAAGCAAGGCAGTGTGTTCCCTCAGAAGACATCCCTGATCTGTGCTAGAGCACGGCAGCCTCATCTGCTTCTGCAGCATGCAGGACAGCCACCTGCGGTGCACCACCTGGGCAGCACCTGGGATGACTGTGATATCCTGGGGGGTTATGTGCCACAGGACAGGACACAGACACCAGGCTTCACTCTCAGGTGTCAAGTGAGAGCATCTCAACAGGTGTGATGGGTGCAGGTGTGCTATTTTGTGTGTGCACATGACAAGGCCTTAGATAGTGCATGCTCTCTCTACAGTATAATTTGTTGGGTTAATTTCTCTGATTCAGACTTTCTTTTCCTTATAGCTATCAGAAAACATATGGTATTTTTTGTTCTGGCAAACACTTTCTTTTGGCGAAGAAAAAAAAATAAAAAGAAAAAATTATTTAGATTTGCATGTTTTCCGGAAGCTGGAAATTTGAAAAATATTTAGTAGCTTAAATCCCCAAATAGTCTGTCTTATCACTCTGCTGTAAAAGGCAATTTAAAACAGAAAGTTTCATACATTATTTAATGCCTTGTAGATTTGTTATTTCCTGAAGGCCATTCTAATTTCATGAAGCCGTTCCATGTGCTAGAATTTTCTCAGCAAAACTGTCTTGAAGATTTAGGTTAAAAATAAAAAATATATCATCCAAATAGTAAAAATATCACAAATTAGTAGAGAAAATTCAGAGAATTCTTGAATGTTAAAAGCAATGTGGAAGACTGGTGCAGTAAAGCAGAGATAGATTTTAATTTCCAGGGACTTCAAAAGTGTTTTTCAATGGTTTCAGTTACTGGTGCTATTTTTATAGGAGTGCCTTGTCAATCAAGTGTTATTTTTTTAAATATTCCACAGGTAGACCAGTAAAATCTTTAAATCTTCACACAACATCTTTTTGCAAGAAATTTAATAAGATACTTCACAGTTATATTCCAGATTTCCATGAGTACAGTTGCTTTTCCCTTAAGCATCTTGGAACCCCTAAAAGAATGCAGTGGAGGTGGTTCCCCTTCATCTTGCGGCACCAGAGTACTCTGTGGGAGGACTCTCACACCTCACTGCTTCACTGAGAACTTTAGGCAGTCCCCAACCATGATGAATGGCACACTGCATGAAACAGTACAGATAACCAGCTGCAGATTGCTCTGCCCAGTGTTATTTCTTGTCTAAGATTCTGGTCGAGTATACAGGGGATTTTTTTCATGGAAAGTCTCCTGCTAGAGTCTTTAGAGGAGCCTTGTGTGAAAGAAAAGAATATGATCCTCCCTTTATAACCAGGGCATTATATAGCTCAATTAACAACAAAGGAATTAGCAAAGCCAGGAAAGGAAGCTAGAAATCATGCTTCCTAATGTACTTTAGGGTTTAAAAAAAAAAAAAAAAAAAAGACGCAAAATTTTTACCTTAATGCAATACAAGTTAAGGGAAATACCCCTCAGGCCGCTGCTGGCTACAAGTGTCAGACTCTTGGAAAACCAGAGGTGCAGTCAGTGCTGCTGTGATCCCCTCTGACATCGGAAAAGTGAAGCTGGTTGAGGACTCCCTGCAGACGTGGGGAGTAGTCAGTGATGCAAAGAGGAGCTTCCCAGCACAAGTTTCTGCAGCTGCTCACTATGCCAGTGCTCTTCCTTTCTTCAAAGGCTTTCTTTCTGGACTATATATAGAAGAAATGCAGATGTCTGTTGTGAGGGGGTGGAAGGCAATGTGAAATAGCTGCTTTCCAAAGCTACAAAAGTTAAGGCAACTGCAGTAAAGCACTTGACTCATCCTGTGCTTAGCACTGAGTCAGCCTTTTCGTGCAAAGGAGGGATTGCATGCAGCAAGGTCATACACAACTAGTGACAATCAGCTTTACAGAACTAAGAAGCAAACCCAGCTTATTTTAGTCACTTTAGTAAAATCATTATGGAAAATGTTTAGCCAGGAATAAAGGTATTCTGAACACTGTTCCATAACCAAATTGATGTCATGCAACAGGAAGATGTAAACTGGGATGTATGCCTCTACACTGTGCCTGAATCACACCCCCACTGACATGACTTGCTTGAATGAAACGAGCAACGCTGCTCTGTGGATGCCATCCAGAGCTCTACCACCGCTGGTGGTGATACCAGATTGCATCAGCTGCCTGTGTGTTAATGTAGGAAAGGGAACTCTCACCATTTGTTCCCAGCATGCTACTCTCAGTCTTGCTTTGTGTAAGACCCCAGGTCAAGCCAAGTGCTTGTCCAGGGGTTTTATTTTAAAACATATATAAGACTGCAAGAGTTCACTCACCGAACTTGTGCAGAGCCTTTGGTTCTTAATACCTTGAGATAGCCTAAAAAGAAAACTTTAGAGCCAGAAATGCTCCACATGTTTTCTCAGAAGACACTTTTAGGAGGAAATAAGGATTTTGACAAAGGTTTAAAAGTGATAACATGGAACCAAGGTAAAGCATTCCACAAAACACCGCCCCAGCATATGCCAACTCACAAAACTTAGCAGAATCCAATGCACAATTTTTAAGTTACCCAAAACTTTAAGTAAGAGAAGAGTAAAGAAAGAAAGAGATTAAGAGCAGAAGTGGGAGTAAATGGCTAAAGAGAGGGAAAAGATATTAAGAGAAACATAGCTACCGCAAAAGAATCCTGTGGAAGTCTGGCTCCACACTGTGATGGCAGGTCCCAAGAGGAAAGGCAAGATGGAGCCCCTGTGCTCCTGTATTTATGTGCTTTGGCCCTCTGTGGTTGCCCTTCCCAGGCATGGCCCACTCAGTGCCCCCTGACCAGAGTGAGGGGGATGCAGCCAGTCAGAGCCTGAGTTAGGAGTTCTAGTGTCATGGTGTGAGCATGCTCCCAGGCTGCCCTTGTGATTGACAGCTGCTCCATGTGGACTCCATGATGCCACCCAGTGTCTCACACTTGGTGAGGGCATTATAGTATGGATGGCAGAAGCCTTATGTCTTTCCTCCTTAATTCCTCCCAAGCCTGCTATAGAAATGGACGTTAGCTAGGCTAGGGACAGATAGGGGCAGTCCACTATGGACTGAATGGAAAGCAAGGACAAAAGTTTTGTTTGCACACATCATGTCTTTCTGTAAACCAGTAGCTGATTTTCATAATTTATAGCTCTTAGAATTTCTCTGTCTTAGGGACTGGGTTTGCTTTTTACTGAAAACTGGTTTCCCTCTTTAGCTGTTACCAGAGGGGAGGTTATAACATTGCCTTTCAAGAAAGATTACTATACATTTACTTCCTTTTTTTGCTCTTATCTATACCTGAACATTTATTTGTCTTATAGCCATACATCAGAAGACTTTTTAAAGACTTTTTTTTCACTATTGAGAAATTTCATATATTAACCCCCAAGCTGACATAGTAGCACACAGCAGACTCCCAGATGTCCATTCAGTTTAGTTGTATGCAAGGCAGCTGAGTTCCACAGAATATTTCACCAGTCTACAGGATGAATCAGGCCCTCAATATTATGTTTAGAATTTGCTGGAAATTTTTCAACTGAAAAGATTTTCAATAAACAGCAGGAGCGATATTGATCAAAATGTGATTATAAACTATATTATGAATTGCTTCCTGATATGATTATTTTTGTTGTTGTTGTTTTGCTGGTATCTGTCCAGCTGGCTAGAGGAAAATAAGTATCTTTCAGATTTTTTTTCTATTTTTTTGTCAGTTTTCTGCTGGAAAATGTTGAGCGGCAAAAATGGCAACAATGCAAAAAAAGCACAATATTTTTCAAAATACTGTTTGTTTGGAAAAAAGTGCCCATTTCTCATTCCTTGAAATTTTAACAGCTCTAATTCATATGTATACATGAAAGGAAGAGAATTGTTTCACTAAGTTTTCCCCTTAATCAGAACATCCTGCCCATATGTCTTGCCTGCCTGTGGCTCCTAGGCATTTTTCACCATATTTTTCCCATTTACATTCTTTTTCCACCCCCTCCGTAGCCCCATACTATTTGAAGAATGCTTGCAGGTGCTGTTTTCCACTGGCATTCTCTGGGCTGCTCCTACACCGGGGTGACTCTTCAATGCAGTGTGTTGGCAGGGCTCCACATGGAGCACTCGCCAAGACTTCCCCTCTCTCCCCCTTGGTATATGAATGACAGCAAAATAAACTCAGCAAAAATTTGCATCCAGGCTTACATGGACTGGGCACAGAGTTTTGACAGACTGGCCAAACCTATCAGAAGTTTCCACTTTTCTTTCAGTCATGGGGAGAAAGGTTGTCACATCTTCAGTTTACTCTGTGTATGAAAAGAGCTGCATACAGTTAATGAAAGTCAAAGGAGCAGCTCAACTGTGCTGTTAGGTTCAGAGCATGAAAGATCATATATCACTGTAACCTACCTAACCTTCCCTGTACTAAATGACAAACTGCTGCAAATAGCCTTTGGGTCAGGTCTCACATTCACTAAAATACTTGTCCTTCAGCTGAGGACTCTGTTGAACTCATATATCATCAGCATCTTAAATCAAACAGACTTGCATAAATGCTAAGTACTAATTAAGATTGAAAAAATTACTGAAAGATAAAGTCCATGAAATGGGTCAAATCAAGGCTTAATTATAGTTAGAATTTATCTTTTTAGATGACCTTAGGAAGATAGAAGACTACAATTTTCTATGCATGTAATTCGCACTACAGCTTGTGCTCAGCCAGAAAAAGGATTCCAGTTGAACACTTCAAGAAGCAGGATTGTAACTGGTGCTAAGAACCTTTTCAAAATGTCCTTATATAGGACATGTCCATTGATTAATGGATCTCAAGAAACAGTTCTTTAAAGGCTTATTTCACATACGGGACATTGTTTGCTGTGAAAATGTTGATCATTGAAACATTTCAAGGAGTGATCTAAAAATGCATTTTGGAATAAAGCAGAAACTATAGATGTTGGCTTGTGCAGCCACACAACAAAGTTAGTAATCATTACTTAAGCACTTCTACGTGCATGCTTAATGCTTTCTGAGCAGTATTTCTGCCCTGAGGAGCAAGCACGCTAAGAGGAGACAACTAAATAGTCAACAGACACTGAAAAAAGGGAAGACAACAGACAATTTGTATATCAAATCAGTCAATTCCTTGCAAGTAGTGTGGCAGCAGTGTTGGGGTTTTTTATGTGGCAGAAGGCAGGAAAGTAGCAGATATGCTCAGGGAGGTCAGGCAGTGAATACAGAGCTTTTTGGTGATGGAGAAGCTGACAAACTGACTGCTTTGATGTGAATTGAATTGCACCAGGGTTTTCAGAACTGAGTAACACGACTTTGTGTAGTGCACATGATATAAATAATGGAAAGGAGAAGGAGACGTTGTACTGAGTCATATGTTTTGAGATAAGATACGAGTTGCTGGCAGGGAGATGCAGGACCTATTCTGAGCACAGCTGCAGAGGAGAGGACTCAGATGAGAGAGGTGGCAAGGAAGGGGAGAAGGTGATATGGTGAAAGAGGTCAGGAGGAGTCACATACACATGGCAAGAACTTTTCTTCTCTGTTTCAAAATGTGATGTTAGCACTGTGGCCATATTTGATAAAAAACAATATAAACAAGCTTGTTCCAGCCCTCTCTCCATTCCTAGAAATCAGACACAAAGGGTGGCATAGCACTACCTCAATTTACAGTCTGTCATTTTCGCTTTCTCATCAGGGCTGCTGCAAGCGTGTTATTACTGCAGGCCTCTAAGTCTCATTCAGCAGTTCCTGATGCAGAGGTGTGATCCCCTCCATCAGCTGAGCTATGGCCTGTGCTGTGCTGTCTGCAGTTGTGTTAGTCCCTAGAAAACTATTGCCAGCTGGTGGAATTTAGAGAGGGTCCAAAGCTACTTTGAATTACATCCCAGCTGTGATTAATGTAGGAATGTAGTGCAAATGGAGCCTCTTGTAAAACTGCATGGCAAGGTTGTGCAAGGCGAGGAAGGAAAAAGCCCTGCATAATTGTTCAAAAAAACATAATATATCTTCAGCTTTTTAAATGGCATTTAAAAGGAATTCAGACAGAATTCTGATTCTTAGGTATTTGATATGTCTTCTGATTAGTCTTTGTTGTAATTATCTGTACTGCAGAATAATTATCTATACACAATTCCCTGCATTAGCATTATAACCTAATCACATCTATATAGTTTTCTGTATGACTTTTTTAATTGGTTCTGTAATAGCCTCATAGTAAAAAACACTAACCTGAAGTGATTAGTCATTCATTATTTTCGCTCTCCCTGACTCAAAAGAAAAAAGATGAGCTAATCAAATCCATGCCACTATACAGTCTTTTCTAGTAGATAGAAGTATCAGAAGCTGCTTTTAAGGGGCAGAAAAACACTTTGGTTCTTTCCCCAAATGTTTTCACAAACTTCGATGTGGAGTTCCTACAATATCTTCTTTGAAAACACTGTGGGTTTATTTACATCAGAGAGCAAATTCTTGTAACTGTGTGTAAATCAAAGCCTTATTTAACAAAAAGGAGAAACTTGTTCTTTTTATGTTCCCTTTATGTCCAGCATTACCTTATTGATAGGAAATTCAAGTTCTGCATCTTGAGACAGGAAAATAGAGGTATATATAAAGTGCATTGTTTTATATTCTTCATTTAATATACAGTTTTACACATATATATAATATGTGGTTATATGCAATGCACAAAAATGTATGAGTATGCTATACAGCCTTATGACAATATTTCATCTTATATATGACTTATGTAGACTGTGACATTATTGTTTTATGTTAAACATTATCTAAAGGCATATGTGACCACTATTAGAGGCTAATAATATTAAAGATACAGGCATCACTGTTTAATTTACTAGTGCTTATATACCCAATGCACTCAGTATAGCACATCTTTTCCTGTTAATTACTGTACATAGCTAGACAAAGCCCCTAACTTGAGTAGTTTGAATGTAATTAGATGAAATGGAGAAAGGAAATATTTTGAGATACGGTGTTGGGGCACAGATATACTTAAAAACTTCCCCAGCAGTAAATAATCATTAGGCAAAGGGAAACCAGACTTGGACGTCCTGACTCCTAAGGAAATATCTTGAACTGCATGACCATCCTTCCCTGCTACTATATGTCCTATTCTGTTATTCCCCTTTTTTTCTTACTTTATACAGCTGTGCACTTCTTTTTTTCAGCCAGAGTAAATAATGGTCAAAGATAATATTGGTGCCAGAGGATAGAGCTTGCATTAACAAGCTGATGATGTCAGATGCTGTTACAAATTTATTTATTTTAAAATTATTTTAAATTTAACTGCAGATCTGTCAGCAGAGAACTAAAAGGGAACTTATATTTCCCTTAGTCATCCTCAAAAGATTTGACAACTAAGCCAAACTGATTGATGTTACACAAAGGCTAAAGTGCTGTTGCTCAGTATTGTCATGACCCCAGTGCTCTGCAGGTTTGTCTTTTGTAGGGTGCCTTCCAGTGGTCTGCTCTATCTCCCCTATCCTATGGTCTATCAGATGTGCACTGGAGGAACACCCATGGGCACCAGGACCAAGGAAGATGCTTTAAAACATCATATGCCCACAGAAGAGCATCACCACAAGCCTTTCACAGTCCTACGCTGTTTAGTAGCTGCTTCTGATACTGGATTTGCTTGAATGCAGCATGATCAGCCAGAATACATAGTTAGGCCACAAAAATCATGATATTGCTAAAATATATTGAAAAAAATTGGCTTTCTATCAGCTTTGAGCTTACCTTTTGGGCAATTCATCAATAATGTTTTCAAGCTATTCTTCAGGTGGTTAATTGGCTGTTGACACATTGAGTGTTGTTGTTTGGGTTTTTTTTTTTATTCTGTTTCTGCTCTTTAATCTCATGGATCTAGGAAATGAAGTTTTATTTTTTAAAAATAATCACTGAATTTTATCAGATACACCATAAAAATATGAATATGAGTCAGAGAAAAATCAGCTCTTACTGAGAGAAACAGAAATTTTGTGCTTGTAAGGCCATCAGGTGTGATTCAAATGGAGCTGTACCTTAAAGAATATTTTTTCTGTTAAATTTTTGAGAGAAAGACCTTATTTCCTAGCTCTGTTTTATCCAAATAATTTTTTCCATCCAAATGGTCACAATTCTAGCAGATGAGAACAAGGTTTTCTTGTCCTGTTATTAAACCACCTTTTTTCTCCTTTGCACCTCATTTCTCATTTTAACTGGTGACATTTGGCAGTTTTTGAAGGTAGACCCTGCAGCATGTAAATTTTTTACTGTGATTTAGATGGTCTATTAGTGTAACCACATGTTGTGTCAGAAAGTACAGGGGAAAATAATTACAGGGAGGGAGGGCAGAAGATAAAAGGTGAGCAGTAAGTATGAACCTGAAGACTGATAGCAGAAAACAAAATACTTGTCCTGTCATTGTGTTAGCTGAAGCTAATTCTGCTATGTTATTTTCTAATAAGAAGTATATTTTTTAAAGATGTGCCATTTTAAATTGCATGAGAGATTAAGAGGAAAGCAGCACATCTTGAAGTCACTTAAAACTAAATGTAGGAGTCTTGTATTCCTGATACCTGCAAAAAAATGTTATTATATATATACATTAAGTGATGCAACAGATCTTGACATGAAATAGAAATGAGATGTCTCCAGAATTCAAAAGAAGCAGATATAATTTTCCAAGCAAATAATTTTAAATATATACAGATCTTTTTTCATATATGTTTGTGTATATATGTACATATATGAAGTCCATTGTGACCTCCCTACTTTTCACATGAGAAAATCTGGGAATCTGATGTATTAGAAATCCTAATCTCACCCTCCCACCACACACTACTTTATCAAAACATTTTTCCTGAAAAAAATTTTTTCCAGCTCTCTTCTGAAAAATCAAAGCTGTCAGCTACATTGTGCACTTGCTCATGTGAGCCTGTCTATTCCAGTTGCAATTAAGATGGGCTGCAAGGCAAGAATGGCCTGGGACTCACTGAGATCCTAGCAATAGCAGGGTGGGGGTTCATTTGCTCTCACAGAGAGTGACAATACCATAAAGAAAGAAGGATGGTGGAAACTGGATACCTCATTTTTTTAGAGCAAATTTCCAAGTTCTGGCCCTAGTTGCAATTTCATGAGCTTGGGGGAAAACAGAAGTTGCAGGCACTATAGCACAAAAGTTGCATGGCAAGCCTGTTTGGAGGAGTTTTTTCCTTGTGACAGGCAAAAGAAAGCAGCATCTTTGTACACCAAGGGAAAAGCAAACTAGGAAACTACAGAGCAGGGGATACTGGTGGTGGAACTTCTGCTGCCTCAAATACACCTGCTCTGTTCTTGGTAAAGGCTGCTGAGAGAAATGGGAATTCCTGCTGTGGCAGTGCTGTCAGTGCCCTGGCTCTGCAGCTGGAGCACTTCTGGGCACCCTGCAACAAGCCTCCACTCTGCAGCCTCTGCATCAGCTTATCCTGAGATCCCTCACACACCTCAATCCCTTCTATGTATATCTGGTAGTTTGATAACTTCAGGATAATGAGATTGGTTTGCTGTTGATATGAAGGGAATGGTGCCTCATTTATATCATTCTACAGCCAAGGACCATATCTTGTTAGGGCAAGAGAAAATTACCTTAAGTTGTGCCAGGAGAGGTTTAGATTGGACAATGGACATTCCTTCATGGAGAGGGTTGTCAAGCATTAGAAAGGCTTCCCAGAGATCTGACTGAGTCACCATCCCCAGAGGTATTTAAAAGATGTGTAGCCATGACACTTAGGGACTTGGTTTAGTGATGGACTTGATAGTGCTAGGTTAACAGTGGGACTCCATGATCTTAAGTCTTTTCCAATCTAAATGATTCTATAAATCTATGATTCTGTGATTCTGTATTTTCTACAAGTCTACATTCACAGAACTCTCTAAATAGCTAATCATAATACCTATGCCAAAAAGAATCTTTTCCTGGAATGGTCACTTGCTGCATGAGCAGTGACAATTGCAGGTACAACAGTAGTTGTATAAAACTAGGGTATACAAAATAAAACAGCTGTTTTACATGCACCTTGTTTTTAGAAATTATCCATCTCTAGATTGAGACTGTAGCAAGAAACTAATAACAACAGGTAATTCTCACACAACTGCATCTTCCTCAGGAACAGCCAAGCAAATCTCCTGTTTAGAGTTTTTCAAAACTTCATTGGATGCTTCATCAAAAAGTGATTGCTAGGAGAAAACCTGCATGGGTAAAAACACAAGCTAACTCATCACTTTAATCTCCTAGAGTATGACTCAATAATTGAACTGAAATTATCCTTGACTTTCACAAATTTATTTCCCATAGGAACATATTTGATGATCCTCAATAAGTTTATTCCTAGGCCTGCTAAAGACAGGAGAAATTTTGTTTTGTGGAACAGTAATACTGCAAAACCCTAGCCTTGTTTTTCCAAAGGATCAGATTTGTGTATATTTATGCTTAGATGTTGAATATAAATACCTGGTGCCCATATACCAAGCAACCATCCATGTGAAAGTTAGTATCAGGCAACACAGTATGAATCTTTAACTAAATCAATGCTAAAAAGCAATAAGATTGTTGTAGTACCTGGTAATCATGGTATAACTTCTTTAGGCAAGAAATGGGTGGAGATGTGGATGAAGAGCCTGTTTCTTTTTCTTCCTGCCACTTGTCTCAGCCCCTAAATAATTTTATCTCAGTAGAGGTCCAAGATGTTTAGCTCACTGCAAGGGGTGAAGCCAGAGCTACCCTGAGAGCAAGCAGCACTAGTGGGAACCCCAGGCTGTATGGAGCAGAACAGCCTCAGGATCACAAGTACAAAAGGTTGCACCTACACCAGTAAGACAGTTCCATGATAGATACTGAAACACTGTCCTGTGATTGTTCCCTAATAGTAAGCATGCACCCTGATGTGTACTTTGGTTCATGCCATCTAGAATTCCCCAATGTTCCAGCACTATTCAAGAGGCTCTAAGCAAAGTGGTGACCTTGATTCAAAGAGTAGTTAGCCTTCTGGGTGCAACATGTTTAAAGGCCAGAGAGCAGGCTAGAGAGCAGGCTATGGACTGCTTAATACTCCAATTCAAATATAGTGATGGATATCACAATAGCAATGACACTTCATGGCTTTTACATCTTTTGACTCCATGGGCATTCTGCTTTGTAGTGTTACCACATGGTGGAATATAAGGCTTTAATATGAAGGAATTGTGCATCCAGCAACACGTGTAGTTGTGTGTGTGACTGCTAGAGATATGTAGGGAGGAAATGCTTATGCAATGACAAGCATGTGCACCTTTTAGTGGAAAATCCATCTCTCTTAAATTGTATCTCAAGAGGGCTATTTAAAATGTTTTTTAGCAGCATAAAGATGCAATATTGTGCACAATAATTCTTAGTACTCTTTGTGGCAGGAAAATTGTTCTCCTAATCTCTTGCTCCTGAGAAGCATAAAAGCAATAAAGCTATTGATATTAGTTTTTGAACTCTGAAGAGATGCTGCTGCAATTTTGTCACTACTCTACAGAGACCTGTTCATCAGCATCAGACTTTTAATTGTTCCAAACCCATACAGATTTCAGTTAATTGTGTGTCTTTTAAAAACTCGCTTTCTGCATGAAAGTAGGTTAAGATAATACCTCAATATGTTCCCCCTATAGATGTTTCCATTGCTGGGTGCATATGTTTGTATGTTTGTTATCCTTATTTTGCTTAATAATTTTTGCTTGAGATCAAAGGGCATAGATATCACAGCAGGCAGGATATGTAACATTCATTTGGACCTTTGCATCTACTTACCTGTTTAGTTCCTTAGCTGTAACACTTATGTAGCTCTGATTGCCATCATGCGCCTGGGCCAGGATTTTAAATATAAATAGGCAAGTGCTGTTCAAAGGCAAATCTCTCCCATCTATGGGGCCACACTGCTCACAGGTGGAAGAGGAGGGAGATACCATGAGTGCACACCTCTGGGCAACAAACGTCAGCACCCTTTCTCCTGCTTCAGGGCACTCTGTGCCAAGCAGAGCTTTTTGGTACCTGAGACTGACCCTGACATGTGGGGCCAACAAAGCAGGGAAGTGGCTGTAGCACAGTGCTGTGAAAGGGTGAAGTGCCAGTCTGACTGGAGAGGAGCAAGTGGCAGAAATCAGTGATGAGAACCAGACACCCAGGCCAACAAAACTGTCAAATGTTCAATGTTGCCTAAGCCTCAAAGTGCCCGTGGCTTCACACAAAGTGCTCCTGTTTCTAACATCAATATAACTTACTGTAGTCAACTGCAAAAATTTGAAAGATGAGATTTGTTTAATGATGGTAAAGAAAGGAAAAGAGGATGTTCCCCAAATGCTTTTATTCTAGCTGTATCTTGAGTACCCTATGGTCTCAGGATCAGAGGTGTTACAATTCTGAACTTCAGACAAAGCCAAAACAGAGAATGAGTCATGAGCAGGATTTTGTCCTAGGTTCTCTGATGGTCCTGCTGAGGCCAGAATTGCTTAGCTCTGTGGGGTTTTCATTTCAATCCACATTCACATTTGTACTGGAATTAGACTGGTTGAGACAGAGGGGATGTTTTATCAGTTACATTTAACTGTTAATAAATACAAAACCCATCTGATTAATAAACAGTGTGTTGCAAGCCCCAACTGACTCAGGAATAAATGATTAGCCAATGGATCTTGCTGTCAAAAGAAATGATTGAGGACATGAACTGAATAGGATTAAATTTGACATCAGAATTTTAAACCACGGAAGCAGAAAAATCCTGAACACAACCCAATCACTGACTGAGCAGGTTAGGAAATAACTTCCCCATTAATCAGATTCCTCTACAAATGTACACTTTGATTATATTTCACTTTGTTGTTTCTTACTCACTTGTTACCTTTCAGTTTCGGGGACAGGGAGAAGTAGGGAAAAGGAAAGAGCCAGCAGACTTTGGAATCCAGTGGAAACTGCTAGGAATAACTTGCTCAGATTCCCTCAATATAGGGGGAAATAATAGTCCTGAAAGTAGGTGGCGGACCCTGCATGCTCTGAAGCAGTAGAGCTAGCACAGCATTAGGCATATCCTATGACAGGGCAGTGGCATCAGGGAGCAAGAGGTACCACAGGCAGGTTTTACTGGGCAGTTTGAACACTGGTTGGGGTGCTGGCAGCTGCTTGGGCTGAACTTTGCAACTAGCACACAGCACAGCCCTACCCTGACCACAGAAAGAGAACCACTAGCTAGGCAAAATGTCAGTTTGCCTTAGTCTGGTAATATCCCAGTTCCTAATGGCAATTTCTGGGATTTTTAACAATGTAATGAATTTTGATAATCCTAATTCATGTGTACGTGTACAGATTTGTTGCTTCACTATTATTAAAATTTTTGTGCATGTAACAGGTATTAAGAAAAATACAAAATCAATTGATGTAAAATTTTTTGTGTCACATCAGCCTGTAATCTCTCATTTCAGAAAACATGATGTGAAAGAACCAGGCAACCTATAGCAGAGTATCGTGTGCTGGAAATCAGCCTAAGTATGGTCATTTGAGAGTGTTGGGCCAAATACATTGTGCCAAATGCTTTACACCAATTAGCAACTCATTCAAAGAGTTGTGCTGTGCACAGAAATTGTCTGCCTCCATGAATGATTGTAAGGCATTAAAAAATGTAATGCTTGAATCCTGGAAGAAAATCCTGGAATTGCATCCCCAAAAGAGAATTTTCTTTTGCAGATTGCATGCCAAGCTTTTTCTGACTTATTATCACAGATGGTGAAAAATTCCCATGGCCTTATCCTCATGTTCTTTTTCATTCCAAATGGAGTCCTTTGTGCAAAACCAGCATGAATGCATATGTTTGAACTCTGGCTGTCCACTTAAACGTATGCTGCACTTCAGTGCTGCGGTCTCTGGGAGAGAGTGTTAGGCTCTGTTACAGGAGGTTTAGAACAATTTATTTTCACCCCAAGGCCACTGAAACCCTGACTAGTATTATCTCTGCTAGACTGTATCGCTAAGCTGGAACAGTCAGAGCTGAAACACAGTCTGTCATGCTGTGCTTAATCCAATAGAGCTGCAAGCTTCAAAAAGGCAATTCCAGCCTCTCTCAATCCTCTACACACAGCTCCATGTATCCATTGCTTGCCTCAGCTCTCCCCAGTGATCTTTCAGCTCTCGAGTTAGTGGGATTTTCTCACAGATCCAGTGAAAATTATGCATGGATGGCTTTCTGATGTCTTGGTCATTGGTCTGATGGATGATCTCAGACAAGATGCTTCAACACCCTCTCTCCCACCTGTGCTCTATACAAGGTGGAAATTATGGTGGTGAGGTCCTCTATCCTCTTCAATGGTAATCTGTCTCTCAGTAATTAAAATGAACCTATTTAATTGACAGGAAAGACAAATTTGAAATTACTCTGCTGATCTTTCATTTTAGACCTCAGATTTTCTTATGTTTATATCAACAGCTATATAGTACCCATTCATTACTTGGTGTGATAGGTATTGAGAATGAATTTTGAAAGTACATAGTGTCAGAGATCTATAAAAGAAATTACAGGAGCTGCAAATGTTCTTACAGTGGGTGTGAAATTTTATATCTGCTACAAATTTGGTTTTGAAAATACTGCTCACATTTTGCAGCTAAATAGCAGGTGAATTTTAGAAAAGATGTAGGGGGAGATGGGCAGCCTGACTGCAGCCTTTCTGATGTTTGTTACCTGATAGGGACAGAGCTGACTTCCCAGCAGTCCTGCCCTCATCCCTCACCCTCCTGCTGCTCCATAGAGCTGTCTGCTATGTCTGTACACTGCTGACATTTGTAGCTCCTGGACGATAGCCCCTCACATTATAGAGGGGTAATTTACCTCAGTTCCTACTGGTGGAGCAGTATAGAACAGCTGGAGCATGCTTATGGACTTGGCATTTAATGGGCTTTCTGGTGAGTAGTGGTACAAGCCTCGTGTCTGCTACTGGTACACAGTGTACAAACCGTATTGAAAGGGATCCGTTCCACAAGAAATATGATTTTATGCTTCCTAATTAAGTAATTAATTTAGTTTTGCCTACTATTTTTCAAATGTCAGGGGATAAAGCTGAGAACAAGTGGATGCTGTATTTGCATTAGGAACTGAGGGCTAAAGAATTGTGCAAAACTAGTAGTATGCAGAGTTGATTATTACATTAATGTTTGTATGTATTTGAATAGAGAGTTAATTTGACTTTTTCCTTCACTGATTTGATGTAATCTAATTTGAATCCCCTGCAACAGAATAAGAATACAGATTTAAAGAAAGTCTTGACTGACTGATCTCTGTGAGTGTCCTTGAAGGTCCTCTTTATTCTGATTATGATTCTTTCCCACTGGGAAACACATGTTGTCCTGTAACTAAACTAATAAGAGACAAATGTCAAGAAATCTTGGATGTTTAAATCAAAATTGATTTGCACAGTCTAAGACTGACAGCTGTTTCATACAGCTGCGGGCCAGTCTGTGGAAGTTTTGAAAATTAATAACCAGCAAAATCTGCCTAAAGTAAAATATTCTCAGTGTGTTTCATTCATCATGCTGAAAACAGCATCTTGAACAAACCTTGATTCATTCACAGAGAAGAAACTGGTGTTTTTGCTTAATAAAGTGATAGCAAACATGTTTACTATGAGCATGTATACTCTTACTATAAATTGTATTAACATTACATATATCTATATATGTGGAAAATTAGAGATCTCATCCAGAAAAGCCCAGAGAAGTGTAGACAACATTGTGCTGGGTGTTGCATCAGTTCCACACTACTGAGGAATCCATTTTGTTTAGGGAGTATCCCCGTGAAAGCAGTGAAAGCAGTCAACAAGCTGCTTTACACAAGTGGGAAGACTCTGTCATGTGTGTCTAAAATGTGCCATAGAAAAGACATGATTGCCCATTTTATGGCGTGTTGGACTTCACACGGAGTATGCTTCTAGCAGAGAACATTTCTAAGGTATTGTATGCAATAAATTAATCCTCTAGGCTCTTGTTTTCAATACTGCATGCAGTTCTTTAGTGTGAAAACTTCTGTGGAGGCTTCATGAGCTAAAAATTCTCCGAGGTGGTGTGCTGAAACTCTAGGAGGCAAAGCTGATAATGCTGTACCTCTGGGCATCTGTACTCCCACTTTTCTATATTTAAAAATCAATGTATGATGAAGATATGATTTTAGAGGGCCCACTGTATGCCAGTGTCTATTAAAATAACATTAATGGTACCTTAGACAAATTGGTATTTGTTAAGCATATGGGCAGTATTAATAGCATGACATATGCCTGGCATTTGAGTAACAGTCATCAGTATATCTGAAACAGAAGGTGCCTACTTCATGGGTTAGTTCTCTGATGAAATATGTAGAGAGTTAAATTGAACTAAATAGTTGCTGAATCAAGTGCAGTTTGGAGAAACTGCTTGGTCCCTACACCTTCCACATAAACCTCAGATTGAGGGGAAAGCTGTAGTTAACTGAGGAGGCTTACTGAGCAAAAGGCGGTGTGAATGTGTTCATCATGCAGATAAAAACATGCAACAGCAGCATGCCTGCACTGTGATAAAGTGCCCGATATGCGTGTGTCAGCGGCTCCACAGGCTGTGTTCTGTGTGTTTTGAAACTAAATCTTTTGTCCTCCTGTTGACTTCTTGCCCTCTGGTACATTGAGTTGACTGCTTGAGATGCTTTCACTAAGTACAAAGTCAATTGACTGTAAGTGGTGATGAAGAAAATGTTGTGTGATTAATATTACAGTTCAAGCTCTTCTGATCAGTCACAGAAAGAGCAGTCAAATAAGCTCAACTTCAATTCAAAGAATCACACACTGTTAGGGGTGGAGAGTCTGCCCAGAGCCCAAAGGGAAAAACAAGCCACTTGAGGCAAATCTCTCTTCTTTTACATAGAGCAAACTAGTTGAGCAGTGTTAAAAGCAGCTTATCGATTTATGCCCAGACTGAAAGCCATGCAGTGATGTAAATGAAAATGTGTCAGGAGTCAATATTGATTTTTTTTTTCTTCTTCTCTTTTTTTTTTTTTTTAAACCAAGGCCATCCCACATGGGAAATGCTGTTAGCTACACCACTAGGCTTGTCAGTGAGTGAAGTAAGACCCTTTTCCACAGTACTACATATGTCCAGACATCAAACTTACTTCTTTTACTGAGGTAACACAGACAGCATGCTGAGAGCAGACATGTTAACAATTTTTTTTTTTTTTTTTTTGAGAAAATAGTTAGGTAAAGAAAAAGAAATGACAGAGAAGAAATCAAATATTGGAGAAGATAAATTTGCTGGGCTGAGCTTGCACTCAAATACTTGCAGAGTAGACCAAATTTAAAAAAAAAATAAAAAATCTTTGCTTGCAAGAGATTTCTGTAGCTGTATAAATTATACTCAGCAAGAGCCAAGGACAAGGAAAGGGTAGAAACGAAATCCTGTTGTCCCTAGAGAGGTGTGCACTCAGCTGGAGTAGACCTGGCAAGAGTTTCCCTTAAGAAAGATGGAGCTTTCAGATACAAGACCTACAAGAGTCTCTCTTTGGAGTGAAGGCTAGCAGAAGAGAAATGAGTTATCCCTGAAGGGCAATCCAAGTATACTATTTGTTGAGTTTGAACCATTCTTATTGGGCACATACAAAGCAGTTTAGGAAAATACAGCTAGAATTTGGCTATGTTTTCTGCCCTGAAGATTCAGATGCAAACTGCAATAACCACTGTGCTCAAAGTCAATGCTATGGTTTTTTCCATGAGATTACAAACTGCAACCAGGCTCTTTTAACTAAAATTTCTACCTTGCTAACTCTTAGCAAGTAATAATCTTCCAGGTCTTTGACAAAAACTCCTTCTCTGTAGCCAAGATAAGCTTTTCTCAATCTGTACTACCAAATCTGGCAACCAATTGCTTACACCTCACTTAGAGGTGACAACAGGATATGGCAGACAGCCCATTGCAACTCTGATCTTGTAAGAATGAATAGTGATCAAGGTAGGGTTGAATTTCATGTGGAGGCAGGCTTGTGATAAATGTCTTTTAACTTTATTGAGACTTTTAAAGGCTTTGGGTACTTCTACAGCTCCTAGCTTTGCTTCATGGGCAGAAGAAACGTTGCTCTGTCTGTAGTGGTGGGTTCCTACTCTCCATTCATTCATCACTACTGGCTTCTTCCCATGAAAGAAAAACATTTTTCCTGTCTCTATATCTACCCCCAAGAAATCCTCACCTCAATTGTAGTCTTCCCAGGGTGACAAAAGAACTATTTGAAGGTGAAAACAAATAAATGGAGACATCAAATTCCAACTTGTAGAGGGAACCAGACCCAGTACCACAGCAGCAAAATGTCAGTCTTCCAGCTACTGGCAGAAAAAGGTGCCCCAAACAAGCAAAATGCTGGGGCAAATCAAAAGTGCAACTCCAAACATATAAGTGTGTGGAAGTACTCCTATGACTTCATGTTGATGAGATTCAGCTGATTAAAATAAAAGTTCATTTTTAATACTCCTGCAAATTGAATTTGGCCTTCTATTAAAGGCTGCAGCTGTTATAAATGGATGCCTGGCTCTTTGTGCTGATGAACTGAAAGTTGTTCAGTGAGAGATACACACATGGCTGGCTCCCTTTTACTTTTTCATCATCTCAGACAGGTTTTTGATGCATTTATTTTCTTTTTCCTTTTTTTTTCTTTGTAACATTTTTTTTTTTTTTTTTTGAAACACAAGAGTAGCAACATCTGTATAAGCTAGACACAATTTGTCACAAATTTGGAAAGTAAGGCAGTATTGAGGTTGCTCATGTATTCTTCCTGGTTTGCAAGGCAGCTTGCTTTCAATTTTGTGTTATGACCACTCAGATTTATTATTATTAAAATTCAGAAAGAGGGAGGCAGGAGAAGATATAAAACTATTTCACTGCTGTGTTCTGTACATAATGTGCAGACATATTCACTCAGTGGAATTCTACAGCAAAAGAAACAAACAAGAAATATGAAAGCAAAGCACTTATGAAATGGATACATTTTATAAATCTGTTTTAAAAATGTATGAATGGAACAATCTGACATTAACTACTTTCCAAACATTTTATTTGTCCCACAATAATGTTTCCTGTGTAAATGATTTTATTTTGTCAACACCATGATTTCCAGTGCTGTCTCACACTTTTCTATTCTGGGCACAACAACTAAATATAATGAGTGACTTCAGACAACTTTGGAAACACCTACTTCTTTTGTACATTTTAAGAATTAAACAGGAGAAGAGCTATAAGGTGCTCAGGAATGTAGAACATATTTAATGACATGCAGAGGATTTAACTAGCATCTCCTGGACTCCTAATTCCCTGGTGTGGTGTTCCACCTTGGAACTACACAGGAAGACACATGAACTAACCAGGAATTCATCATCATCATCATCATCATCATCATCATGGCTAGGCTTCACGAACAAAGGTTTGGGATGGACTCTACCCATGTGAGTGTGTCCTTCGAGCCTGCACAGTGGATTTTTTAGGTGAGGCACAGCGTGCACAGAACTGGCCCCACCCTTTGCTCCTAAGGTTCATCTGCCAGGGCTGAGCGAGCTTGGACAGTGACAGGGAAGTCCTCAGGACTAGAACCTACAGTCCCCGGTATTCCCAGGAGGTCTCCCATCCAAGTACTAACCAGCCCTGATCCTGCTTAGCTTCCGAGATCTGACAGGATTGGGCATCAGGGTGGCATTTAACTGCCTGAACCAGGAATTAAATGAATGGGAAAGACGCGTCTGCCTCTGGCCAGACAAACATCTTCTTTCTCTTCGTATTCTTGACTGCAAAGCCTGCCTTACAGCTTGGTGTCAAGCTTTCTTTCTGTATTTTATGAATCAGACACAATGATATTTCACATTTTTCTGTGATATTTCTTTCATTCATTCACACAGTGTGATTAATTATTTGTTCTGGAGCAAGGACTAGAGCCTTGATAACCTGGCTGAGTGACCTAGCTGTTGGTGATAATTAACTGTAGCCTGAGACTTGTTCTGAAGGCATCTCTGTAAAACAGCATGGCTAGAAAAATGGTTGAAGAATTGCCTTGTTTGAGAATTCTGCTTTAGGGACTAGGGTTATTTGGTTTGTACTAGAACACTTACTTGATGTGCCACCACTTATCTTTAAGCCTGCCCAATGGAAAGCACTGTCCCAGTTCTAGCATTGCCTTCACCGCATGGGAAGATAATCCTGTCTAGCACCAGTAGGGTATAAAAGCAGTACAATTGTAGCTGAGTCCTGAGCTTTCCAAGACACTGCTTTTGGGTATTTGTTGAGGCAGGGACCTGACCAGATGATGACCTGGCAGACAGTCAGTCACAGAAGCTGCCCCGATGCAGACACAAGCTGCAGCAAACAAAGGTCTCTCCTACTTCACCTAACCAGCCACCTGGAAGGTGAGGGCTCACATGCTTCACCAAACAGGGCAGACAGAAGGACTCAGACCAGTCACTGGTTTAAATAGCAAGTACTCTTTGAAGCAAAGAGCAGAAAATATGTCACTTTCCCAGCTGAGTGCCCTAATTGCTGCCCTATGGTCATGCTCTGTCCTGTTCTCTGGCTGCTTTCTTAGAAACACCATAGAGTGCTCTGTCTGTCTCTCTGTCTCTGGGTATTCATGTATTCATGTGCATACATAAAGTCACCAGCACACAGATGAAGAGGTTGCAGGTCTCTTGGGAGGGGAAATATGTGAGTTTGAATCTTCTTAGACTGGAGGGCAAGGGAGGATTAATTTTGTTTTGTTCACAGTCTTATACTAGAAGAGGATTTTAATGGGGGTCTTCAAGGAGGGTTAGTAGAGTGACCTTGGGAAAGCTGCATGGCTGGTAGTATTTTGTTGAATGCTAAATTGTTGAAGGGAATAGAGGATGATAAGTAGGGGGAAAGAGGCAAATCAATTTATCTCAAATCTCTATTAGTTAAATTAATCATTAAAATGATACAATCTAGGTGCTTTATAAGACGCATACTTTTATGTGTAAGTCACTTGTCTTTTTCATAGATTAAATTCTTAGAAGTCAGTATAATGAAATGTCCCATTTGTCAGCACAGGACACAGAGGGTAGACGTGATAATAGCTTATCTGTTTTTATTTTTAAATGAATCTATTTGAAATATCTCCAATAAGCAAAAAAAAAAAGAAGGAAATAATACAGATGAAAAAGTGGCTATCCAAGAGCTCCACTTTCTCTAAGAAATCTCTGTGACAATATAAACAAATGGAAACAATATAAACATTATAAACAAATCTGATGTTTAATGTTTTCTTTGCTTGTTCAGGTGTTGCATTCAGGAGTGAATTCAAAGTGTAAAAGAAGAGGCTGTGCATGAGCTTCAGAAAATATTATAACATTTGCTCACAAATTGGAGAAAAGAGAAAGGAGGAAAAAAGTATTACTCATTTTCCCTCTCCTCTGACCCAGCTCTTTAACATTCTTTTAACACTTTCAAGCACATACTTTTGTCCTCTTGAATTCAACACAGACTGCTTAGTCTCTTATACCTCGAAGAGGAAACAGTCTGAGTCACATTGTTTTGCAAGTATAACAGAGTGAGGAGAGAGAAAGCAAAGTTTTGTGTTTTGTTTAGAAGAAAAGGAGACAGATATAGGGAAGGAAATATTGTGTGAATAGGAATAAAGATCACTCATTCAAAAGTCTTTCAGAAATCCAGCCCTCCTCCCTTTCCTCTCTACCCACCCCATGAAATTATTTTGGTTTTGATCCCATATCTTTCTCTCTCTGCCTTTGTTCAGTGACACAGAAGTATGTGATCCTGAAAGGGATCAATTCCCATTTCCTTTCCTGCTTAAGTCTGATCAGGAGAAGAAACTGTTTGAAAAGCAATGGTTATGAAATGGTTAGCTCAGTACTTTTTGTGAATGTTTATGTTGAAAGAATTTAACCTTCCTGATTACTTAGAAAAAAAGAGCAAATAAATGTAGGCTGGGAGCAAGTTAAATGTGATTTCTAATTTATTGTAGTGCTCAGGAGCATATTTTAACTCAATTTGCCATGCTCTCAATGATTACTGTAGACATGTCAATGAGAAAAACTCTTCACAGTGAAATATCTGGATCCTTGCCCTTAAATAAAACAGTATTGTTTATGCCTTCTAATCAAGGATATTGTTTACAGGGCAGATAACTGTTAAGTCTTCTTTCCATTATTGACTAGATGATTTCATTCCTTTTGCAACTGCATTTAGATGTGCTAAAACCTTTCTTGACTGTTTATCATCTTCTCAGTATCTGTTTTAGTATGTGAATGCAGCACTGTTGTAGTAAAAGAGCTGAGTATGGAGCAGAGTCAAAGCTACTGGTCACCTGTGCCGAATAGCTCTGGCAGTGTTTTTACTGTTTGTTTTCTGCTCTGTAACAAGACATGTAAATGTGCTCAGGGAATAGTGTATTGTTGGATACGGATATAAAGACTTCATCAGCCTAATGGAACAATTAATTCAACCATTCTGCTGCTCTTGATCTGCAGAATTTTGCTTTAAGATTAGAGTGATAAGGTGAAGATTAACACCTCTGGGTCAGTGGGGCTGATGAGACATGATTTATTAATCCTAAAAGAAAACCTTAATTGGACACTGGAGCACTCTTTTCTCCATTGTTAAACATTGCCAATTCCCCAGATAGTTAGGGTAGATGGTGAGTATGATAGAGGCTTACTGTAATTAGGTGCACCAAAACTAAGGTAATGAGCTTTTCCCCTGGGAACACCATGTGTTATATTCTCCAAATAAATCAGTGCTGATATTTGTGAACACCTGAAAAACACCTGCTACAAATGGTCACTGACTACCCAAACATAACTTATAGAAGGGAGCTGGAGAACAGGATTCATAAGAATTCTTTGATTTAGAGGAACTGTCTTAAATCCTGGCCTTCAGAGCTCAGAGAATTTACTGTGCAAGCAGGTTAATGAGCAGGTTGATTTATCTTTATTTTTTTTACCTACCATTACTCTTTCTTTCATCATGTTCTTTCCATTAAGAGGCACTGATTTATAGGAAGAAGCACTCCTCTAAGGAGTTTGGTAGGTTTTGAAACCAAATCTCAGAAATATATTTTTTTTCAAAGAAATGTCTTTTTGCAGGCAGTATAATAAATAAGTTCATTATAAAGCAACATGCAGCTAAAGATGGGAGAAAGGTCCATAGGCATACAATTCTAGCTGCTGTACCTCAGGCTCAAGAAATGGAGCTGTGTGACTTGAGGATTCATTAAGACGCTTGGTGTAGTGCAACCCTGATGAAATAAGTTAGCATTCTCATTAGGGTGTTGAAGCAATCATTTGGAAAAAGCCTCCTTTGCTACATTTGTTTACTGTGTCACAGGAAGCACATCCTCAGTCTACTGGGATAATCATTGTCAACGTTTTACACAGTTACAAAGCAACCTAATAAGCCAGATTGTTGAATTATGTCAATCATGTCTAGACATCAACAAACTAATTGCTGTATGCAGATGGAAAATTTGTAAAAAAGCCTAGATAGATATTCAGTTCAGTGTGAACAGTGCACATTGGGATGTCATGGTTTAAGACTAACATATGGGGGAATATGACTTTATACCATGGCTCTGAAGCAAAATTTTTGTTTCTGTTAAATTGTTTGGTGAGACTTTTGACATTTAGGGCACTGACTAAGGAGATACTTGTATCATTAATGATTAAATCCTGCTTTTCCTGCCCCAACACTGTACTCACCACATTATCATACTGGTATATTAATTGTCTTCTTGTTGCTTCTGCTGAAGTCCTCAGGTTTTATCACAGCTTCATACCCAGACTGAATTCCCAAGGCTCTAGCCCAAGTAGAGAAGTGATGTCAGAATTTTTTCTGCTAAAGAAAGTGGAAAATTATATGTATTCCTATCCAGCCCTGTTGGGGTTTGGAATCAACTTTTAGCCCAGCGATCCTAATGTCAGCTTTCTGAGTGACAAGTACTTTTGGTGCTTGTCATCTATGCACCAGACACCACTGTAAGGGTGGAAGAAGAGGCCTGTTTGTGGCTGGTAGCTGCTGAGTGCTTCTGTGATTTCACCCCTGCCCAGGGTTATACATAAGGGACAAAAGAATGAAGAGTTTAAAAAAATGTTATAAAGCTTTCAGAAGGCTTAAATAGACTGAAGATTGCACAAGAAAGTAAAATAAAAAGTAAGGTGTTAATCTGTAGAAAGAACAAAAGACCTATTAAATTAATCAATAGGTCTTTTACAGTGGCAAATATAATTTAGTTAAAGAAAACACAGAGAGTGCAAGAAGAATATAATGAGTTTTCCACCTCTCCTAAAAGCAAGGATTGCAAATAGCAGTTATTGACTGACAGGTATGTTCTTCAGAGAGGAAAATTGCATTCTGGAGGGTGGGTCTCGGAGCTGCACTGAAGTTACAGACCTGTCTGCGTCATAGTGTCCCTTGGGAGCATGGCCTTCAACTAATAACAGAGAGATGTCACATGATTAGGAATGCTGAAACATAACACACCAAAGCCAGTATCTGTCCTTCCTCATATTTAGAAGGAAATAGCAAGAAAGATATAGATAGATAGATAGATAGATAGATAGATAGATAGATAGATAGATAGATAGATAGATAGATAGATAGATAGATGATAGATAGATTCTCCAGCAACTTTAACTGTCTTGTAGGAACATGAAGAAATAATGGTAGAAAACAGTAATGTGCGTTTGGGTTTTTTCCCCCTAAGAACATAATAAGTCTTTATCCAAAAACTTTGTGTTCTGGTATGAACTCCACCATTTTTATAGTTATTCCATATTAATGAATGATTGGTTTAATACAGACCTGCTTTTCCAAAGGTTCACTCAGGGACAGATTGACCTGCATCAGTGTTGCATGTCATATTGTATTGACTTTTACTGATCCATGATTATTATTATTTGTGATTTCTTCATTCATGCTTCATAATATGGAGCGCTTGGTCTATGTTGTATTCTTTCCTTACTAACCTCTTCTTGAAATACAGTCATGAGCTACTCAGAGCCCAGGAATTTGGGGACTTCGATTTTTTGCAATAGCTGTCCCCTGTAGCATCAAAGATTTAACACCAATATTAGTAGTCATACTATTGCATCTTCCCAAGAGTTTAAGTGTCACAGTCTGAATCAAGGTACAGTGCAGAATGTCCCACCTTCTAATTATGAATGTTCTTAGCCAATCACAGGTACTTGCTATTCAACAATTCCCTGAAAGCTGGGCAAGAGGAAGACCAGAAGCACTAAATTAAACTACTAGTGTAACGCAGAGAAGGGGTGCAGGTGAAGAAACTTAACTGTATCATGCCCCACTTGACTGGAGTGCTGATGTTATTAAATCTTCACCAGCCATCTTGGCTCTTTAACACATGTATGTTGTGTTGGAGTCTGATCTTCAGAAAGAGGGAACTAGGGAAAAGTTAATCTGCCATTCTGAAGAAAGGTGATGATATTTTTCTCACTGTGAAGCGGCCTTTGCTGAGCAGGAATTTAGGAGGCTCTTGGGGTCTGTATGTGCCAGCAGGCACAACGGTTCATTTTAACTTCATCTGGCCTTTTGGGAGAGAGTAAGCACATAGAACATCTTTCTTTCCAAGTAGCTTCATAATAAACATCCAGAGGAACATGAGTTTGACAAATCTCACTGTAAAATTTTAATTAACATAGATCTTCCTTTTTAAAAGTTGATTTCATAAAAAAAAAAAAAAAAAAAAGTCCACAGTTCTGCTGCAATCTCAGGCTCCCTAAAAAGAAAAGCATAAGTAAGCATTTGGATTTTGTGAATAAACATATACAACCTGATTGATTGATTTTAAAATGCAATCAATTAAAAATCACAGTTGATTTTTTTAATTGGAATTTAATTTCATCTGGAATGGGTTTGTGTCCTTGCCTACTATTAATTAGCAATAGTAATAGTATTGGGAATTTGAAACAGATCTGCCTTCTTATAAGGCAGATGGTTGGTACAATTCAAAGCACTCTGAGTCACAGCAGACATCTCAGCTCCATTAGCTCTGTTATCTGGCAAGGGAAGGCTTTGGTAGAAGACAATAGTAACCGTGAACAAAGGAAGAAGTTGTCAGTGGAACAAGTATCTTTTCAAAGTTGCAACCTGACAGACAGCTACAGGCAGGGCAGGCTGTGGTATTCTCACAGCATTGCAGCCATCAGGGTTTGGATACTGAGGCACTGCAGGTAATGTATAGGAATGCAGCAAGGTAGCAGCTAGAGCCTGTTCTAGAATTCCAGGTATTAAACTGGTATCAGACATCTGATCCATGTTTCTATCTAAAGCATTAAGCCAGACCTTCTTTGGCCAAAAGCAAACTCAATTGCATTATCTTCTGTTTATTCAAGGGATAAGCCTGGCAGCTGTTCTTGTTGTGTAATGTTTATATCTTTACAGAGGCTGCAATAAGAGACATAATGTTTATATTATGCAGAGGCTCCTTGTGCCAGGGCTGGCCCCTTCAGTGACCTTGGAAGGAGTAGGATACTCAGCCCTGTGCAGAGCAGTCTCTCACTGACAGGAGATAATTGGGTAGATGGCTTATTTTTTCTTTATTTTACCATTACACTGAAGATTCATACCAGTACTTTTTTATTATTTCATTAATATTCAGCTGCCAGACTTAATTTGAAAGCAAGTATTTGTTATTTTCATAGACAGAAAGAAATGGTTATTATTCCTAGAGATAAAAGAGATTTTTTCTCTCCTTTTTCTTTGCCTGGTGCATGAAAGGGTACAAACACGTTCATAGTTCTAAGTCTGGTTTCTCCAACATATCCTGATAGAGCTGTGAGGATTTAGGAAAAGGAGTGTGAATGTACATGGAGTGTTGGTTTCTTTTTAGTCAGCCCTGCTCTTCACACAGCAGTGTGAATAAAGCCTGAAGCTGAGCACTGTGTAAACTGATGTGGAATGGCACCTTTTGGGGTAAGCTGGGCAGAATGATGCTTCGTGCCAGTTTTTACGTAACACTAGCCTAAGGATCCCTGCATAGATACATGACCCGTATGTATAAATAGAACAGGGAGCCCCGAGGGACCTCAAGGTGGGCAGGTGCAGGGAAATGCTCCCTCACTGGGTCTTACTAGGCTAGACTTGGCAGCAGAGGAACCAGCTGTATGGCTTGTCCCTGGTGGCCTGAGAGTGTGGGCAGACTGGGCAGAAACCTGGCACCTTCTCCATCAGACAGAGTTCCTACCAACAGGCAACTGGGGAGAAGCAGAGAGCAGCAGGGAGCAGCCACCCCATAGCAGAGAATCAATATGATACCTGTACTTGCCTAAACACTTTCCTCCTGGAGTCACAACAGGACCATGAGAATGGTTCCTCTAATATGGGGTAGTTTGATAAATCTGCTATTGCTGATTCTATTTTGGCATATTTTTTGGAAATAGATTTAGCTGGTGGGGGCACTGAACCAGCACCTTTCAGGAACAAAAAATGTTCCTACAACGGGGAAGGATAGAAGCGTACATTACAATGGAAAGCAAGGTTCTCTGCGTACATTAAACTTCAACTCCATGGTACCTTTTTGTACCTACTATATAGATGTGTTTTATAGCACTGAATTTAGTGACTTGCTTGCCTCACCTAATACAACAACCACAGTCTGTTAGGCGCCTATTAAATAGACAACATTAGGACCATTAACTTGGAGGTAAGAGGTGCTCCATCTCATACTACACTTTCCAAAAATCTGATTCTGTTGATAATAACAGCATGGACACTGACATCATCACACCTGCTTGGATTCTTACTTGTGATCAGTCCCACAAAACTACTAAATACACTAAATTTAATCAAACACAGAAGTGCAAAAGTGCTTGCCATTCGTGACAATGAGAAGTGCTCAAGAAAGTAATGCAGGACATTAGTATATTAATGCACACAAACTCCATAAATATATGTAGACAAAAATAAGGTGATTAGTTACCAGCAAGAATGCTCATAGAGTATGAGAGAAACATCTTCAAAGACTGAAAGATTAAAGTGAACCTACAGATAGGATAGAGTGATACTTGAAAGAAATCAGTGCATTAATCCATAGCTGGTACTAGAAAAATAGTGTTAGTTAATACTGTAATACTGTTTCCCTATTCTAAGCTGTGATCTCGGACTTGGAGAAAATGGGGCCTGTTGCAGAGACACCAGGAAGCAAATCATTTGTCTGAGTGGCTGTCAGGACAGGGGAAGGAGTGTGGCACTGCCATCCATCCTCCATCCTGACAGGGACCTCAGGTGGCAATATGCCACTGCTCTGAAGCATAGGCAGCTCCATCCCAATCTCTCACAGCCAGCTGTTCAGGATGGTTACAACCTCAGAGAAGTGGATTATTAAGCAGATATCACCAGGTCTTTTTTGCGTAACATGAACCACAGCTGGACAGAAATGACGACAACCCCAGTCCCACTAGAAGATCTTCCTTCTCTTTTGCAGGACAGCTTCAGTCAAGGCACCCTGGGAAGGGGCAGGAAAGGGATGTGCTGCACTTGTGCTTTCCAGCAGAGAGGAAATTATTTTGGACTGGTGTAGCTGAGTCTGCTCTTGTACCAAACAATAAGGGTAAAGTCTTCCACCAGGCTCCAGTTCGTTAGCACATTCCTTTAAGTGTAAAGCTACCTATATATATTGTTAAATGGAAATCTTCCTGGTAACCTGCTACCTGGTAATTGCATGAGCAGAGGAGGGTGAAAAATGGCAGGAGGGGATGTAAGTGTATTACAGGAATAAAACAAAAGGAAGTCAATCATAACTAACATTTGCTTAAGAATTTATAGTACATTCAGGCATGGAAAAAGACTAGTCTCTCTTTTACACACTGTAAGGGGAAGTAATTGAGAAGCTGTTCCGTTCAAATGCTATTGCAACTGGGAGGCTGTGAGATAGCCTCAAACACTAACTTGACAGAGGCAGACTTCAAGTATATAAAAAAATCCTTCTCTGAACTTATCCACCATAGCACGTAATTCACTAAGCTCTAATGGTGAATTTATGATGTGGAAAAATTTGTTTCCTATCCCTTTTTCACACCTAAAAAAGAGAGAGAGAGAGAAAGGAAGACAGAAGTATTTCTTACACTAACTTTATTTACATCTTCTGGTGAAATGGAAGAAATGAAAACAGCAATTAGGTTCAAGGTCAAAATGAAATTGTGTAAACATCTCAGTCCTTCCCACATCATTTTGCAAAATGAGAGAGCTGAATAGAGGAAGAATTAACGGTTGTTTTTTGTTGTTTTTTTTTTTTAGTTTAGCAATTGCAAATGCAAAATGTATATCATTCTGCAGATATGGTGCCAGAGGACAACACAAGCTAACAAAATAATGGTAGTCCTGATAAATAATTTATGCGCCATATCAAAAGCTGAATGAGATAAAGACATGGAGAACACATTTGAAAATTTGGAAATTGCTCAAAGCCCTTCCTTCAGTGGCTCCCAAGAGGATAAGCACAGAGCACTAATAAACTCTGTGACTGTATAATTCATAAACTTTCCCTCATTTTTTTGATTTTCAGTACTTACAGTTTATAGTTAACAAAGGAACAGAGTGGAAAAATCCTGGTGAGAGTTGAGAGGAGAACATAAACCAGCTGATTCCTCCACTTAGTCTATTCATAAAGGGCATCTGTTCTCATCCCAAACTGCACATATATCTGCCATTAAACTTAGTACATTGAAAACAGGAAAAAACCCCTTCTACTCATGTCCTTATGCCTATTTTGTATTTTTATGAGAGCTATTACAATGTGAGATTATAACACAATAAAAAACATTTCTGAATGATTTGTATTAAAATTATTCTGCTGTGGCTCTTTGTTAATGTTCAGACTGGATTTGTTAGGGATTCATTCAGTGGCAGCAGAGGAAACTCAAAGCAAACCAGTGGATGCTATCTGAATGCAGTGGGATGTTTCTGGATGCCTCACATAGCAAGAAACCTCTCCCTCCCACAGCCACAATGAGAATATGTTACTATATCAAAGAAATCTAAAAATTACATTCAGATAAGATTTTGCCTTGAAAGTATTTTGATGTTTGCAGCCATGTGAAGTCTTATTCTGAGGAGACATGGTGGGCAGGAGGTTATTTTCAACTCTGCATGTCAGCAATTTGTTACATATTTTCTGGCACAGCAAAATCGAGTTACACAACCAAGTTTGTTTTTTTTTTTTTGTTTTTTTTTTTTTTTTGTTTTATCTAAGATACCTTGGGATTTTATTTTTTTATCTAGAAACAGGGGGCAGTGTCCTGTGGCTTTCAGAGGGAAACCCTCTGTCTCCTACTTAGAGTACACAAGCAGAGCCCAGCACACTTCTCAGCTGCATGACAAGTTGCAAGCTGGTGAAAGGCTGAGATGGCCCCGCGGCCTCTGCTGCCATATGTCAGAGCAAGCAGTGCCTGGCTTGAGCCATCACAGCAGAAGCCGGTGGAACACCAGAGCAGGAATTTCTACACAGTTTCCCACCATTGTCAAAGTCATAAAGAACCACACAGTGCTTTCAGGGTACCTTTGCAGATCTGTTGCCCTGGGTGGGTAAATGGGAAAGGGCACTGATATCAGCAAGCAACAGAAGTGACTATGAGGCAGCTACCCTTTAATGATACCCTGTGATCATGCGCAGGCTGTCATGAGGCTGACAAAAGGGATCCATTCTCCCAGTTCCTCCCTAGCTGTCCTGCCTGCCTCTGAGAGCCTGTTGAGTATTACTTGAATATTGTTTACTTCATTAATTTCGTCCTACCATCAATTGATGAATAAATTATTCATAAGTAAATTTATAAATTATTCTACCAGTTCTATTGATGATTGAATAATATTGACCAAATAAATTATTCAGTCTTCTTTTCCCCCACCAAATCACAAATAAATTATTTGTGAGTATTCTCTTTTTCATTATTAGATCAACTCTCCCATCTGTTGAGACATTCATAAGACGTCACTCACTGATTGCTACACAATTTGTAAGCAGGACCCTTTAGGACCTATGTTTCCATAGACAAATAGAACTAGCATGACTTTATTGTATACTTATATGGCAGTTGCTTTAAATATGAGATCCTTTAGAATACAAGGAAGTTTTCTTGTGTGTTTCACAGCCAATTAAACAAAATGCTGAGATATTCTGGATTTAATTCTCATTCAACCAATATATTTTGAATTGTGCATATTATTTTACGGGTTTTTGTATTTGTACTAAATGATCAATAGGGTTGAGGCTGCAATCCAGCCCATGATCCCCAAAGATATAAGTATGTAGGTGCTGTAAATGAGCATCACGAGCAAAGCCAAAGCAGATACCTTGACCAATGACCAAATGACTTATGCAAACATGAAGTGCATAGGCCACAGGTTATTTCAAGTTCTTGAATAAATTACACAAGTTTTACATCTAGTTAGATCCATGGCTTCTGTCTCTTTTTTCACTCATTCACCCCTAACTATGTGGCAAACAAATGATAGTCTTTTATAGTGGCAGCATTTCTAGCATATCTTAACATGCAGGCAAAATATGTCTGTATACAAAAATATGAACAGTCCATGTAGTGACTGCGATTACAATGGGTCAGGAAAAAAAATTAATGACAAAAAGATGCATCTCTAGGAAAGGTACAAGCACCCATGGAGAAAGAATTAGATCCTCTCTCTATGCTGTAGAGCCCAAATTAGATAAAGTCCACCAAACCAATCAAGCTGCATCAGCATGAAATCGGTATAAGGACCGTTAATAGTACACTGAAAAGTATTATCTAAAAAGTTACTCAGAAGAAGACAGAGAGCAAAGACCTCTCATGCCAGGAGAGTACCAGCCCTTCTGTAATTTTTCAGGTGTGACTGCCAGTGCAGATCAGAAGCACACACCTCTCTGCTGGCATCTTTCTTGCCTCAGAGACCCATCAGTAAAGCACGTGCAAAGATATTTCAGTTGGCTTTTTATGTTGTTTCTTTCTTAATTAAAAACCACAAAGCAGGCATATTTGCCAGGCTGGGTACATGTAAGAGAGTGAATACAGACCCAAGACAGCAGTTATTTCTACAGCTCAGGCTTCCCAATGGGAGGAAGATGAATAGGTTGTGCCAGGGTAGCAGGACTGTTTAGTGGGCAGAGAGCTCGTTCAGGGGGAACTCTCCAGCACTAGGCAACTGTGTAACACCAGGCTGCTGCAGGCATGAGCTATCTCTCCTTGTTTCCCCTTCCTTTTCCACCCAAATGGGGCCTATGAGCTGTCACTCAGGTCAATATAGCAGTGTAATATTGTCCGTTAAAGCACATCCACAGCAGAAAATTCCAGCTCTTTCATTTTCAGAGAAAACTGCCAATAGGTCTGTTTCTCTCACAGAGACATTGCAACAAGTTCTTATTTAGACTGTCATTAATGTTTTCACTTAGATTTCCACATTAAAATAATCACCACTTCTTAGGAAAGTGTTGTGGTCAGGACTTACAAGGGAAGCACTGAGACTTTAAATTCTGAAAAATAACTAAGTGGTCTTTGGGGTCAAGGTTTTAAACTCCATATCTCCCTTTGTTCTGATAGAAACTCCATAGAATATCCAGACACAGATATATACAGAAAGATATAACAGAGAAAATGGGAAAGCAGTAAAAGTGTGCCTAGTCAGTTGTGGTGTAGTCAGAGAGATGGACTGGAAGAAGGTTCTTTGCAGTGCTGCTCAGAATGTATGTAGGTGAAGCACAGTTATATTACTGAAGGTCAAAGAAAAGACCACTGCAGTAGTTGGGATAAAATGTTGAAGGGAACACATGGGAAAATTGTGGACTTACATAGGTGTGTAACAGACTGAATCTTTGGGACATGCATAAAGAAGTTATAAAATTTAGCCTGCACATGAAGTTACAGAGAGGAGTCTGAGCTGATTATGTTTCAGAATAAGGGTCTTACTAAAAGACAGAGATGCTACTGATCCAAAACAGGTGTAGGTGCTCCATGTTAGACAGTGTGATGTCTATTCATCAGCAGTGGGATAATCCAGACTATGAGTTTGGGTAAGAGAAAAGAGATGAGCAAGTGCACTACGTAAGGATATGTAGGTGGGCAAGAGAGAGCTGTCTACTCCACAGAACAGGGGAAGCTGAAGCTGTTTGAGAAGCATATCACAGAGTCACAGAAGTAGAGGGAGAACAAGACTATAAGAAGACATCATCATATTTAGTTGTCTTGCAGTATTTTGCAGTGTCATCTCACTGCACCCAGTCATTTACATCAATAATAGGAAACAGGAGTTTTATCACTTCTGCTCTATTCTAGTTTCGCAGCTAAAAGACACAGCTGTGCAGGCGGTAGGTATTACTGCAGCACGCATAGCGTGGGGGTTGGCAGCAGTGTAGCTAGGCCAAAGTGTATGGTCTGGGAAACAATGACTAAGATTAGGCTGCAAAAAATGCTCAGACTGACTCAAATTATTCTTTCTATAACATGTCCATATACGCATAGAGGAATGGGGAGGGTGTTATACATTGGTATTTTTTCACGGGGGAGTAAAAGCCATGAGCAAAAATCTACTCGTACAGTTTTTACTGTAAATGCAGTGGATCATCAAAATGTATTTGCAACTCTGTTAAGTTTTTGCTGTTAGTTTTCCCGTTAATGTTTTGACTCCTAGTAATGTTTTCCATTTAAGTCAGTTTTGCTACTTTTCTAAAGGCAACTCACAGAAAACAGAGCTGCAAGGAGCTACAGAGGGCCATCTAGATTTTGCCTAATAGCTAAGACAAATTGAACTTGAATTGTCTGCCAGTTTTAATTAATTAAGGAGCTTTCAAACAGCCTTTCATATGTCTTATTTCAGGTATTATATTTTTTGGGAAAGGGTAACAAGAAAAAAAGAAAAAGGAGCAGTAGTCTGTGAACTCGATTTTAAGTAGTGGAAAAAGAACATTTCAAAATTAATAGTATGTAAAAAGACATAAATTTATTTCACATTGAATCATATTAAGCAATATCTCTGTGCGCTCCTATCCTACTCAATGCAGTACAACTGTTCATTACAAAGATTGGACTGTGAATGAAGGACAAAAGAGGAAAGATCTGGATATCTACCTTCTTACTTTTCTCTCAGAGGACTCATAATCTTCTTGTTTAAGTCTCTCCCAGAGCTGAAAACCAAACCGCTTATTCCTAATGTGACATTGCTGTTCGCCTCTCTTTACTATTTCTCTTTTGACTTTTGCAGTCATTGCTCCCCTTCCATTTCACCGCATTTTGCTCCTCAACTTCATTTTTCCAGTATCATTGCTCTTTTTGGTTGCAGTAGTGCCAGTTTGAAGAAACAAGGCTGGTATTGTCTTTTGAAGACTGCAAAATTAGTATCCATTATAATCTCTCTACAATCAGAATTACATTTCCACAGGTATCATCAGCTCCACCATTCCTGAGAAATATAGCAGATAAGGAAGGTGATAATTTCAGAAGAAAAGTTTGGAACTAGCTGGGGCAATACCATTAATCCACAGAAAAGGACCAACCCTATCAGATTAATCTCCTGCTCTATGAAAAGCAGCACAGGGTAATAAACTCAGGATGCTGGCAAGGAGACAGGCATCTGTATTTTGGACTAATGAAGTCCTATTAAGATCTATGCGCTTGGAAATGTTCCTGGAGCACCGTAGCTACGCGTGGATCATGGCAACCTAGTCATCATTCAGCAGAACGCGGCCACCTGCCTTCCCGGCTCAGATGCAATAAGGCAGTTTTCCTAAGCAGATGTGTCTGAGACCTCAAGGGCATCAAAGCGCCTGAGATTCCTAACTACTCTGACAATCTGGCAGCAGATCTGTTTGGCACAGGGCACTGCAAAGTCAATAGCAAGCTTTTGAGTTGTTTCTCTCTTTCCAACACCATATTGCTCAATGTCTTTCAGTAAGATGCAAAAAAAATGAAGGGGTCAGGCTGAAAACAAAATGTGATAAAGAGCTGGTTATGACCTTCTGTACTGTTGTCACTTTACACAGCAGCTTCCTAGAGATAGTGCAACTATGGGTACATGAGTCACGATTATACCTGGAGTAAAATTTCCTGTGGGCAGTGGAATAAGTAAATAGTCATTACTTACTCTCTATAAACTTGAGAGAACCCAGATATCTGGCTATACCACCCAAGTCAGCCCCAGTGGGGGATTATGAGTCACAAATGCTCTTTCAGCACTGATAGTGTACTAACTTATGAGAAATGAATACATGTTTTCTTATCTAGTATCCACATACAGATGCTGATTTTGTGGATGGTCTTCTAGAGTCTATCAGCCTTTCTGAAGATAGGGTTTTACCACTTCTTTACACAAAAAACTGGCATCAAGGGCATCTTAAAGACAGTCCTAAATCTCAAAATTCTACAATAGCAGACAAAAAAGCATATTTTAAAGTTATTGTCATACCTCTGGCATAAGATTATAGGAAATCTTTATGTTGGAGTTTATCTGCATTTTTTATTGTATTCCATCAGCTTTGTTGCCATTTTCTTCTCCATTGTTTCATTCAATATGATTCATGAGGAGAAAAGGACATGTCCAGCACACAGGGACACTTACATGAATCTGTGAACTTGTTCCTTGTTATGAACGTATTTCCTTTCTTCCTTTACAACCTGAATTGATCATGTGCATTAATCTGATTTCATCTCATCTGAGTCTTATGCTACAAAGAAAAAATTAAAAACTGTAATTAGTCATAAGTATTCAATTTCTTTTGATATTGAAAATATGAACTAGTAAGGAAATTTTTTTTTGAAAAGCCAAATTCCATGTATGCAGAGTCAGCACTTTACTATTATCTAAAAAATATGGTATTTTCAAACCTGTCAGTTTCCATTATACATTTCATTTTACTGTGTCCAAAAAGGGAAGGCTTTTGTCAGTTCTTAGACTATTCAATGCTATTAGGAATGAAAAATCCTATCTCTAATGAAAAATCATGTTCTGCTTTATTGTGATTATTCTAGTTCTTTAATACAGTTCACATGGTGCAGTAGTAGTGTTGTTATTACGCAAGCCATCAAAGTAAAGACTACTGGGGAAAAAAGTACAGCAGCACTGTAGCTTTTCCTTGCCACTCTAGCCCAGACCTTCATCAGTGGTGAGACAGAACAAAGGGAAAGGGGAAGACCTGGAGGAGGAGCAGGAGCAGTAGGATGACTGGCTATTCCAGGCAGACCATAACTAAGATCATGAGCTGATGAGAGTACACAAAATTTGAGGAATAAATTCCTTCCTTTCCCAATCACCATGTGATTTCCTATTCCAGAAAAAGCTTCATTTATATGAATTTTAGTCACAGTGACAAATGCAAAAAGCTGTAGTTAACATTCAAGAAACATAATGCAAACGTGCTTAGTGGTGAGTTCCCTGATTTGTTTTCTGTCACTGTATTTAAATCCCACATAAACTCAAAAATGTTTCTGCGGTGTATGAAGACAAATATTTGTTGGTCAACAGATGACCCCTGCTGGTGTGCAAAAAAAAAAAAAAAAAAAAAAAAGCATACCAAATGATAAATTCTACTAATAAAAAACATCTCCTATTTATTATTTTTCCAGCCTTCTTTGTGCATATTTTCCTGTGGTTTGTATTTCATTCTCATTAATCACATCGCTCAGGACTGTTTGCCAAAGGATTGTATGTTGCCTTTCTTATACTTCTTTCCATAATCAACCACATGATATTAATTCATCTGAAGCATATTCTCATCTCTGCTTCATGTGCCAAAAAATTTCCTTCTGATAATTTTCAAACAAGTTCCTGGTGGTCTTCTTATTTCTTTGACTGTTTATATGGAATAAATTATTACAGCAGCTTCTCCTTTCTGTGCTTCTGCAGAACTTGTGATGCTATCAAATTCAGATTTTTTTCCAGTAATATCATTGTTATTAGTATGCTTTTTTCCCTGTTTTCTTCTACTCATTTGACTTTGACCTAACTTGAAGCAAAAACTAACTTCTACAAGAGTTAACCAAAAATACACATTATTTGTCCAGCACACCCAATATCTACCTGTATTTTTGATCCCTTTAACCTTACAGGAATATTCCATCTATTTTTCAATTGGTATTATCACCAGAGTTCTACATAGTCATACTGTCTTCTCTTGGCAATTCCCTCATTAACCCTAGTCCTCTCACCAGTGAGGATGGGAATGTAGAGAATGGGATTGAGTGAGGCATTCATATCAATACACAGGTAAGGCTACTTTTTAGTGCTTCTTTCTTTTACTTTACCATGTCAATCTAACAATTCAGATCAGATGTACATCTGAAATCAGAAAGTACATTGCATTTCTTTAATCTAAACTGTCATTTCTAGAAATTATGCATTCCACATTGTAAATTCCTTGTGTTGTTCTTCATGCATTGTTACTGTCTTGGATACCCAGGAACGAACTTTCTCATGTGCATATTTAACTAGATTGTTCAAGACAGATATTTCTGATGTAAGCCCACTGGAGCAGTGCAACAGTATACGGTCATCTCTTTTGGTGGGAGGTTCCACATTCTGCAACTGGGAAAGTTCTGCCTGGGGTTTTCCCAACACTCATCCTACTAATCAGTAGCTTTTGGGCCACTTCAGCTAAAAAGGGAGAAAAAAACCCCCAAAAGTTAAACACCCTTACTTGCCTCAAACTGCTAAAATCTTGTCACTTTGGATTACATTCTATCTTAATCTCCTAGATTCTTGTTAAGTTTAAAAGTGTGTGTTCCTTATAGAAAACTTTGTGCAGCTTATAATATGTTCCAGAATTTTAATTTCTTTCTTTTCATTTTTTCTTTCCAGTTCACTTAACTGTTGCCACGTTAGTCTCCAGCAACATTTTTGCCTTAGGGACCTTCACCTTAATCACATTCTGGTTGTATTAACTCCATGTCTTAAATAGAAATGTGTCTTCAGTCCTCTCCCCTGGTTATCTCATCACATCCATTGCAAAATTTAGTGTTTTCGAAAGTTGAGATATTATTTCTGTACTATTTTTGTTCATGAGAAAGCCTAGCATCTGGGGAAAGTTTTAGCAAAACCATCCCTCTGGAATAAAACTCCTTTCATGGACTTTAAATTAGATGCTACAAGCAATAACAGAAATGAAACTAACAAATAAATAATGTTATATTTGTATTTCTAGTGTGTGCTTAGTAGTGGTCATTCTTGGAAAAGTTTTCTGTACTCAGGTACATGCAAATGTACAGCAAATGGCACTGGATTGGGTTCAGGCTTTTTGTGGTTGGTTGGTTTCCTTGGTTTGTATTTTGTAGGGGGTTTTGTGCATTGACTCATTTCAAACATGAATATTGAGGTCATGAGACCTTATGGAATCTATTCCAAGAAACAGTTTGTCCTTAATTTGATTTCATTGTGGCTTGATGACCTTCACTGCCTTAGTGAGGCCTGCAGGTAAGATTTAACTGGGTTCCAAGAGCCTGTACAAGGGAGAACACATGGAAAGTACTTTAGTTTCATATATATGTATATGTTTGCTGAGAGATGAAGTTCAGAACCAATTGTTGTAGCATTGAAGTGAAAGTTTACACAGAGCAACACTGAAAGATTTAAAACTGGGAAGCTATGAAAATTTATCAGCATCATGTCCTCTTTCATCTTTTTTAATTAAATCATTAAAAGAGTAGCAGTATTGACATAGATATATAGTATCTGTGCATTTTTCTTAATAATTAAGCTTTAGCTATGTGTTTTCTGCCTTGCTAAATGTATAGAATTCTTCATTTACAGATCATTTTTCTGAAAAAAAATTACAAAAATGCCAAAGTTTATCATGTACTTAAAGCACTAGAAAGGAATTATTTCACACTGAATCTCACTGATACTACAGGTTTTCTCTGTGACCTTGAGCTAATCGTTTAATCTCTGTACCTCTGCTCCTCATTTATTTTTTAAAGGATGATAATGCTTCTTCTGTCTCTTATTTACATTGCAAACTCCTTTTACTCTGTGTTTTATATTATTCGTGTTGCTTTTATCTATGATAAGTTATCTTGTATAATAGGTTATCCTGAGCTATGACCTGGCTGTATAAGGAGTTACTGTTATTATTAGCAAATCAGAAGTTTCTTAGAGACAAAGTCAGATCTAGAGCTTCAGTGTCGCATGGCTCTTTTATCAAGAGATGGTGGGCTAGTCTTAGATGGCTTTCTCTATATCAGTACAATAAATGGGATTGGGAGTGGCTATTCTGCCACCTTTGAAGAAAACCAGTATGGACTGACCTGCATCTGCACCTTTAAACTCAGCCAGCACTAAGGCAGGCAAGCGGCATGAATGCTGTCTACTGGGAATGGTCTCCAGCTTGTAATATCTCCCAAACTATATCCTGGATTCTTTTGAGAGCTTTCTGGGCCAAAAATTTAACAGCATGGGCAGGACAAAGAAGCATTTTCAGACTCTGTTTAATAGTGACCAGTCAAACCTTGCACTCTCACTAACCATTCTGCTTCTGTATATAATTATATGCTTATAACGATCTATCCTAGTCTGGACTGATGTAAATCCTAAGGCTGGAAAAGAAGAAAATGTGCTGCAAAAGGAGCTTTTTTGTAGTAAAACTTTAGAAACTTGACACCAAAAATTGTTCCAAATAAGTGCAGCCAAAAGTCAGAAAAAAAGGGTCTGTTCAAACTACTTCATAATATGGCAAACATTCCCTGATGGATCAGTAGTTCAGGTGATTACGGTTTATATTTATGATTTTTGGGTCAAGAGGATTAATTTGGTAATCAAAGCACTCATTTGGTTGGTAGACAATATGGCTCTACATATCCTAAGCCAGTGAAAGGATTTAAACTTCATTCTCCTGTCTATGTGCAAGACAGCTGTCTTGGTTTGAAGGGGAAAAAACCAAGATGTTTACTCACAAGAGGAGGAGGGGACTTCCTCCTCAAATAATCACGCCACTCTTTATCAAATTT
>JAWWEV010000115.1:68018823-68035498 GCA_035583235.1 Hafferia zeledoni
TTGTTAACGGTTGGCTAGGGTCGTTAAGAGTGGCAGGGGAGAGAATTTACATAATAATTCCAAACTACAACAACAGCCCAGAACTGGTAGAGAGTCAAGAATCATGTCATCTTTGGCTGTGTTTTGAAAGGGAAAGCTGATCTTTCTCCTCAGTTCCTGTAAGAATGTATTAGGCATCCAGCTCTGAGTCTCCTAAACACATCTGCAGTCCCAAACAAAAAATTAATGTCTGAGGAAGTCAGGCTAAAGAGAAACAGTTGTACTCAACACTTCCATCTACCTTACCTAGGGACCTCCTAGTTAAATTCGGTTGAATCTTCTTGGCACAAGGTCACATCTTTTTGCTCCTGCTTGTCCCTGGAGTATTTGAAGCCATGCACATTTATGGGCTTTAGATGGCCTCTGGACCACATCAGAAAAAGAAATCTAAGTATATGCTTTGGTATTGCTAAAAACTGGGGATAATAGGTATTATAAGAATGGTTGTTTAAAGAATGCCAGTTTGTGTCCCATCAGGTCTTGAGGTGACAGCGAAGGCTGTCGTCAGGAGCTTAAGAGGTTCTCCACAGAGCAGCCTAGGCTGATGGCCAGCACAGAGACAGCTGATAGGATAAGCTGATGTCGAAAAATCATTATTGTTCCTGCCCCAGCTACATGCTTCTCAGATCTGTTATTAGTGACTTGCTGGCATGGATCAGGGCATCCACTCTTTTAGATATCTCTCTAGTGCACACTCTAATAATAATAGAGACAAAGTAAATGTGCTGGTGTGCACAGAACTTGAAAGCTGGTTACTGCTGCTGTACTTGACATCAGAGTGTTCAAATCTCTTTTGAAACCTAGCTCAAGTTGGTTTTGAAAGGCTTAAAATCTAAACATATTTACTTAACAAGAGATCCTATTATAATGTGAGTTTCTACAGTCAAGCCCCACAGTGTGGCTATCAGACAACGCTAGTAATGGTGGGTGTAGCTGAATTGTCACTTTCAGAATTATCACCCTATCCCAGATACATTCTCATGTGGGACAGAAAACCAGTAGCAAACAAAAGAAGTTTAACTACTTATTTTGCAGTTTCGAAAACATTTTGCCAGTGTGGCCTAATCAGCTGCAACACCTGATTAAACACTCCCCTGTATATTGCTTTCTGATGAGCATTTATGTGTTCTTGTCTCTGCAGACTGAAGAAGTCCTGAAGATTGATGGAGGGCCATGCTATTCAAACAGCAGGCGTTGCTGAGACAGAAGCTCTTTGTGCTAGGCAGCCTTGCTGTTGGAAGTCTCCTATATCTAGTTGCCAGAGTTGGGAGTTTGGATAGGTAAGTCATTAAGTAGCGGCTCTCTTATTTAGAGTGGGCTAAGATTGTCTGAGTTTATGCTTCAAGGGACTGATTTCTTTCATTCTATGTTTGTTTGTTTGTTTGTTTGTTTTTGTTGTTGTTTTTTAGTGTCTACTCATGTATAGAAAGACTGTCTATTTTAGTAGTGTTTGTCATTATTTGTTTCTACCCTTTGGAGGAGAGAGTAGGGAAAATAGTCACAGGTCATCCCTGTCAAAGTATTTCTGTCTGTGCATTTGTAGTCTAAGCACATTGACACTTGTTTTCAGAGAAGAAATAAACCAGCATCCAGTAAAAATGTCATTACAGTAGCTCATTTTTGTCTGTGTGCATCTGTGTGTTAACCTCTAGTTTTAGCAAAACAGTTATGATGTATTTATATATCTCCTTTTCTAAATTTGTGAGCAAGCAATTAATGTGCTACAGTGGTAGTTAAAATTAAGTATGAGCCTGCTGAGCAGCTTGTCAAGTTTTGAATACTATTTCACTTGAAAGATAGCTTCAGGGTTTGAGAATTTTAACTATGTTAATTAGCCTGTATTTTCTGTAGCTGAATGTGCTAAATAAGTGGGTTTTCTCTGCAAATGATTTCCTGGAGAGTAGTAGAAACTACAGCAGAGAAAATCAAAGAGTATTTGGCACTTCTGACCAGGCTGAGTTTTGACTGGTTATTAACACTGCAACGGTAGTGCTACCTGCACTAACATTGCTGTTTCTGTCACCTTCAAAATGGCCTGGGATTGGTCTTCTAGGTGTTACGCTAAGGTGCAATAGATTTTAAAAAAATAATAATAATTAAACATGCTGTTTCTAAGAATAAATGAAACACAAGACTACAAGATTCCAGAAGATGGTAGACACTTCGTAAGTGTTAATGCTCTGTTAGGGTCCTTTTAAATGAGGGAATGTGTTGGTTGAGGTCAAAATTGTGACACAATGCTGTGTGAATATACATTGCATGAAAAGTGAGTTGAAAACATAGCCACCTTCTGTCCATTGCTAGGTAATGATGGGCTCCATCTGAGGTCACTGGATACCTTCTGCGACTGCTGAAATCCACTCCAAAAGAAGAAGGAGATCATGTGCTCAGCTAGGACCAAGTGTATTGCAAATTAAGCCCCAGTATTTATATTTTCTTTCCCCTGGTGGTCAAGACATCTCTAATATTTCAGAGGTAGAAACTTAACTGAGAATAATGTGATTCTGTAAATGGAGGCAGCAATCCTAACTGGTCCCTGCAAATGTATATTTATACCCAAAGGCATGAAATCTAATTAACCTTATGCTATTATCTATGCTTGCAAATCTACGGAATTTACTGATGGCTATAAAATTATCCCACCACAGTATTTGACTCACTGACCTCCTGCGGCAGTGAATTCCACCGGTTTCATATATAATGTTGCCAATGGCAGTAAAATTCTGTTTCATTCTCTTACATTACCCAGTGTGAAGAATACCACACCACTAGAAAGCAGTCCTGTGTATGAACTTGTTATGAAGTAGAGACAGAAAGAAGTACCAGAAAGGCTGAGACACAGATGAATTATCTGGAAATGTTCTTCTGCCACATCGTTGTTGCATCTGTCAGTAAAAGGACGCTGAGTGGTTTCAATAGACTTTGGAATAACTAATTGTTCAGGAAAAAATCCAGATTCATTTATGCTTACTTTATGCTGATCTAATTTGAACAAGAGAGCTGGGAATTTAATAGCCTCAGATTAGCCTCTTCAGTGGCAGCATCTTGAGTTTTCTTAGGCCCAAAGGGGAATTACCACTAGCTTATCTGATTCATTGAGTCATAAAGTCTGATAAGCTGAGTGCTTCCCTCCAGAGGAGACCACCATCCTTCAGCTCCTGAGTGCATGGAGCTGCTTCACATGTGGAAGCCCAAATAGATTCTGTGCCTGGCAATTTGGAGAGTATCTGTATTAGTCTTTCAGTTACCTAACTCCTTCACTGGCTATACTGGGAGCAGCCATACCTGATTTCCATGCTTCAAACTGCTCCTGCTGGAACCAGGTTTATAATCTTTTGCCATTGTGACATCTCCATCAGAAGAAAATTAGCAAGTATTGCAGATCAGGAGAGACAGCTCATTAAGCTGTCATTAAGCCCATACTTATTTTAGCTGTTTTGAAATTTTTCAGTAATGCAGTTCCCTGAGGTGAATTGTTTTATGGTGGGTTTTCTCATGAAGATACTTGTGGAGTTTTACTGTAGCAGCTTGACAAATTGTCTGTTTTGGGAGAGCAACTCAGAGATATAATAAATGTAATATACTCTTAGCAAAGGACTGTTGTTTAATGGAAAATTTACTCAGAATCAAGAATATTAGCATGTTGCAATATAACAGAAAATCATAATAATTTTCAACTACCAATATCTGCCTTACACCACCACTGCCAAGATCTTTTAAAGGTTACTTTTTAATGTTTAGGGACAGGAGAAGAAATGGGAAAGAGTAAAAAAAAACCCTGAAATATAAAGTGTTGAGGAAGGACTTTTAACAACATCCAATCTTTTCCCTTAGGCTAGAGGATATCTTGAGTATTTATTTACTTTTAAAGGAAACCACCCTGTTTGACAAGCTGTTGTGTTACACTGAAGGCAGTGCTAGCTGTCTTTTTGAGCTAGAGATAAAATTAGTTGAGATGGGTCTGGAAATGCTGTTGTGGAATCCTCTTTGCTTGAAAACAAATAACAAATACACAGAAGGAGAAGGAAGAGAAGAGCAGAGATAGCAATTGCAGCTTCTGTTTCTTATGCTTTTAACTGCCAGCTGCTGATGCAGAAAGACTCTCACCAGTCACACCACAGTCTGATGAAATTGTACCATTGTTAAGTCAAGACTCCTTTTCTTCTTTTTTTTTTTTTTTTTTAATGCAGGCAGGTTTGCATCAGCACTTCAATGGTTCAGTCTTTGCCACCAAGTCAGGCTTATTCAGTAGATGTCGGTGAGCAAAGGGAAAGAAGAAACTAGAAATCTGAGAAGAGAAATAACAGGAACTCACTTATCACACTTTCTAGTTAGTCTGCAGAAGTTAGATAGAACTTATGTGAACCCAGCAATGTCATCTAGCTTATTTCTTTGGCTCTGTCCAGACAGGCTATATCTCTCAGCATCTGGACAGCCGAAGAAACAGCTAGCAGGTCAGCCAGAGGGATCAAACTTACTTTGTCCCAACCGTCCATTGTCCTAGCATCAGTGTCAAATTAGAGACCCCAACAAGCCATGATGGATGGAAAAGCCATAAAGAAGTAAATAATTATGTCCTGAAAGCAAGGTTTGAATAATATGTAGTAAATGAGTGAGGGACCACATGCTGAGAAACCAGAATAAATACTGACTACCTAAACAGCTATTAATGAGCATTGCCCATCTGGTATACTGGCTAAGGCAGGGGTCCTGTGAAAAATAATAGCATGCCCCCATGTAATTTAACAACTGTATCATAAATGTGCAGTATCATCTATGCACAGCAAGTTCACACTAAAATTGCCAAGGCAACCTTTGTTCATACATATCCTTAATTTTGGAGAGCGTGGCTCCACAAAATTAGTAATAATATTTTTCTGGATGACTTTGGGAGCTCTCTGCACACACCAATTTAATCTTCAATAAAATATTGGCCTGTATAATGTCCAAAGCATTGATGAGGGTTAGAATTTGCTATATGGTTCTGTACTAGCAAAATTTTACCTTTTTCCTTATTGAATCATTTGTTGGTTCAGTGGCACCAGATACAAGAAGGAAACATTGAAGAAGTGGAAAAGAGGGGAAATAATTGTAGGTGAATATAAAAGAATAGCACAAAAATACAGAAGAAGAATAAGGCACAAAATAAGATTTAGTGGGAGGATACATAAGTGATAATAAGAAAATCATTAATGTAATGATGCAATAGATGCATTTTTTAAAACTTTTCTTGCCATTGTTTTTGTGCCTTGTTAATCATGTTTTATTCAGAACCTAGGAATTTCTGATTCTGACTGGCAGGGAAAACACTGGGCGTATTCTAAAGAGAAAGAGAAATACTGAAAGGTGATGCCTAGAAAGCTGATTTTGCTCCTCATCACTAGAAAGGCCAGCTCTGGATCAACACAATGAAAAGCACAGGAAAGAATCCAGGCTAGAATAGGAAAAGCACAAGAAAGAGATGACTTAAATGAACTGGATTTTCAGATCAAAATGGCCAAATATATATTGATCTTAGAATGCTTTAAAAACTGCCAGAGCAATCACAAAGTAATGAAGATTATGGAAGGTTAGGCAACATTCAAGAAGATCTAAGAGCAATAATCATAGTGTCTGTGCTGGCAAAGAGCAGAAGGGTGGAGTTAGGAGTTACCTAGATAAATCAGAGAACAATATTATTTAATGGCCTAAATAATAATAATTAAAAAAATGCAAACTCTTTAATCATTGGGAGAATAAAAGTTGAAAGATGGGCACATCACATTACATTGGAAAAGGTTTCCAAGAGCATGATTACCTTATACAGAAAACTTGCCTTAAGAGATACCCTCTTTTTACAAATACCTCTTGTTTCACTCACAGACTGCAGCCCCTGTGCCCGATCGATGGTCGTTTTGGACCCCGTGGCCAGGACGAAATCCCTCTGCGAGCTCTGCAGTTCAAGCGAGGTCTGCTCCATGAATTTCGAAAGGGCAATGCCACCAAGGAACAAATACGACTGCACAATCTGGTTCAGCAGCTTCCCAAGGCCATTATCATTGGGGTGCGGAAAGGAGGCACCCGAGCACTGCTGGAGATGCTGAACCTTCACCCTGCTGTGGTCAAAGCTTCTCAAGAGATTCACTTCTTCGACAATGATGAAAACTATGCCAAGGGAATTGAGTGGTACCGGAAAAAAATGCCTTTTTCCTACCCTCATCAAATAACAATTGAGAAAAGCCCCGCATATTTTATCACCGAGGAAGTACCTGAAAGGATTTACAAAATGAACTCATCTATCAAATTATTGATCATTGTCAGGGAACCTACCACAAGAGCTATTTCTGATTACACTCAGGTGCTGGAAGGCAAGGAAAGAAAGAACAAAACTTACTACAAATTTGAGCAGCTGGCTATTGATCCTAATACCTGTGAAGTGAACACTAAGTATAAGGCGGTGAGAACCAGCATCTACACAAAACATCTGGAGAGATGGTTAAAATACTTCCCAATTGAGCAGTTTCATATTGTGGATGGAGACCGGCTCATCACAGAACCACTGCCAGAACTCCAGTTGGTTGAGAAGTTCCTAAATCTTCCTCCAAGGATAAGTCAGTACAATTTATACTTCAATGCCACCAGAGGGTTTTACTGCTTGCGATTTAACATTGTCTTCAACAAGTGCCTGGCAGGTAGCAAGGGACGCATCCATCCAGAGGTGGATACCTCTGTCATTACCAAATTGCGGAAGTTCTTTCATCCTTTTAATCAAAAATTTTACCAGATCACTGGGAGGACATTTAACTGGCCCTAAACGAAAGTCCATACAACACTTTCTGTTGCACCTGAGACATGCAATTGATGTCTCTGCTAAAATATGCACTTTTCATAGACATGGCTAGCAAAGTAACTTTTTTCATGCATATGTGTATATAATGCAGTGTGTGACCAAATATACAGTGGGATCGATTTTTTTCTACAGAGTAGTAACTAACATAAATTTACTGTCAATATAGTTGCATCTTTTAAGATATAATAATAAAGGGAAAGGAAGTATTTAGGGAAACAAAGTCAGACACCGTTAAAAGGGTCAGTGTTCCTCTCACTTAGTGAAGTGTTTATGTGACATACTTATTGATCCAAGCAGAACATTAGTTTATGCCATAAAAATTATTGTCAAAAGTCTGTAAAGCTGTGAGAAAGCATAATCTTGAGGCTATATTTGGTATGTGTACTGCTAAAGGAATACTGACACTTTAAACACAGTCCTGAATTTTTACAAGAGTGAATAGTACTATTTTCTTATTATTTTAAATTAATATCTTATCTCATACGAACTATATTGTTTTAGAGTTCTTGTGGTGAGTTTGCACTATTGTTTTATTGTATGGACCATCGTGTCACTTGTAGCATGTCAATCGTGTCAAAAAAAGGTCAAATGTTTTTTTTCTGTATATTTGTGTGTCAACAAAGCTAAACATTGTGTATATAGTGTACAGTGTTTGTAAATACTGGTTTCACACTAAGTAATTCTATTTTGTAAACTAAATATGGCTATTTAATTTATTGTGAAAATTAAATTTATTGTGGTATTTAAAAAAGGAATGGATTAAAATTACCTATATGTGCAATGGCTTTTCACCTTTGCTTTATATACATCATTGTGATCCCTTAGATCATATATATGTGTATGAGACAGAGTTACACATTTAAACTTGGCTTCTAGACAGTTGAAAATATTGATCCATGTGGCAAAGCAGAGTTTATTACAAAACCCATCCATTTAGGAATCTGGCATAATGCACACCTCAAAGGACATTATTGCTGTTCTGTTGCAGCACTTGGCTAAAATTAATTCAGTTGCAGTAGCCTGTAAGGCTGAAGAATGACTGTAAAACTTGCTGTAACCAAGTATATCAAAAAAGAAGAGCCCTCATTAAAACCCAAATAACAGATAGACAAAATTAGAAGAAAGGTTATAGAGATTTCGTCACCAAAAGCTAGTGATGCCTCAGAAGTCAGAAAACTGTTGTGATACATTTCCTTTCATCTGGTTGTGCATGCAGCTGCTCAAAAAAAACCAACTACAGTATTGTTATTACTGGCAAAAACATATAGCACATGTTTCCATTCAATAAGTGACACAGTAAGTGGCAAGAATTTAGTTCAGGAAATTAGTGTTTTCATGCTTTATACATTGTATGGCTTAAGGATTCATAAGCAAAAAATAAAAGCAAATGAAAAAGTCTTTTAAAAAAAGAATGAAAGAAGGAAGGAACAAAAGAAAGAAGGAAGGAAGGAGAAAAAAAAAAAAAAAAAAAACACAACACAGAAACCAAACAAAATCCCAACCATTTTAGAACCACCATCTAAAGATTGATGGGGACATATTTTGGAAGGTATCTAGAACATCAGAATATTCTGAGCTACGGTAGCAGAGTGGCTAGTAGTTAGATTATAATAAGATCAAGTGTTCCCTGAGGGCCATTTATTTTGTTCAGTGATCTGGAAGCATTGGTTTTTCTAAATAAGTGCCTTTTAAAACTCTTGTGAGAGATTGCTGCTTGCCTTGCTGTATCTTTAATCATATGTGCTAACACTGTGAGCAATGTGCCCTTTCTTCGTGCTGCCAACACAATACAGCAGAGCATATGTGAAATTTTCCACAGTAGCTACAATACAACTCACTGTTTTTCTGTATGAGGTGTGAGAGCCATTTTTCCTACCCATTTCCAGACAAAAACACTAATAGTGTTCGACAGGAAGATTCTATCCAATTTAACTTTTTCACAGTCTTCAGGTGGGCAGACAGATTTCAGATGCTTTGAGTGATACCTACAGACTTCATAAAGTCATGACTACGAACTATGACTGAAGGCTGAGATGCATTTTCAGTGAAAGGGACAAATTAGGTCAAAGTTATCTACAAGCACCAAATATGCATTTGAAATTAATATCTCTCTGCACTGATCAGAAGAATCACAGAGACTGTGATATAACAGGCACGACTACCTACACACATTCCTGTTAAAATCCGCTGGCTTAATTCCAGCTTATCATTTGCAGTTTTGGAGAGATGTGGATAAATTTAGGTGATATCTTAGACAAATCTAGTTCAAAAATGCACAGAGGAATAGTCAGGAATAGCAGGGGAGAAAAAAGGTTTTGGAGGCATTGCTATGTGTTAAGACTAAAAGAGCAGAAGACTGATTCACTTTCACTCAGCCTTCAGTGCAACATACTCGACTCTATTTGACATCACCCAGTGAAAAGAAAATTTCAAAACTGATTCTTAATACATAAATACAACACACATCCAAATCATGCTTCTAGGTTAACAAGGATTTTGCTGCAGTATTCATAACCAGTTTGGGAAGTTCTGACCTTATGATATTTACCTCTTCAGGAGCAATTTGTAAATAATTCATTTTAGCTTCCCTGTTTTGCTTCTCAAATCCTGAGTGAATCATTTCTATTCAAATTGATCATGAGTGTTCAGACTGGGAAGAGCATTCTTAGCTTGAGTTTATGATTGCAGAGTGATGCACAACTATATGAAGTTACAGCTGTCAACTTATGGCATTCAAGTTCTCTAAAGACATTGCATCTTTTGTATTTTCTGTACTCAAAAATTACAGGCTCACAGCTCTGGTAAATGTTTGGATTAAAACTGCTAATATTTCTGGGCATTTTTATCAGATTGTCCCAGCTGCTCTTTAAACAATATAGAGCAACAATTTGCAGCATGAAGGATTATTGGAGATTAATTTGAAATTGTATTTTCAGAAATTAGTATATAGGTAAATAAAGGACTGACATTTGGAGATGAGCAATTCATTTACAATTAACCCACTGTACTGCATTTTCTTCAGGAAAGCAGAGTAAGCATGATAAAAATGCATTCGCCCTGTTTTAATGGATTTTTTTCCTTTTTGCCATGATGTCTAAGAGTACAAGAGATACATCATTTTTAGCAACATGTTTTATTATATTAGTCCCAGATTTTTAAGATGCAATGGCCACAAACTGAAAACACAGGAGCACCATCTGAACATCAGGAAACACTTTCTTACTGTGAGGGTGACTAAGCACTGGCATGGGCTGCCCAGAGATGTTGCAGATTTTCCATCACTGGAGATATTCAAAATCCATCTGCACACTGTCCTGGGCAACTGGCTCTGGGTGTCCCTGCTGGAGCAAGGGGGTTAACCATCCCTTCCAGTCTCAACTATTCTGTGATGCTGTGAAGATTCCTCTCTATCATTAAGTTCTCATTAAGTAGTGCCCATCGTTTCAGTGTTACACATACCACAGAGAACATCCAAACCTAGTCTAACAAGCCAGTCTTTACAGTGTTCAAAGCAAAGCAGTGGAAGCACTATAGTGCACATATTTACTCCCTCCATAGCTGACCTAGCTTGTGTTGGCAGCCTGTGTAACTTACTGGAACCCTCTGACTGGAGAAGATGAAGAAGTAACTTTGAGAAATTTTTATTTTTCCTGGCCTGGATGACCTCACCAGGGTAACAAAGGATATGACAATACAAGATCCATAGCAGGTAAATCTCCAGCAAAAAGAATTCAGTGAAGTTCTTTTCAAGAAACTCACAGCAATCAGTGTTTCTATGGCATTCTCTATAGCAAGACATAAAGCCATAATCTTGGGCAATAAAGTCATGAAAATTTGTTTCATAAATGCCTATTATTTAAATTCTCTCCATATTAAATTTATATCATCAGCTACTTACATTGGGCACATTCGTTAGGAATATATACAGAACTGCTGAGTGACTGCAAAAGATTCCTATCTTGTACATGGTAAAGATATAACTCATATCACTTCTCCTTTTTGATTTGAGTTATATGTAAGACCAAAGTGTAGAACATAATTTGAAGAAAACAGAAGAAAAAGTTCAATCGAATCACCAACACATGACAATAAAGTTGTAGAGAAAATTAATTTCCCTGTCCTCAACACAGGCTCCTTGATATTGAGTCTTGTTGAAATCATTTATTAGCAAGGTAGATCTATTTTACTCCCAAGAATCAAATGTTAGCAACAGTGAGAGAATAAAAAGCCCGTAAAATTACTGGGAGCTGGTTTGTGTGAAGTTTTCAAATGAATTTTCATAACATATGAGAGTTTACTACTTAAATGCTGACATACCTGCATAAGATACTAAGCTGAGAAATTTCATGAGTTTGAGGCTTTTCTGAAATCCACAATTCTTTTCCCAGACATTTTCAGTTTGATGGAATAAACTTATAGTTAAACTGAAATGCCTAAATCCTGTGCTGAAGTAATTTCATTCCATTATTTTACGGACATGATTTCATACATGTAACTGGTTTATCTCCCATGCAGTAGGGTTGAGTACTCTAGCAAAAGGTGTTTGCTTGCAGTTTAGGGAATTTTAATACCCACTTGAAAACATTCAAGACCCAGCTTCTCCTAAAGCAGCTAATGCTGGAGCAAGGATCATCCAGAGGCATCATTTGTCAATGACAGCCCTACAAATCACTGCTGCTAGTTTTACTGCAGTGACTGAGAAGCCTGCAGAGACTAGGAAATTCACAAATGACCCTTCATGAAGAAGAGGTCAGGAGTTGAATGTTATGTAGGGATTGCTATCTCTGCTTTCATTTAAAATGGGATAAAAAGCTATTTCTTTCCTTTGTAAATATAACTTTAGAAACAGGTTTGTGGAAGGACTCTACAATCCAATGGCAGTTTTAGTTAATCCAGTTCATGCCCATCAAAGTCCCAACCTCCCTCCTTACACAGTGTGCTCTTTCCCTCCCCTTTGCTCTGACTCTCATGCTTACTTACTCCTTCCTCATGGAGCTGCTTCAGTTCACTAAGAAGATAAAAGACTAACCAGTTTAAAAAGATGAGTAATGTCACTAAAATTGTACTGGATCAGGGCAAAAGTATTTTCAAACCAGGATCTGCCACTAGGAGTGGCCAATAGCTAATGCTTTAGGCAGAGCATAAAGACAAAGAAAGCTGAAGACAATTTCAGGCTGCAAGTGTTTGCAGTTATTGGATGTCTCCAGTGGGAGAGGACAGTCTTCAGATGTAGCAACACAGTGCCTTCCTCTTCTGTGTACTTAGCCAGAAACCCCTTGAACCCACTGAAAAGGTGTTCCCAAGATGTGCTCTAAACCTTCATTTGTTATCAGTTAGCAAGGATAGATGTATAAAATGAATCAGAGAAAAGTGGATAGTACCTTTAATATCTGATAATGAATATGATATGGCAATAAAAGTTTTATCTTCTTTCCTAACTCACTTAGAAAATGTCAGAGATTGTTTTATTAGTTTCTTAAAAAAATACTTGCCACACATCCCTAAGCAGACTTGGTCCTCAGATTTGTAAAAGATTGCAGAAACAGACTAAATAATGGTAAATTTTACTTTTGAAAGATCTTGTTTGCAGAGAAAACCACTTCAGGTAAATGCTTGTATTGGGTCTGGCTGACAGAGAATTCATTTCCCCATAGCAGCCCTCACAGTGCTGTACTTTAGGTAGCTAGAAGGGTGTTGATAACACATCAATGAGCACAGCATCAGCACTGTAACATTCCTTTCCCAGTTGAGGGCAAGATCCTGGGAGGGGACACAAGTAGACCCAACCTTACCAAAGGGATATTCCATACCCTATGACATCAACTTAGATATAAAAGCCAAGAAAAGGAACAGGAATGGGAGCATTGTTTCCAGTGTTTCCGGTGGCTGCCTGCTGTGAAACCATTATGCATGCTGAAGCCCTGATCTTGGGAAGTGGCCAGACATCACTGCTGATGGGAAGTAGAAAATAAACCTTGTCATTTTTGCTTCGCTTTTGTATGTGCAAGCTTTTGCCTTAGTAAACTCCTTATCCCAACCCACAATTCATTTTGCATCTTATTCTCTCTCCTCTTTACAGCTGGGAAGGGGAGTAACAGGGTGGCTGGGTGGGCACCTGGCATCCAGCCAAGGTAAACCCACTACAATACTTTAATGAGATTTTAATAGTAATCTCAGATATTTTTTATTATTGTAGCCATCAACTCCAAGGACACCAACTGGATGCTCAGCTACACTGCTATTAGTCTTCTACTTTAGTGTCACCGTTTAGAGTCTATCATGTAAGGTTTACTTCACAGAGGTGAAAAAATATTTTAAAACTAAATAATATGAATCTAGTGAGTCTCCAATTGCTTTATAGAGACCTAATTTTATTACTGAAGGCTCATGTATGTTACTGAAATAGGGATGTGCTCAGGCTAACCATCATCACTACCTATAAGTCGATTTTTTCTTTGTTTATGAGTTTCTTTGAGGAGTTACTTTAGCATGTGATATTCTATAGCACTTTTCTACCAGCTAATCAGCTCTGACTATTGTGTTCTTTAAAGTCTGATTTACCTTCTGACAACGTTGAGACAGACATAATAAACCATCTTCAGAATTACCAGCTATCCCTAACTGCATTTACATTTATAGAGAAAGGATTTTCAGTTCTTTCTGCAGTAGTGCACCGATGAAAGAGTCAAGCCCTTAGAGAACATCCATGTGTTATCAGTCTGGATACCAGCCTTTTTCCCAGGGCTTGAATTGACAAGTGCAAGGAAAGCACAGAAAAGACTAGAATGCCATCGTCCATCTGCTGCACCGTGCTTAGCATATGGTGAATAAGATTACCTGCTGTTCTAAGATCCCTCTTCAAACTGGCAGTAGCATGACTTTAGGAGCTGATAGTGACCAAACTACTGGACTCTTTTTAGTTTATGTCTAGCTTACTTTCAGTTCAGCTTTGACTCCACTCAACTTCTTATTAGTTTCAATCTTGTCTCTCGTGGTGCACAGCTATCCACAACTCTCCTTGAAATGTATGTCTTGTGAGACAGCAAAAGAAACATCAGCAGGGGCTGTCACAGTCTTTGCACTGCGACCACAGAGAAAGGTTGTGATACAAGGAATTTAAATCTGCTGATGTCCTTGTGATTCCTAAATGATTCCCTCCAATAACTTTCAAAATAATCTCCCCTCAGCAGCAGTGGTCACTCCTTTATAAGGTTAATGCTTCTGTGAAAATGTCCTGATCATTGATCAGGATATGAAACATCTATATTTTGAACAGATTGCAGTCCTTTGATACAGTACATATACTGTACACATAATACACAGCAAATCATAGGATATGACAAGGAAACAATGCTACTTCAAGCCATCTAACATTATGCCTCAGGCTGATTAAATAAACAAAAAGAAACATGACAGAATCATGCACATTTTACTCCTGGCCTTAATTGCAAACAACTGTTTTGTAATCTATGAGGCCTTTGCCATCCAATTCCTTGGCTGATTTTCTACTGATGAAAGACTTTCCACTTCATTGAACTGTGAAGTCATTGTTTCTATTCCACACCCATGGAGACAGAAGAATTAATTTACAATTCCCTACTGTATGCAAAAAGTGATACGCATTTCATAAGATGTGGGACTAGTAGCAGCACTATTACTAGCTTCATCCTCAAGAAATTGCTGCAGTTGTTTCAAGCTTGTCAGTGTAGCTCCACTAGTAATAACAGCTTCAAGGAACTGAAAGAACATTTTTTACTTTGGATGGCTTGGTGAAGCAGCCCAGACCTATAAGATTGGTGAAGTGAAACCATCATTTGGCTTAAAAAAAGAAAAGCTCCAGATTTGGTATGCATTGAAACAGCCAACCTGCACCAAGATGAAGGAAATAATAATCACTCTTTTTTTTTTTTTTTTTTTTTTTTTTTTTTTTTTTTTTTTTTTTAAGTGAATGGTAAGGCCAGCCTTCTAAGAGGTAGCCACAAGTAATAATCATTAACATCAGTAGTAATTAGCAATGTATGTTGTATACAATGGGCAGTTACTGTTACACCTTCTGGCTCATTTAAATAAATTTGCTCTGAGGAGGCCTGAGGATTAACTGGAGGAGAAACTTGCACTCAGTGTTGAATAGGTAAAAAATCTGACTATGTTTCCATCATGGACTCTAAAATTGCCACCTGCATGCACGTGCTCTGCTCTGGCACAGTGACCTACCATCCTATCCACTGATAACAAAAGAGAAACAAGTACAGATAGTTATACAGGTTCATTTATTTTCAAGATCCAGCAAAATCTCCATCGCAGAGCCACACAGGCTTTATTTTAAAATGTTGTAAATTGAAGATTGAAGTTGAGTATCTCATAGCTGTCATGTTCACTTCCACTTTTGACACTTAAAAGAAATCCAGTATATAGCTGTGCAGACATCTTATCAAGCTTTGGAACTACCTAAACAATTCAAATTTCTATTTTTAATCCATTTTAATGGATTAGAATAAGAATTACACAAATAATAAAATGTAATATAATAAAATTGCACAGATAACAAAATGCTAAGTTAATAAATATAAGTAGTGGAAATGCATTTTTATGTTCCATAAAAGAGTAAAAATAATCACAGTAGACTAAAATTGTAGATACCCTCTCTTCCTAGTTGTTCCTAAATGTAAGCTTACAAGACTCTTCTTGACAGCTTTCTTGTTCTACTTTAAAATGCACTAAGTTACAGCTAAAGGCTGTTGCTGCTTGCAACCTGATTAGGATATTCTCTGAATATATGATACAAGCATTCAAATTCCACCAAGGTGAGAAAACTCTGGAATGTAAGGTATGCATTTTGGAGGGCAAATACAAAACAGAACTGCTGGCAAATCAAGGTTGTGTACTAGGACTCTTTGCTAGGCTTGCTCAGTACCAGCTGATCTTGTACAGTCTCCTCAGGAAACCTAATGGATGGACACCACCAAGTCATGGAAAAGTAAGAGGCTATATTGGTATTTCTGGCATGGACTGTATTAGTTACTGAATCCTTAGAACGCACTGTCCTTACTCATGGTAAAGGTAACCTGGCAGCTACTTCTGGGTTACAAATTCTGTGAGGTGGTTACAAAAGTTTAGACATTGCAAAATGATCCCAAGTTACCCCAAATGTTTGGAGTAACAGAACTGAACTTGAAAATCTCATGTGTGAAACCATGCTCTAGGTCTGCAAGTTAGCAGCAAACTTAAAACCATCTAAGCTCATGAACACCAGAACAGCCTGCACAGTGAAACCAGTAGTGTTTCCAGCATAGAGATGAGACCAGATACTGTACACTATTTCATCTCTGAGTAGTGAAGTACAGGGCTGAAATTGTAGGTGTTCACATGGTATAAGAGAACCTAACACTCTGTCTAGTTTGGTCGATTGGCTGAGTGCTGGTATTGCTCCATTTGCTACCAAGCAATCATCCAACCCAGTAATGCGTTACAAAAACAGTATTAGAGTTCATTTGAGTAAAACGAGTGATCTCGTTTCATGTTGGAGATGGCATCTATGTAGATATGGACAAGTGGCATAAGAAAAGGGACAGAGAGACAAGCTTCAATGTATGGAAAGCCCAACGAGATGCTGACCAGGCCGGACAATGACTCTATTACAAGGACTTCGTCTACTGTTCTCCCTGTTTGCTGTTTCGGCTCGAAAGTTGAAGTTCTACCCCCTGTTGCTATGCCGGTGACACTGGCTGGTTCAGCCTGTCAGTGTGGGGATAGCTCCCATTGGTCGGTTCTGCCTAGGGAGCTGTCCAACCCGGCAAGTTCCTGAAA
>JAWWEV010000115.1:68042367-68066847 GCA_035583235.1 Hafferia zeledoni
GCGTGTAGGACATAAATTGGGGTGACCTCCCCCTCCTCCGTGTGCTTCCCGGCAATTTAGCTGTGGCGAGGCACCCCGTGCGCACGGCTTGGCCAATAAACCTCATTTTTGCTTTGCTCTTTTAACTCGTCTCTCTAAATTTTTTGGAGCCGAGAATTTTTCTCACACTAGCGGTTTGGGACTGAAGGTGCTCTAAGGTCTCACAAGTGAGGCTATGAAGGTCAATGGTACAGAACCAAGGAAATTAAGCTGAAGTCTTGTCCCTGCTACATATTTTGTACTGTATGAAAAAAGCTCACAGATTTCTGAATGTTGTAGTGAACCCTACTAGTGTCAACACATAGACATTGGCATTAATATGCCATTCTATCCTCCAGCCTTCACTGTAGACAGCCAGGACCAGAGTAGGTCTGGCTTTACATTGCAAGAGTTGTGATACTGTCATCATAGAATCATTTCATGTTTTATCTCACAGAGGGTTGTTGGGAAACTTTTCCATTCTGTTACAGTTGTGGAAAGAAATGTCCTAGGTAGGCCCAGTATTACTGCTCTCAAGGGCATTGTTTTGAAGATCTTTCATTAAAACTAGATACTGCCAGTGGAGCTCATGTTACTTTTCCAATAACCTGCACAAAAGACATTCGGGATTTTGAGGCTGGAGAAGACTAACTTGCCATTTTTACAGCCTAGTAGTCAGATGAAAAGTCTCATTAGTTCATGGATGAAGAACACAAAATGGTTTAGCTTACTGATAATGAAGTCTTCAATAAATGGATCACGCACTTGCTCAAGATGTTAGTTATAGAGCAAGCTAGACAAGCAATTCATCATTTCTGAGTTGTTTGTCAAGGAAATAATTGATGCCAGGAAATAACTGACGCCAGGAAATACTGACAAATGTAGATGAGCACCAGGTTCAGCAAGATACATTCTTTACAGGCAACATCCTATCCTTGCAGGACATAAAGGACAGAAAACACAAAAGGTCATGCCAGAAGAGGTGAAAAACAACCAATACAGACTAAGTACCACTTAAATACAGTTTAAGGAAATAATAAACCTTTATATATTTATAATGGTTTATTATTTAGATTCTGTAAGTCTAAAGAACAAATCTGAGGAACTAGAATGCCTCATTTAAACAAGGGTATTGATACAATAATAGGTATGTCAAGAATTTGTTAGAAGGACAAGAACCTGTTGAGCACTATGGCTACTACATCTATCTAAGTAGATTACTCTGCCAGTAATCTAGTCAGGGCTAGGTCTTAGTCTAGAGCACTGCCTTGCCATGGTCCATTTGCTAGCACTTCTCAAGGCAAGGCAGTTATTTGTGGCAACAATCACTCTCCAGACATCTTTATTGGTATACATAGCCTATAATACCAGGATATGAAGCATACAGAAAAGCTACAATATGCTTAAGTTAAGATACATGTCACATATACAAATAAGGACACTGTCCGCCTTTTTTCTCATGTCTAAGCCAAATGCTATTGCTAGCTGTAACTTTGTCGCTTTACATTCCCTAACAGATGAAGTAGGGAGGTCTCAGTCTTCTCCCATACTCCAGGAATGAGAGTGTTTGTTGGCCATAACCAAAGGTGACACCAGAGGCATCTTTATAATTAAGAGTAGTTCAACATAAAACAGACGGCAGAGCTAATGGAAGGAGGTGGTTTGGAGATGGAAAAACAACTATCCTCTGAGGGAGCCATCCTGTGCTGAAAAATCAGGATAAGCAACAATAAAGCTACCTTTGTTCAATACAAGGCATATTGACAGACCTAAGTCAGCCACTTTGCCCCAGCTCATGAGCACTTGGCACTTTACTGAGACACAAATAAAGCCTACAAACATGCTACAGATCAGGCTAGAGCTATAAAATCTACAGAAATCTTCAAGGTTTAATTTCAATTAATGTTTTGGTGTCTCTCTTCTGGTCAGCACTGTCAATATGCACCACACTCAGAGCGTATGGTGTCCCTTATCTGTATGGGTACAGCTGACAGCATTGACTATCACTGAGATTCACTTCGCTAAAGGAAATAGCTGCATTCAAAGCACTTGCAGGACCTCAGCAGTGACCATTGCCACCACTGCAGCAAGCAGATGATGATAAGCTGTTCTCCTCCAGGCAGAAATTTCTGCTCCCACTGAGCAATGGTTGGCAGGAGGGAGTGAGCTGTAGTGGTGCCCAAAGCTTGCTCCGTGAGGAACTTCATTAATCCCATAGGAGCTGGAAACTTTCACCACAGCTAAATGTGGTGGGCAACTTTTGATTTGTGAATAGGCAAATGTGGGGTTTTTTGCTCCTTGTTTTGGGCATACTTGCCTAAGAGGTAAGATTCACAATGCTAACTAATCCTGTAAGCCTGGCCTGTTTTAGCCTTACAACCTTCCTCTGTCCTTTGAGCTTTCCTCGTCATGATGAACGGTGACTATGTTGTCTATGTGCTCCACAATGGAAGAATGGTGGCAAAGTTTGTCCTTAGACTAATGGCTGCCTTATCACTGCACAACTGCCTTATGTTTGTATACAGAAAGTCAGTGAAAACAGATAAAATACAGTATATTCGGGCTGTATAAGGTAAGTTAACCTTGTTGCTTTTATTCATGTAGAAATAGTTATATCTTACAGGAATAAAGGTTCCTTTCTTTCCAGCTGTACTGAAGCTCATTGATGCCTAAAGCCTGCTTAAAACAGTATTACAGAAACCATGTGACCAACAAAGGCCCCAAAATTATTTAAATACTTGCTAGCTTTGTTGTATTCCAGAGGATGTGGATGCAAGTGAATGGCATGATGGCTCAGGGACTTCTTATTCAAATACTAGGATTTTTTGGTATTTTGAAATACAGGGTAGCAAGGGTGGGAATCCTTGAGGCCTCAATGTTTTAGCAGCTTATGTTCCTAAGCATAATAGGCAAAATTGATGCCCAGGCACACTTGTGAGGGTAATCTATTTGTGTTTCAAATACAAGGTTTTAATCTTGTAGCAGTTCACTCACATAATGCAACTATAATTCCATGTTAAAGTGAACTTTAAGGTAGGGAAAAAACCCAAACAAGCAAACAACAAAAAAATGCAAAGAAAACCCAAAACAAAACAAAAACAGAAACAAAAACAAGAACAAAGAAAAAAACAGGTGGGTGTGGGAGAAGAATCTGCTATTTTAATAAAAGAGAAATATGTTCCAGAAAGAAAAAATATAGCTTGGAGATTCTACCTTACTATGAGATGCTTTGAACAAAAAATTTAAAATGCAGTTCATTCTATATTCAAAAAGACCAGGGTTACCTCTCCATATAGAATTTTTAATGCTTTTGTCCCTTTTTCCCAAAGGTTAAGATGAACAACAGGTCTTAAAATAAGAAAGATTTTACTCATTTTTCTTTTTGTGTCATAATTTTTTTTTTTTTTTTTTTAAGGAATCTTTTATTCCCCAGAAAGTATGTTCAAACTCACTTAAAAGTAATACATTCACTCTGGGCTGAAAGAGACTGAGAATTCTGTGCACACAAGCAGCACAAGCTGTAAGCACAGGAAAATGTTATGCTCCCCTGAAGATGGCACAGTAATCCCGGTTACAAAACTTTATTGAATAATAATTGAAGGGGGCAGCTGGAAAAGCAGTGTATCAGCTAGAAAAGTAAGCCTGTTATATATGAGTGAGAAATTCATTCCATCAATTGGCTTATTATCATCTGCATCTCTAGAAAATATTCCTTTACATTGGAGGCTTTTTTTTTTTTTTTTCCAGTGGATTTCACCTTGAGTCGTTTTGATTAACTGGAGCTCCCCCTCAAGGAATACAACGGGAAACTAGTTTTGCAATAAGAGGCAGATTTCTCATTTTGACTAAAACAATCCCTATATCCTAACCTACAAAATCTTAGAGATTTTCTTCAGCATATTCCCTTGCTCACTGCTGATACATAGTTTGCAAAGCAATTTCATGTAGAAGTGACTCTGTTCTTAAATAAAGAAACATAGGCCAGAATAGATTAGAACATTGATCTGAGTGACTTTGGGAATTTAAGTATGATTTTACTCAAGCTACAATCTTGTACCATAAAATGTCAGATACCAACACTCTGCTGGTAGTACAAAAAGCCTATATTTTGGCTCAGCCCTGTCCCTCACACTTCAGCAAAGCTTAAATGAGACCTACTAGATGAGTCCCTGCATGGAGCTCTTAACAGTGCATTTCTCCAGCAGCCCCATTGCCCACTGTTGGCCAAGGCAGGACACTCAGAAGAGATGATGGGCCAGAAAATATCCAGGGTCTCTGCAATCACTTGGCAGACAACAGGAGAGCAGAGGGTGGGATGCTGGCAGAATATTTGCTCACTTTCATCTTAGATAATAAAGTTTAAGTCTTCCCTGTGCATTATTATGCACTTAAAGTACCTAGATCTACAACAACAACTTTGGAATACTATTTTTAAGGTTCTCCAGAAACTGGTTCCACTCTTAGCAGTCTGTGGTACAGTTCAGCATGGTATGATTAGCTGCTAGAATCTAGTTTTAATTTCACTTCTTCCAGAAAGTGAACGAACTCACAAAGCTTAATCTGATGCAGCACCTCTCACTTGGTTTTCTTTTTAATGTTGTACATCAGAGAGAAAAGTGACATGCACTATTGGCCCCACTAATGTCACTCCAGCAACCCTGTTAAAAGCTACAGTTTCATGCTATTTTTCTTGCATAATAATTAGATTTTGTATTTTGCAGGTCCTCACAGTTTTGCAGTAGGCTCTGCACATACAGTCTTGCTGTGAGAGAGGTTACCATCTTCCCTGCACTGGTTACTCAATCCTGAAACTTTGCAGTAGGGTACTGCTCTTTTTTCCTCCTAAGCAGCCAGAGGGAATGCTCAGTCATTCAGGAGCCAGGTTGACAGAGATCTAGTACCTAATCTTTGTAAAATATGCTTATTCATTCAACAGAAACTGCAGGGCATACACAACCAGTGAAACCGGAAGGTTTTCTGGAACCTGCTGTACCCACTTACCTGTAAGTATGGTACAGCTGGAGAATCTGCTGAGATGAGTTGCTTTTGCTTGAGTTAAAAAAAAACAAAACACATGAGTAGCAACGGTTTGAAAGTGAAATAAGCTGCAGTTAAATGGACAGAAGGCATTTAATTGACTTAATTGTGTCAAATTTAGTTAATTATTGTTCAGCTGGCGCAAACAAAGCTACTGTTCTGTGCTATACAACAAACTCTATATAACTTAAATACTCTCCCAAGAATTACCTTAATGTTAATATGATCAAAATCAAGCCTCAATCTACTTTCTAGCTGTAATGGTACCCCTTTTCTATAATCACCGAGCACAAAACCCTCTTCCTTGTTTCTCCAGCAGCAATTTTTTCTTGTAGCAGTATGGATCCTCAGGTTCTTGGCTAAATTTCAAGTCATAAATAAATTACTTTGAGGGGAAAGCAGAAGTTATATCACTCCACAGCTGATGGTCTTTCCCTGCCCATCCACATTTACTGAGAAAAAAAAAAAACAAACCCAGTGTCACCTGTCTTTTCTCTATGCTATGGCCTCTTGGATATGATCTGAGAAGTCCAAATGTTCCAGTCTATGCAAGGACAGCTAGAGGGAAATGGTCAGCAAGCATGTCTCTATTGACAGCCACATGAAGCCATAGTTTATATTTTGAAAGCAGTTCAATTGCAGTGGAATTTTTTATTTTTAAATGTAAATTAAATTCCTTAAGTAAAGGGATACCTGTCTGACCTTAAAACTGTAGCAATACCCTGTATCCAGCAACACTATACTTTTTTTTTTCTAGAGAACATTTATTCTTACTGCCTTTCTGTTAGCTAATTAAACCCTTTTCTTGCCTACAGCTTCTTTTCCATGGACATGCAACATACAGATGTTGCAAATAGTTAATTTATTCTATAATTATATTTATATCACATCTCCCCATTACTGCTGGCCTCTCATTTGTCACAATGTGCAACTAAGAAAATGAAAGCTTGTAACATCCAGGCTGCTTCACAATTTCTATTAATGCAAGAAGGAATAATTCTCTGTCCTATGTCAGCTAGCTTTGCGGTTTGCAAAGGCTGTGGTATCACGGGGTGATTAGAGAGGAAAGGAAGAATGCAGCAAATGCAGTTGGTTTTACTACTGCTACCCCCACCAAAGCAAGCACTTTTCATTTGTCTCTATAATGAGAGGGAGCCTTCCCAGTCCCAGGTACATTAAGAAAGAATGTGTGCATGGGGGAGTCTCCACTGTGCAGTTACCCTAATGTTTTTCAGGACTTTTCAGACGGCTTCTACTGAATTAGGTGCATAAAGGAGGAACTAATCCTGCTGAATCAGAAAATGAGACAATGGGGATACTTCGTATGACTCCCAGTAACTTCATATTACAGTCTGTAAAGGCTACAGTTCTGAATATATGTTACTTGTCTAATTCCCACTGAAATCAATGGGAATTTGGTGTACAAGTTCAAACAAGCTGCACGGAGAATGTGGAGGACCCTGGTGACCACAAAAAGAGCATTTTCTTTACTATTCAGGTATTTAGAGCCTGTATCTCAGTGCTTTGAGTCCCATCTATAAAATAGGATTATTAAGGCTTCAGAATAAGACTGTGAAACAATTTACAACCTTGTTCTTTAACACGCCTTAAGCTTCTGGTGGTGTACCATTAAAATTTAGAATCACAAGGAAAAAGTTCTATTATAGAGCAACAACGCTCATTTTAACTGCAGGCCATATGCTCAAATATCACCTCTCTTTCCCTATTGTTAACCAAACTACTGGCATCAGCTTGATTTGTTGAATAAATAGATTAATTAATCTAAGAGAGGCATGACATGCATCCCCATTATCTTCCATTCCCTGCACAAGAAAAGAGCAATCATGATGTGCACTTATATAAAATTTTGTCAGTAAAATATGCTTGCTTGATATTGTAGGCATTTGCATTTTATATACTTCAGTTACCATCTGCTAATGGTAATTTAATCATTCAATAAATAACACTAAAGAGAGCAACATTAATGAAAATTGGAGAATTTTTTAATATAATGAATAATTTTTGGTTTATTTCTGCAAACTGCAACTGCAGCCAGCAATAAAGAGGATAATCCATTAAAGCTAGAGCACAATAATAAAAGCTGTTGTTATGGTTCTGGCATAGTGGATGACCAAAGGGATTGTAAATTCCCAGAGTGATGACTTTCTCTACCCTTTACTAAGGAGTAATGTGTGAATTATTATTCTATAGACAGATGAGACTACTCCAGCAAGGCTGAGATTGCATACTAGCCTAGAAGTTTCAGGAGGCATTCATAGCTTGGATAACCACAATGTCTCAAGCAAGGCAGGAGGAACCTAGGTATGACCAAACTGTCTTACAGAGTGAAGGCTTTAGAGCCCAACACTAGAAAGAATGCCTTTTAGGGAGGACACTTCAGGCCTGCTGAACAGTTAAGTCAGCTTGACTACTACATAAGTTTAAATAAAAGCATTTAGTTACAGGAGGTTTTTAGTAAATGTGTGCTGAGATATTGTTGTAGGTATTTATTTGCTACCCAGGATTTTCATTTGATTTTTTGTTCAACTCATCAAAATATGAAAAATTATTTTTAAAGTTTTAAACACACGCTGAATTTGATCCTGTTTTCTGAGGTCTAGCCCAGACTTTTTTTCAGAAGTGAGACTGAAAACTATTATCTTAGTAAAATAGAAACTGGTTTAATCCCCAAATACCAAGCTCAGTTATCCCACAGTAAATTCCAGTCAGCTGGAGCTCACATCTTCTGCACTGAACATCATTTGTAATTCAAATCCTGGATCCAGAAAATGTAACAGAGACACAGCATCAGTAGTGTTGTATCCAAGCAATCAGTTAAATAAGAATTAATGATAAAAAGGTTTGTCCTGTGGATTAGACCAACTGCTCTTTTGCCAAGTATTTTCCTCTTGGTTATGTCAACAGGAGGTGCTGCTTAGGGTCACATCATGAGCACAGTGTTATCTGGTAATCTTTTTGTTCATCCCCAGCATCCATAATCATCAGGGATGTGGGAGGGCACATCCCTGCCTGTTTCTTTACTATCTGTTTGTGGACATATTGTCAATGGATTTGTCTAATCCCTATTTGAATTTCCTGATATGGTCTGTAACACTCAACCTCCTTCAGAAACAAAATCCAGTGGTATGCAGGATCATAGATTATTGCAGATTGGTCAGATCTCTAGTGGCTACCTAGTCAAACATCCTGTGCATTTTAGGATTACCATCAATGTTTGATCAAGTTGCTTGAGCTCTTGCCCACCTGAGCTTTGGAAATCTCCAAGAATGGAGATTCTACAGCCTCTCTGGGAAACATACTGTATTTAACCATGCTCTTTGGGAAAAATATTTTCCTAATTGGAATTTTTCTTGCTTCCCTCTCCTCACTCCAGTTTGTCAAACTTGCCCTTATATTTTTTATCCACTATGTAAAAACTACTTCTTTTATTTGTTTTCAAACAATCTCCTCCTAATTTCAGAAATTGTCCTTTATAGTATTGTCATGTGGTTAGAACTGCCATAAATCTGTTTTACAACATGAATGAAATATCCACAAAAGTGAGAGGATTTTACTCTCCTATGAATATTGAATGCAGTGAAGTGCTCTTTGCTTCTGTCAAGGTGGAAATATGACTGTATCTCAGCCTTTGGATTATCTATAATCCAAGATGAACTATGACATGAAATTAAATATGAAACCAGTGGTTCATTCTTGATTGAATGTTACTGATTACTGCAAAATAATTTATTCAAAATAAAGTTTGCAGATTGAGAAGTGTCTGTAGGCATGAGAATATGTAACTTCAGCAAACACTTTGTATGAATGGCCTTCTTTTGTACAAATCCTGAACAATATATGTTTGTAGCAAGTTAATACTTAAAAAAGAATTTGGGTTGGGTCAGTGTGTGATACAGTATTTGATGGTCAGCTGTCTCAGACGAGGGTAGTTATGCCTATGACAGGTGGGACTAGATCAGCATCCTACCTATGCCAGTCCCAACTGCTTTATTTTGCTTGAAATTTTTACATATGAATAAGCTTCCTCCTGGGAATAAATTTCCTAGTCTTTTTTTCTCACTCGCCCTATAACTTTTTGTCTTAGTCAAAGACTTGCTAAATAATTGCTCAACAATGAAGTTAATTTTTCCCATTGATTGACGCTGTCCTACTATAAACCCATAAAACAATCGCTCATCCATTCTGGAATCTTCAGAGGTAAATAACTTATCACATCAACTACTGTGCTAAATAATCCTTGGTTTATGAGCTTCCAGCCCCTGTGGACTGAGGCACCATTTCTTCATCGGAATTCTAAAATAAATCACAATAAAATATTTTATCATTGTCTTGAGTAAATGATGACCTCTCACACATGTCTTTCTAGAACACAGCAGAGGAAAGATTAAACACAAATAATAAATACAGACAATTGTAAGTAGAATGAAACAATACTGTAAAATTCTCTTGAAGACAAATCTGTCATTCTTTCCAGTGACAAAGAACAAAGGAAAAAATATATATGGAATTATGTGCTATAGGAAGCATGCCTAGATTTTGGTTCATATGACAGACCAGAGGTGGACAAAAATGGAGAGTAATGGCAGTAACGATCAAGAAATTCTGTCTGGATGCATGTAGCACAAGCAAGTCCTGAAGCCTTCTGAACACCAGGGGCTACTCAGTATTACTACGTCTGTGGTGGGTTAAACAGGGGTGTTGATGGAGGAGCAGCTGCAGCAATTGCAGGTCTCAAGGGGCTCTTGGTCTCTTGAGCACCAGCACAACTGCCGACTGCAGTCTTTGCAATGTCCAAATCCATTATAGATGGGGCTGCGCAGATGTGTGATGGCTCTGGTGACACTGACTTCTTAGGGCTCATTGCTCCTGCGCCCATGACCCTGCTGTATCTGCAGTGTCTGGCTTCTCTTTGGCTTCAGGTGATGCTCAGTACCTGACACCTGAAAGCTCCTGCTCAAGTGTTTGGCTACTGGCCAGTTCAGAGGATGCTGCTGGTGCTGCTGACCTCCAGCCTAGTGTTGCTGTCCCATCCCTTTGCATGTCTCAGCTCACACTCTGGCTGTTATGTGTGTGGATTGATTGCACTAATGTACATGGGATGAACACAAGCATCTGCACCAGTGTTTGTCTCTTGTCCTAAAATCTGGGTGATATCCTGCAATTCTTTCTTCTGAATTGAGGCCAGAGACATTCTGGGGCCAAAACGTCTGCACTGGACAGTGCCTCCCTCTAATTATTTCTTAGACTATAGCCCAGTCCTTTAGCCCCCTCAGAACTCTTTTGGCAGTGAACGGCCTCTGCAATTTTCACTAAACAAAAGGATTTTAAGTTTTTTCCAAGCAGTCTGAAGGAAAGATGGCTGTTGCCTTCAACAAACTAATTTGCCCGAACCCAGCTGAAGGATGAAACCAGCTATTCAGGCACAGGTGAAAAGGAACAGAGCCATCCCCGCTACTTTTTACAGTTCATTTTAGTGAATTTAGTTCCAATTGGAGACATGAAAGCAGATAATAGCAGCTATAGCCTGCTTTGTTCTGATTATTTCTGGCTTGCTCTAAAAGTAATTTACTATAGAATAACCTATGTTAGAAGCTTTGGCTCTGAAATTTTACACAAAGCAAGTACAGTGTGAGCATCCTTTCCACATTGTCCTGAGAAAGAAGAGTCCTCCCTCATGTTGAGAGAGTGGATTGCTCCCATCAGCACTCAGTCTGTCTGCTAAAACAGCCAATAAGGTTGCCACTGGTAACAGTGTTTTAGTTTGGATACAGAATGGTATTTTTTTTCTAGGTCTAAATGTCTGGCAAGCCTATTAATTGTGCTCATTCCAGCAAGAAGTAAGGAGCTGAAGAGATGTAGTTGTAACACTTAACATCCAGTCATTCATTTAAAAGCAAGCAAACAAACAAACAAACTCAAACCAAAACATAATAAAAAACATTGAAAAATCCATTTCATGCTTAGTACTAGAACAGTCCTTACTTCTTTTAAATCCATTAGACTGGAATGTTGTTAGACTGAGAAAATGCAATTTGGAGCTACACAAGCAGTTTCAAGGTAGGGTAAGTATTGGAAAATTTGTCACTCTACCATTATTTTACTAAAAGGGGCTGTGCCAGTTAAGGATGAGTCAAGGGTTTGCTCTATTAGAATGCCAAGCCACAAATCAAATAGGAAAGTATTGGTGCTGCTTGAGATAATCAAATGGCCATGTGAAGGCTGAAGTCACCCGAAAAAATCCAGCAGGCTCCTTTAGCCCTGTGTAGTTGAACTCATCTATCTCAAGCAGAATCCCAATGGTGCTGGAAGGCTAATCTATGCATAAACTTAGCAAACCAAACCACTTAGCAGGAAGAGAAAATGAGATATTTTATTGCACCTACTTCAGAAATTCATTTGGATGAGGGAAAGTCAAGAGTGAACAAGCAAAAGTAAATGCATAACCCAAACAACCTAAGGGACTATGTATTTTAAATTCTGAGGATAAGGTGCATCCTGTTAGGCAAATGACTTCACTCTTTAAATTAAACCCTGAGATATTTAACAGGCAGATGCATTCCTTTCTTTCCCAGGAGAGTCAATGCACATTTATTCCTTATGCCCTTTTCATGGAAAACTGTTTAAACAATTGCAGTAAAACTCCATCCCAGAGCAAGCTGAACCAAAAGTCTCATAAAAAGCAATTTTTCTAGACATCCATTCAGAGACTCAAGAGTTCTCCTGCTGGTGAAAATAGTGGCATTTGGACACAACCAAGCTCATGTCCTATGAAAAATGACAGGTAACAAACTTGGAGCTTGTCAACAACGAGACGAGGCAAAAAAATGGCACCCACTGCCCTCCTCAAAGCCAAAGAGGGTGTTTGCATTTACCATTTTTTGCTGTCTGCACTTTATGCTGTCAGAGGTTTTTGTTCCTTAGTAATATAAAGGCAGGTTTGCCTATATGGGGAAAAATGTTAGGCTTAGGATTGTCACATTAGCCAGTGTGAATCAAATACTTGTTTCATCTTCTGAGAATAAAGTGTGTAGTGATGGGGAAGCTTTTAGGGGGCAAACACAGAAAGCAGCACCATTTATTGTTATTGCAAAATATATGTAAGCAACTCATCAGCTCAGATTGAGCATATTATGTGCACCTTCCATGAAAAGAAAAGGATTAAAGTATGATCAAATCAGGTTTATTACAAAGTAATGACATATTTCTGCTATGGTATTGGCTTGTTATGGATATTCAGTAATTTAGCTTGTCAGTTCAAGGTTTGCCTTTGACAAAACTCAGTTCTCAACAGACAACAGCATTTCACCTGGAATTAATACAATTCATTTTATTTCTATTTTCCTGTTTTTACAAATGTCTAACTATATATTTGAGCATATTCATACATTAAGGAACAGAGAATTCTAAGAGGTCTAGGTTTTCTTTTTGTTTCATTGGGAGGTGGTGCTTGAAGAAATTTATAACAAAATTAAAGGTAAGAAGAAACAACATCTCTTGGGAAGCATGCAGTTAAATTGGAATGCTACCCCAGCTTCCTTCACAAAAAGTGTGTCAAAATGTAATTTTATGTAATTACTCCAAATACTGCTGTACATGATGAACATCATTGTCTGAAAGGGTAGTTGGTCTCCCTACTAGGGGGTCTAACTTTGGCCTGCCTGTACATCTCTGTTGGTCCAGTAAATGGCTGGATGATGGAGAACATTGCACCTGCTTTACAGCTGCACAAGATCAGCTTATGAAGCTGAAAGGTATCACACTGGCAGACAACTGCAATAATATAGGTTGGGGAAAATGTAGTAATGAGGACTACATCAAAATCCTCAGAATTAAGGATTGTGCTTGAATCATAGAATCATATAAATATAGAATCATATAATCATATAAAAATTTGGGTTGTAAGGGACCTTAAAGATATCTGGTTCAAAGCTTCCTACTGTGTCCAGGGACGTATTCCACTAGCCCAGGCTGCTAAAAGCCCCATTCAAACTTACAGGGAGTTGAACACTTTCAGAGATGGGGCATCCACAACTTTCTGGGCAACCTGTTCCAGTGCCTAATCATCCTCACAGTAAAAAATTTCTTTGTAATACCTAACCTATACATAGCCTCTTTCAATTTGAAGCCATTCCTCCTTTTCTTATCACTACACGCTTCTCTCCATCTCTCTTGTGGGCCCCCTTTAGGTACTGAAAGGCTGCTATGAGGTCTCCCCAGTTTTCTCTTCTCCAGGCTGAACACCTCCAGCTCTCCCAGCCTATCTTCACAGAAGAGGTGCTCCAGCCCTTTGATCATCTTTATGGCTTTCCTCTGGACCTGCTCTGGCAGATCTACACCATTCTTATGCTGGGGGCCCCAAAGCTGTGTTCAATACTCCAGGTGAGGTCTCAGGAGAGCAGAGGGAGAGAATCACCTCCCTAGACCTACTGACCATATCTCTTTTCATGCAGGTCAGGATATAGTTGGTTTTCTGGCCTGCAGATACATTGCCAAGTCATGTTGAGCTTCTCATCAACTAGTCCTTTTCCTTTCAAGCACGATGTATAAAAAGTGCTTAGCCTGAGCTGAAGAATTACTTTTATGTATTTTAAAGTACTAATAAATATATTTACTATATTGTATGTATATTAAATATATGAGTATATATTTTACATGTATATCAGTATCAGAGGATGTCAAAATGCCTCAGTCCACTTCCTTAGCCCCATTTCTATCCCTATAGTTCTCACAGGGAAGAAGACTGGGCACCCAGATCTCCAATACCTGGGAATGCTGCTGGCTGCTGCAAGGAAAAATGTTCCAGCAGTCTGTGCCATGCACCCACTGCTTAGGTGAAATGTAGACATAATGATCCCCCTGCTTTTGGAGTGCCTTCCTTCAATAAAAGCTTGAGCTGTATCTATTTCTTACTGAAATAGCTCCAATGAGGCTCACTTTTCATGAAAAAAAAAATGTTTAAGGGAATAAAGAATCCAATCTTGATGTTGTCAGTGAAATTGCTGCAGACTTAGTTCAGTGTAAGTGGGATCAGAAACTGGGGTATAATAATCTGAAAACATTTTGAGGGTGTCATTTTCCCCAGAACTCTTTTATCAGTGTCACTTGCTGTATTATTTATTCACTACACATTATACTGCAGTTTCCTGACCAGACTGTGACATTTTCCAACATCCTTTCAGCATTATAGTCAAAATTGTCTAAAATAAGAGCTAAAACTTAAAAAAAAAAGATCAATTTTTCCAGTTTGTTTTAGTCCTATCTTTGCTTCTGGAATCTTTCCAAAATCTATAACAGACTGAAGTCAGTCCAAATTGCCTTCTCTGACTCTCAAAAGAAAGGGAGAAGAAAAGAAGCTTTTGGAAGAAAGCTTAGCAAGTCAATTAAAAAGAAGTACAGTCTAAAGAAGTGGTTGCATGGTCTAGGGAAAAAAATCATTAGCAGAATCTTATGGAAGGCATTCACTTTAAAGTCAAGATTGACACTAAGGACAACAAAGAGAATAAAAATTTTAAAAAAAAGAAAAAAAAAAAAAAGGAGATTGTTCCTTCTTCCTAATGAAAAAGAAAGGAGGAGACCTTTAGTATTTTCTGTTTTGAATGGTTTTAAAAAAACAACACAACAAAATACATCACTGTGTGCCCCACTGGCATGAAACTTTTTGCTTAATTGCGTTATCAAGTTAATTAAAAATTTACCCTTGTAATCGATGGGGCAGCAACATAACAAACTCTTAGAGTGACTTTTCTGAACCAAAACCTGCAGACACAGACTTTATGAACAAGAGACCTTCTGTCCAAATTAAGCACTAATACTAAACATTTTGCATTAATACAGCAAGCCCTATATACAATCATTTTCCTATGTCTCTGCTAGCAAGTTTTCACAGATTTCACAGAATAATCTGAGTTGGAAAGGATCCACATGGATCATGTTAAGTGAGTGGCCCATACAGGGATCAAGTCCACAAATTTGGTGTTACTAGCACCGTGCTCTAACCAACTGAGCTAATCTCAGGATCAGATGATCAAGCCCAGGACATCTCTGTGGCAGTGAAGTTAACTGGAAGAGTACAGCATATGTTCATAACATAAAACTACCTTACCCTTCAAAATCATATGGCCTCATCCAAACTGCCTATTGGAAATTATCCATAATTGTACTCAAATCTGACAGATGCCCAAGGCCTATGTTTGGAAGACTGATGACCAGTCTGTGTCAAAACCAAACTTTTACAGCACAAATACTTGAGCTGAAGTGTCTGAGAAAACACCCTGGAACTATTCAGTTTGCTGCTATAGATGCAGAATTTGCAGACATTGATCCTACAGCAAACACAAAAGGCTTGCCATGCCATATTGGTAAGTTTACAGCACTGCTCAGAAAAGTTTCTGAAAACCAGAACTTAGAGTAAGTCTTTCCTCACTGTGTGTCAGGGTAATAGGGAAGCTGGTACCGTGATTTATATAAGGTTGTATGGTAAATAGGGGCTGTTTACAGAAAATCAGGTTGATGGAAAGCCACCTACAGTCAGTTAACAAAAAAGCTCAGAAGAATCTCCAAGGAGGTGCTCTGTCTGGTTGGAACCCACAGCCACAGCCTGCTCATGATAGCTGGTGCTTACTGTAGTTTCTCCTGAACTTTTCCTCTAAGGCATGGCTGGAGCTGCCTTTCTCCCTCTGTATAATAGCTTAACAGGCAGAATGTTTACAGGGGAGCAAATTTCTGACAGCAGTGACAGCAGTGAAAATGTAAGCAACTCTAGACCCTGACTGTTTGTCCTACAATGCTCCCTGTCAGAGTTAAGCTTTGTGATTTCTCCTTTCACCCTAGGAAGGGTGATATTAAAAACAGATTCTGCAGCAGCCAGTCATGGTTGGCGATGAGCTGTTCCACAGGGTATTAGTCTTCTCACTGGAAAGCTATGATTCACTACATGTGGACAGGTAGAGAAGGTTTTAACACCACCAAAAAGTCACTGAGTTTTAGGGCTCAAATCCTGAGGCATAAAACTTTTCCTGCGTCTAGTCCTGAAATTAGTAAAGGGGAAGGATCACTGGAGACACTGGTAAATGAAGGCAGTAAAGTCACATTTCTGGTGATTCTGGTCATCTTCTCACCCATGGTGACCAGCCTAATAGCACACTAAGAGCTGTCCTCACTAGGTCTCAAGATCTTTCTTCCTCTATCTCCTCATCTCCTCCATTACTCTGTTCTCCCCACACTACCTGACCATGCTCCTCTCCTCATTCCCAAGCATTCTCCCGCACACAAGATTCTCCTATGAGCTAATTCAATTGACAAATCCAACACAAAATCACATGCTGCCTTTGCAAGCTTACTTTTTTTGCTGAGTGGTTTGAATCAGGATGTGGAGAAACATAGTGGCTTCAAGACAATCAGCATGTCATGAGGCCCTGAGGAGGAGGTGGAAGCCACAGCCTTTGGTAGTTGTGATTTCTCTTTGGAACTGCACCTGTAGGAAGCAAAGGCTTCCTTCCTCTTCCTCAGACACTATCTCATGTCTTCCCAGACATGAGAATCCACCTAAATTATTGACACAGGTCTGGAGGAATGAAAAGCAACATTGTTCAAGTTTTTTTTGTTGAGGCTTTGCAGAAAGGAACTCAGGATTTCCTAAAACTGAAAGAACAAGTATAAAGAGGAGCCCTATGCTGTGTCTGTTTTTGTCTCTGTAGTCCTATCTGCTTCTTATAGATTTAATGGCTTTTTTCTTGGTCTGCATACCTTGCCTTAAAGGAATTAAACAGGGAGGTATTGCTCAGCGTGTAACTACAAAATAAGTGTTCCCTTCCCCAGACTCTCCTTTAATATGTGTCTATCCTTCTGACTCCTAACAGAGCTTCTTGAGGACTTTTGTAACAGATTCTCTCATATTTAGCATGTAACAACTGTATGTAAACACTGTGCTGTTTTTATTCCACTGGCTGCAACACAGAATTAATTCCATTGGGATTTACTATGGTATCAATGCTACAAAAGTAAAACAAACAAACAAACAAACAAAAACAAGAAAAAAAATTGTGCAGCCATTGAAAATTATTGCCTTGATAAATCAAAATCAGCAACAGAACTTAAATATTGTTTTTAGTTATGATTCACAGCCCTTAGGCCCCAATTCTGTGTGTTCTAAGCATGTGATGATGACAACAATTCTACTAATAGACATATAGAAAAAACTAATTCAACATGCTAAACAAATACATACATATATATAAATGGTTGAATGACTTCAACAAAACAACTAACAAAGCACACATAACATTTCTTGTTATGAATGACCTATAGCTATTCCATAATTGCAATCAATATCATTAAGAAATGCTGCTTCCTACTTAGCCACTTACTGCTTGTTTCCTTTGCTTTTCTCTTTGTGAAACCAGCCATATAAACCACGTAATGCATTTTGTTCCCTATGCTTCCTGCACAGGAGAAAAATATTTCTAGGTCTCACGTTGCTTTTAGCACACACATTTTTAGCTATCTACCCGAAGTGTATAAAAATAAGTGTCTTCTGCATCACATGCATAAATATTAATAGTTAGCATATGCACAGTTTCGATTTGGCAAGCAAGCTGTAAAATATATAGGCATCTTTTAAATGTTATTTCTTTGTTCTCTAGATCATAAAGATTTGGGAGGTGAGGAGAAATATCTGTGTTTGTTGCTGTTTGCTTAAGAATGAAATCTCCAGCTAACATGGTGGGAGACACGCACTCAAACATAGGAAGAGGATGTAACAGATGTATCGGCATCTGCTTGCACTTTTGGTACCTTAACTAAAAATGTTCTTAGGAACAGTTTTCTGAATCCTTCTCAGTGAGCACCAACTTAGCCACCCATTGATAACGTTTTAAATGTCAACATCCTTCTATCACTGCTTATCAGAGAAAGAAGAGGAATGACTGCAATATACCATCAAATTTCCCCACCCCTCAGACTGAAATAAACCTTAAAATACTTACCAATTATATTCTGCCTTTGCAAGATGAGGTTGAGCCAAGGACACATGACGGTCAGAAGCAGCACTGGGCTCAGGAACTCCAATACTAATTTGGAGGGTAAGGTACATACTCACAAGATCATGCACATGTCATGGATCATCTGATCATATAACATCACTGGGTTTGGAGAAATATTCATTTATTAAAGGAGGTTTGGGGGTTTTTTTGTTTGTGTGTTTGTTTTGTTGTTTGGGGTTTTTTTTTATTATTTGAGGGTATTTTCTGCTTACCTTCCTTTATTTTTCCTTTTTTTCTCTCTCAGAACTAGGAATCCAATAAATTTGCAACCTCAGAATTTGTATGAAACAGAAGTCCTTTGTTTATATTCTACATATCTGTTAACAGGAAAAGTACTGCCAGAAGTGTACTTCAAAGACTCTCTTGCAATAGCTTCTTTCAGAGCTTTTCCTTCCTACTCCAAGGACATTCTCTAAATCCAGAAACTGTGTTAGACTGGAGAGAGTTGTGGGGGTTAGCCTAACAATGAATAAAGCTCTATAAAAGTTCCATTAGGATGGCTTCAAGACTAAATGCCTAAGTTTTAGAAAAATGTGTGAGAACATCAGTGTGCTTGATAGAAGGTATTGATGCACTGAGGCCATGATGGGGTGGCACAGAATAGAGCAGTCACTGAACATGCATGGTACAACTCAAAAAGGGCTGACGAAAATCTTTACAGACAGTGGTAAGAGTTCCTCTCTCACAATGCTCCATATATTAAGTTATTTACTCCTTAATGAAGCGTTTTGCATCATCCCTTGGTGCTACAGCATGGATGAAAGCAAGGTTTTATGGCCCGTAGCCCTTGCATTTGAACACATCCCAGGAGCAACCTAGTAAAGAAATCCAAATTTTATCTGTCATGGTGCTATGCTATGGTATTAAGTGAAAGGAAGCCAGGGCAGTGATCATACCCCTGTAATCAGCATTGATAAGGTTACTGTGTTCAGTTTTGGGCCTCTTACTACAGGAAAGATATTGGGGTGCTGGAGCAAGTTCAGAGAAGGGCAAGGAGGATGGTGAAGAATCTGAAGCACAGGTCTTAGGAGGAGTAGCTGAGGGAATGGGAGTTGTTTGGCCTGGAGAAAAGGAGTTTTTAGGGAGCCCCTGTCCCTCTCTTAAGCTGGCTGAAAGGGGGTTGTAGCAAGGTGGGGGTCAGTCTCTTCTCTGAGGTAGCAAGTGACAGAACTAGAGGAACTGGCCTCAAGTTGCACTAGGGGAGGTTTAGATTGAATGTTAGAAAAAATTTCTTCACTAAAAGAGTGGTCAGGCATTGTAATAGACTAACCAGGGAAGTGGTTGGATCGCCATCCCTGGAAATCATAGAATCGTTATGGTTGGAAAGGACCTCTAAGATCACTGAATCCAACCTTTGACTAAACACCACTATGGCGACTAAACCATAGCACTAAGTGCCATGTCCAGTCATTTCTTGAACACTTCTAGGGATGGTGACTTCGTTCCCTCCCTGGGCAGCCTGTTCCAATGTTCCACTTCTTTTAGAAGATGACTAAGTTTGTTGTCCATACTGCTTCAAGAGTTATGAGGGATAGAAGGACAGTGAGGTCTTCCTATATGATGCACACTGAACACTGAAACAGACCTCTAAATGGCTAAAAACACACAATAATTAAAAACCCAACACTTACCACTGATAAAGATTCAGTTATATATAATTATTTGCTGTGAAATACAGTCCCCTGAGAAAGTCACTTCAAAGCTTAGAGTAACACTTTAAAATGATACTGGACTTGTCTTTAGATGCAATAGAATTCTGTATTTTTCTTATAAAAAATCACCAAGAAATGTTCCTTGATTTGTTTCTCCTCTCTTGAAAAATGTCAGGTTTTGGCATTAGTCTTTAACAGTCTTTGGAAACTACTTGAACTTTCGACAACATAGAGAATCTGTCAGTTGTCCAAAATAGAGCAACTTCACTGGGTGGCTCGTCCTAACTGGTAAATTTATTATCTCTCCTTTTCAAGTGCTGAATCTGAAAAAAAATTGTTTCCTTTGTTTTTTGTTAAAGAAATCTGTAGCAACTTCTTTCCTACACCTGGAGTAGAAAGTAGGTAGCTTCATATATTTATCTTGTAGTTCAAAAATACAGTTCATAACATTGTAAATACTTCATGCCAAGACCTCAGTATATTTAATCACTGCCAACTGAAAATCTGAACCCAGGGACACTTGACAGACAGTCTTAAGTCCTGCTTTAATTCAGGAGTCCATGAAGTAGTGGAGAATTAGGCCATCAGGTTATGGACGACAGAGGAAGCTCAAGTTTTCATCTTGCCCAGGACAAAGTATTAAACACCTGAGCTGAAAAAAAGATACAAGATTTAGTTCTGTTATTTTCTTTTCATGTTAGAGTTAGAGCCTTTGGTTTCTACTACCTATTGCTTTTAAAGTCTAGGTGTCTTGGGAGACTAAATATATATTCAGAACCATTACAACTTTTGACATAAATACAATAGCAGAAATAACAACTCAGTGCTCTCAAAATGGGTTTGGCTATTTGAGTAAACTACAGTGAAACTAGGTAGTTTGGGGATCACTTGGAATGTGACTTGTCCAGATCTTCAGCTGGTATAATTAGCTCAGGTGCTAAACCAGCTGTTTGCATAGACATTTAGGCTTAAGCAAATCATGTTTGAAGAAAGCAAGAAAAAAAGATGCTTGACAGAAGCTAGCTAAAGTTTAGAATTTAAGAATTCGCTCTCAGGCCCTAAACCAGCTTTCTCCCTCTGCATCTCTCATCAGCTCAATGCATTTTTTGACTTGCCTCATCTCTTCAAACAGGAAGTATCATAGAAAACCTAAAATACAGACATGACTGCCCACCAGGAGTCTTTGGAATTTGTGATGCTGGGAAGAGTGAGAGACCACACTTGAGGTTGGAGATATTAAAGAATCAGGCTAGATTTAGAGTCCGGCTATATGTAAAATGCAACTAGTCGCAACCTCTTGGCTATAATCTTGCTAAAGCACGCTACTTCCTTGTCACTCCTCATCATTTCAGAGGGCAACCCTTGTATTACTCTTACATCATTACATTTACTCTTTTTCTTAGCTTTCAGCCTAATGGACAACGACTATTATTGCAATATAAGAGTACTCGGCAGATCTGACTCACGATATTGCTCTTCTCCTTGGAGAATGCTGGTCCCAACAGTCTTATCACTGGTGAAACACTGAGGCACTTCCCACACACCTGGCTATCTAACCTTTTTTCCATAGTGGCATTCTGATGGATGTGTCAAGGGACACGTGGATCTGCATAGAACTGAAGAGATGAGGATGGTGCATGAAGTAGACACTTTTCTTTGTCCAGGTGGCTGCTTTTAGAGTGTACAGCCAAATCTGGAAATAGGAAATTGCTTTAGGGTCCAGTAAGATAGATTGTGGCCATGCCAGCCGTCAGACAGCCTTCCAAGAGGTCTGTTATTTAGCCCTGATATTAAAAATATCGTGGACTAAAACTGATTAAAAAGCAAATAAAATGACATGGGAAATTTAATGGGGAATAAAAAATGTGACAGGGACTTTCTCTCTTTTTTTTTGTTTGTTTGTTTGTTTTGATTTTTTAGTTTACCCCTTAATCATTTCAATGCCAAGAAACATGCTTCATCCTGTCTTTCAAATGCTTTGCTCTCTCAGATACTACCTGCATGAATTTGATATTCCTGAAGAAATCTGCTTATCAGGTTGGGTGAGGTGAAAAAACAGGAATATTAGCAGAGATGTGAGGGTACAGCCAGCACATCAACTCCAGTGGCTCCAGGAAAAATTATAGCAGAAAGGCGTAGAGAAGAATTTGCTTACTTTACTAAAGGTGTTGTTGCATGTAAAAGGACAAAACACCACAGCATATACAATGCAGTATTGTCATCTGGATAAAACGTGACACATTCTTACAGAAATCTACCAATAAAGCCCAGGTTCTAAAATGGTAAATTCATGTGGTTTCTAGAATGTAATATTCAGTCAGGGGGTTGAATGGATACTTTGGTATTTGAGAGAGATAATGATTTTTTTTTCCCACTGGGCTTCCAGAAAAAAAAAAAAAAAAAAAAAAAAGATGCTTAAAAACTTCTAAATGACTAGATTCAAGAGAAGTAACAAGAAACATTTGCTCACCTTTGTTTCTGTTCTTTGACACCCAGATTTGCTGTGCTGCAAAGAAATGCTGTGGTACATTGCACCTGGGATATATTCACTTTAACAACAGATGAGGAGAGAAGGAACATTCATGCCTTTGCAATATTGAGATTGCTGATCCACAACCTGCTGGTAATTCCCATACAGAGAAAAAATTTCCAATAGAATTGCCAAGGATCTCATCTGCATGCTGTCAACTGCACATCTCCTCAGATCACTCTTTCTGGTTTTAAACCTTGCATTGGTATGGCTAAAGGAGTGGCAAGCAGTCTTGTCCTCTGAATAGTGAACTGCCTATAGACTCTAGAATTCTACTAATTTGTATGGTTTTGTTCATAGGCAATTTTTTCATTGTCAAGACTCAGAGAGGAAATTCAACCTGATAGGTACCATTTCTATGAGAAGTTTGCCCTTGCTTTCCTTTAAGTGGTTTTCTAATAGATACAAATAAGTATGTGGATACTGTTTTATATCAGATTAGTGTCCAAAGGTTAGAACCAGTTTCTGTTGAAGCTAACCCACCATTGTCAAATTGAAATAGTGTTTATACATGCCTCAGCACAGTATAAATTGGTTTTAAATCAGATTTAAAATAAATTGCCACATTTTTCTTATGCAGATATGTCTTTATTTAATAACATTTCACATGGTACACCTAATATGCAAAACCTAGCACTGACAGGATGTTTGCATAGATGGCCAGTGCTCACTAGTTTTTGCCTGCTTGGGATATCAAGGGTTAATTAAGGAATCAGGAGAAAGAGTGAATCATGCAGAGACCAGAATGTCTTATCAGCTGCAAACTGCTCAGCTCCTAAGACAAGAAATAAGGAAGTGATTTATAGGTTATAGCAGTCCAAGGCTCATTTTTCAGGATTTGCTGAAGAACTGTGATACTCTCTACACAGTGCTCCTTCATGTCCTGATATGCTCCTCATACGTGGACTTTCTACCAGCACACTGTTTCCCACCAGCATGCCACAAGTTGCTCATTACTTACTGAAAGCAAAATCTTACCTGTATATGTCCATACCAATTTCTGTAAACTATGCTGTTGCTAAGAACAAAAAAAAAAAAAAAAAAAAAAAAAAAAAAAAGGCGAAAAAAAAATAACCCTAGCAATTTGTAAGCATACAGAGCTATTAAAATATCACTTATATGTTGAGAAGGCCTGTCTGCTACTTTACACAAGTTTACCTTCCCTCCAGCTTCAGTATTTAGCTGAGAAGTAGATGGGATAAAACAAAGTGAAGTAGACACAAGTAAGTCACAAGTACTGTGCTTGATAAGGAGATCTGGGGCTCTGGAAAACTGTGAGAGATGGTTATTTTTTTCATCTATATTTTTTGAATGTCATAAATATCAGTAAGACTTTCTCTAAAAGAAAGAAAAATATCTGTCTTTCCTCAGGCATTACCAGATGCAGAGAACATCATTCAGTCCTCTCAGTGAAAGTTAGTGTAATTTAAACTGATGTCTTTACAAACAATGAGCAGTGGAAGACTAGACATTCTAGCAATCAGTATTTAAGAAACAGTATTTAAACTGAAAAAGCTAGTGACAGTCATATAAGTTCATCTAAAGGTGAATGCATACCATTTTCTTTAGGTCTGTCAAAATTTTCAATACAAACAGGAAAAGTTATTTATATTACTCTCATTATACTGTCACTCCCATTCCAGTTTGCTTCTAATCCACCTTTCTACTCCTAACAACTCTTTAAAAAGTAAGTTTTCAAAAGAAAATATTTGAATATTGATGCCTGTAACTATTTTTTAAAGAGAAGCATTAAACCTATTGAATTGTATTATGACACTTTGAACAAAAACTGCATCTGTATTTACACACTATGTGCTGAAGACAGACTTTCCCTGGCTATCAGACTGCCAGGCACCCAACGGCAGGAGCAGCGCAAGTTACCTCAGCTCCCAGACTATTGTACAGCATTTAAACAAAACCACTATTAGCACTTTCCAGCAGTAAGAATATCCAGCAGTTTACTCTCTTGAAATTCAAAAGCAGTTAGTAAATAGCAAAATTGCCAGTGCTTATTGCAAAAATAAGCAAGGGAGAAAATCTGAACCTCACAGTTAATTTTCTGCTTAGTTTTCTTTATCTATTTGCTATTTAATCATAGAATCATGGAATCATAGAATCAATTGGGTTAGAAAAGACCTCCGAGATCATCGAGTCCAACCCTTGGTCCATCTCTAGTCCATTT
>JAWWEV010000115.1:68075810-68106525 GCA_035583235.1 Hafferia zeledoni
TCAAGTCACCTGACAATTTCAGGCCTGGCCTGAACTTTAAAGCCTAAATTTAGGCCCCCTAGCTAAACCTATGACAATAGGCATCACTACAGTCCCTTGAAACTTGATGGGGTTTTTTGTCCATGTATTTGAATTTATTTTTTTTATGAGGCTAATGCCAAAACCCTTTTTTGTTGCTGATGCCAAGACCTGAAAGATATAAATGGTATTGTATTGCCTGTTGCTAACGTGTATTATATTGATGTCTATTGCTAGTCACTACTGCTGGCCCTAGTCTGGAAGGATCAATATGCCTCTGCCAGATAATCACCCATAGATCTTCTGTCTGAATAAATAAACTCCCATTCAATTTACCAACGTACCAATTCTTTTAAAATTCTCATTTCTGGTAAAAAAATAAAATGAAAGCTAAGTATGCTTAATGTATTTATTTATTTATTTACTTGTCTGCTGCAGTGTATGGTATATGGGATAGGCCTAAGTTTGAATCTGTTTAGATGATTAATTGCAGTATTTTGAGGATATGTTGCAAGTATATTTGGGAAATTTATTAATTTTATTTTTTCTCTTACATGTGGGGAAAAAACATCTTACATTATACATAAAATGAAAAAGATTCTTAGTGTCTGCTTGCCTATTCATCAGCATTCTGAGTAAAATGTCAGTGACGACTAGATAAGCTGAAGTAGTTAAAAATGAAGTGACCTGGTAAAAAAAATGCTTTAAGCCACAAATGCATTTGGAATGAAATTTCCTCAAAAGCATCATATTGTTTTTAATCGCTATTGTCTTAAAAATGTCAATTTAAGCTCTTACTAGCTTGAAAATTTTTTAAAATCTGGGACTTAACAGTAACTTCAAAAAACAAAGTAGAGCTGCAAATGGTTGGTTTTCATCTTCTAGGCATTAGCTTCAAAGAGCTGTGATAATTTTTTTCCTAAACACAAAATATAAAGGGCATTCTTTCATCAAATGCTTGAAAATGTTTTTGCTGGAAGGATGGAGTGTGTTTATACTCTTAATACCTTTTACTCGACCTGCATGTAACCAAACCTGCAGGCTTGCAGTAAGTACCTGCAGACTCCAGGTTTTAGTAACTGACAAGAAGTGCTAATCTTCTACTTAAGTATACAAGTTAGAAGGTCCAGGCTCTTCAAATTTCTTAATGCTAAAACTTGGTACTTTTATTGTTCTGAGATGGCACAGAGCTAGGTGTTGAGGGGTTGTTTTTCCAAATACCTTCTTTCTTATGATACATCGGGTTGTGTCCTTGTCGCTTTGAAAACTGAAAGCTTGAAGAATTTCAGAGTGCTTCAAGACTTATAATCTTACTGTAATACTGGTTTTTCTTGGTAGTTGGTGATGCTACCACAAGGTGACGTTTACCCTTCCTCCAGGAAGCCCATGTTGAAGAGGTGAAACTAAAGCTGTTTTGTAGTGGTGCCGCTTCTTTCCTCTGACTGACAAAATTTGTGAAATAGTATGACATTGTGAAAATAGTGTTTCTGTCGTTCTCAGTGGACAAGGCAGAGCATGTTGAAGGATGTGAAAGAAAAATAAAAAGTTCAAGAAGGTAAAGTTCAGTAATCCTATCAGGAAATTTGATCAGAAAGGAGAGGTGCTATTGTGGAGAGTTGTTACAGAATTCTCCAGCTGAAAGCCATTGACAACTGGACATAATTTTTAGGCTTGTTCACATTTCCAGAAATGGTTCTGTTTAAAATGGTTTGTGTGTCAGGAATGTCAGTACTCAGAATGGGGTTGTGTATGTTCTAACAGTACCTGAGCTTGGAAGAAAACTTACTACTAGACCAGGAGAGGAAAAATTCTTTCCTTGGAAATGAGTGTCATGTTTTTTTACTTAATTGTGTATCTAGTTGCCCTTCAGTTTGATAAAGCCAGGCTAATCTGGATATGAGGTTCTTGTTAACCTACTGTAGATCGATCTCTAGCAGCAGGAGTCCGGGGAATGTTTGTTCATGTGCCACAGTGGATCTGAAGCTAACTTCTGAAACGTTACTGCTAGTGTTAGTAGTTAAGGACAGGCTGAGGATCTTAAAATCAGCTCTTGCAAAATGATAGGTTTTACTTCAGCCTCTATTGTGGTATTATGTGGCAATGTCATCAGTAGTTTCTATGCCCCTCTTAATTCCAGTTCTGTTTCCCATTATTTTATTCTTCATTTCTGGTCTATTGTTGCACCAGAGTGTTGCTCTTGATTTGAAACTATGTCTTGTAGTTGTCCTTCCTCTCTCACTACTGTCTGCTTGTAATAAAAGTGTTAGATTTGGCCTCTTTTTGTTTGTTTTCCTCATGGCCTTTTTGAAATACACAGTACTCCTCCTTTATGAGGTTTGTTTCTTTGTATTCTGGAATCGTGCCTGTTTGCTTATCTTCTGAGAATGATTCTTTTAAGTGACAATGAAAACTTGTTTAGTAATTTCAATGGCTATTCTTTTCTGTAATATTGGCAGGTGATATTGGAAACTATTACTATGGACAAGGGCATCCCATGAAACCTCACAGGATCCGAATGACCCATAACTTGCTGCTAAACTATGGCTTATACAGAAAAATGGAAATTTATGTAAGTATAAGCAATAGAATATCCACTGAAGCACTTTTAGTTATTTTTAAAGGGCTTCAAGTGTTGTCACACAAATAAATGGAGAGAAGTGAAAATGGAGAGAATACTTAGTGTATTCAGAGCTCTTTTACTTAGAAGTGAAGTAGTATTTAATAAAGTTCTATATTCACAGCAAAGTAGCTCCTTGCTTTATGTAAAACAGCATTACTATAACTGTTTCCCTTTCAAAATAGGTGAGATTTCTTTCAAGTTGCATGTTTCTGCAAACTGTTAGCTGATTTTGCAGAGTGCTCTGATTGTTTCTTTAACTTGTTCTTGTTATCAGCGACCCCACAAAGCAACTGCTGAGGAAATGACCAAGTACCATAGTGATGAATATATCAAATTTCTCCGATCAATAAGACCCGACAATATGTCTGAGTACAGCAAGCAAATGCAGAGATGTAAGTGTCAACATTAGGCTAAATGTGTGCTTTGATGGTTAGCATTGTTTGAAGCTCAGTATTTACCAATACAGAAGTTAGAGAAATACTCTAATAAGAGTAATGTACCTGCCCTCAGCTGCACTATTTTGGACTTTACCATTAAAACCAGCCATCTTGGCAAAAATGTTCTTTAAGCATATGTAAGGATTTTTTTCTCATTTCACAGGATATATTCTAGATGTGAAATGCTAATACTAATAATAAGGCTTCATGCACAAACTAAATGTTTTCTTCGAGCTGTTTGTGAAAGTGCCTCATAATCTTTCTGAAAAAGAATGGCTTTTAGAATAGTAGAGAAGTAAAAAACCATATGAAAATGTGTTTAAGTCAAGAAAAGAAGTTACTCATTCCTCTTGGGGGGAGATAGTAAAAATTGTACATTATTCACTGTTCACCCTTTCTGTTAATTTCTTCCTTTAATATGGGAATAGACTCAAAGTACTGTTAGGAATGCAGCTTGAGTGCTGTTTATATCAATTTTAAAAGCAGTATTATAACCTCTTTATAATGCCTTATTGTCAGCAAATTATTTTTCGAAGTAATTGTGCATTCCTTAACATGACCTCTGTTAATCAGCACTTCCTCAAAAATCTAAAAATGATCAAACTTCTTGTTAATGAGGAGACAAGTCTTCACATAGGAACTAAAAAGAATTTTGAAAAGAGAAAAGAAAGAAAAATAAGATAGTTTGAAGCCTCTTATACTGTGAAAACTCTACATTGCTTTCAGTGTTTGAAATGTAGCCTGACAGATGAGGTGGGGGTGGGGGGTAAGTAGTTAAAATGCTGAATGAACTATTCATCTGTGTTATCCATGTGTATATCAATGCTGTTGGAATGGTGTTTTCAAAAAGTAATGCATTTCTTACACAGTTAATGTGGGAGAAGATTGTCCTGTATTTGATGGCCTATTTGAATTTTGTCAGCTGTCAACTGGAGGCTCTGTTGGTAAGTATAAGTTGTTTGTCAACTCTTTTGAAGCTTTAGTATGTTTATGTCAGCAATTTAAAATTTTGGCAGTGTTTTTAAAACTGAAGCAAGTTATAAGGGTGTTTTTATATAGAAAAGTAATATAATCATGTAGAGTTAGACTGTAAAATATGAGATGTATCAAGTATCTCAGTGTTGATAAGAAATCAGTTCTAAGATCCATTTATTTAAAAAATAAAATATGATTTCATATAACAGATTTAAAGGCCATCAGAAATTTCTGACTCCCATTTTCTTTCATTCTTCTGTGTGTCTTTTTACAGCTGGGGCAGTAAAATTGAACAGACAACAAACAGACATGGCTGTCAATTGGGCTGGGGGGCTCCACCATGCCAAGAAATCGGAGGCATCTGGTTTCTGTTACGTCAATGATATTGTGCTTGCCATCCTTGAGTTACTGAAGTAAGTCTGTAATGGGAACAGGATAAAATATAGAAAGTGTCAAATTTAAGTGTTTAAATGTTTGAAGATATGGGTTATTGTTATTATTTCAGTGAGAGTTCATAGCCCATGTTGAGCTTCTACAATTTCACTTAAAGCTCCAAGCTCTGCCTCATTTGGCTTCATCAAGATGTTCAAACAGCTTGCACTGAAAAGGTAACTAATAGGGAGATGGATTTAAATCAGATATTTAGAAGTACTTCTTTACAGAGAGGATAATGAACTTCTGGAACTTGCTGCCAAAGGAGAGTTACGGAAGCAGACAGCAACAAGAAGTTCAAAAGGGATTAGACATAATCATGGACAAGAAGTCTGTAAATGGATGTTAAAGATCCAAGAAACAATGCACCCTGTAAAACACCATATGCTGAAATTCTAGATGGTGAGGAAGTACTGGAGTAGCAGAATTCAGAATATTGATAGGCATAATTTCTGTAAATATTAATCTACTCAAGGGGACAGAGTAGTGGGGTAGATGGATCCCTACCTTGACCCCTTAGGGCAGTCATTGTGTTCATAATCTTACATCCATGTGGTTTCACAATATGCCTGCTTGTTTCCTATCATTTGAGTTGTTACTAAACCAAACAGGAATATTCAGGGAAGGTCTTGCACTGAGCTTTCCTGGATTATTACATGAATTAATGTGGCTGTTATGAATAAATAATGAAATAACAGCTGTGCTCCTGGAACTGCAAAATAAAAAATGAAGAGTAATGAAAAAGTGATCATATAATTAACTTCAAGCAGAAATGCTTCACTATTCCAAATCCTGAATGTTGCTTTTACTGCTTCAGAAGACTGTATCACTTCTAATAATACATAAATCCCATTTATTAGAAAAAATATTCTAGGTATTTGACTCTTGTGAATGGAACAGCTGAGTTTGCTGGTGAAGAATGTGGGAAGCAGCTGTAATCTGGAAGTTTAGAGATGGAAAAGGTTTCTAAAGACACTTAACAAGTAGTTAATATTAACATATTCAGACAGTCATTTTAATGTGCAGCATGTATTCCAGAACTGTCTCTGCAGTCTACAAAAAGTGATAAAATTTTCTGTGGTCCAGTCTTGAATGTTTTAGCTTAATGTGGATGTGAAGGAAGAAATCTTGCAAATAGTTACAAGCTCACGCTCATATTCTATAGTACTGCACAAGTGTGATGAAAATGCATCTTTTGATGTTGACAGACTTTTTTCTTTATTGGAAAACCATAGAATTTAAAGGATACTTACTGTTTCCAATGCTCTAAGGCTTCAAACCATTGGTTTCTTTATTCATCTCAAACTGACCTGAAAAATGCAGTATTTAAGGAAATACAAAATAGTAGTGTAATAAATTTATGCAAATAGAAAGTGTGATACACTTGAAAGTAAGAATGTGCCTGTCTTTACAAGCTGGAGAGATAAAGAAGAAAAGTCAATGGAAAACAAGTATTTAAATTTATTTTTTGTGGGCTTACGGAATACAGACTGTGATGGTAATTATTAAGAAGGGGTGAATTCAGCAGATGTTTACAACAAAATGGCGTGAACAGAGGCACAAGCTTCTACAGAATGAGTCAGGTTGGGGTAAATACTAAATACATTACTTATTTTGATGAAGATAAACTTATTAATGTTACTATTCAAATTATATTGAGAATTCTAATATTATATGGTCACATCAACCAAAATCATCAAAATTATTGTAATCTTGGATTTTAGTGTGTGGTTGTATTTTTTAATTAGTTTTTTTCTTGTTTGGTATCAGTCTATTATAAATAGATAATGACGATTTCTCATGTTATTTTCTTCCTAGGTATCACCAAAGAGTGTTGTATATTGATATTGATATCCATCATGGTGATGGTGTTGAAGAAGCATTTTATACCACAGATCGTGTCATGACAGTATCATTCCATAAGTATGGAGAATATTTTCCAGGCACAGGGGACCTTAGGGTAAGGTTGAACATGAGATTTCCTTAGGTGATAAATTCTCTTACTTGTAGATACTGTTTTAGCACTAGGCTACAATAACTATGTCTAATCATGATACACAACAGTAAGTTTTCAGAAGAAGTGTTAGTCTAGAGTGATAAACTTGTTAAGGAATCTTAAGAAAAATAAAACAAGATAGTGGGGAAGTAAATTACTCACTTCTATGTGTAATCAACACCTTCAATTCTGTATAAATTGGCTCAAATATTTGTTCAAATATCATTAGTATAATGCACTCAGATTTTGGAGATGTCTCTACAAAGACAGTGTGGAATATTTATAATTATCTGTTCCTTTCTGCATCTACAGTAAAAAGTAGCTGTTTGGAGATCATACAGCTTCAAAACTTACTTCATGTTTTAGAATAACACATGCCACACCTTTAATAGTCACAAAGCTTCAGCTGCAATTTGAATTTACTATGTTCTATTTACCTAGTGGTACAACTGACTACTTTTTGGAATATTTCTTATGTTGAGAAGTTTGTTTTGAATTCTCATGATGCCCACGACCTAAGAACTTTAGCATGCCTCACAGACTATTATGTACTGGGCATTATAGCAGCCTGAGGGAGGAAGCATTTCCCTGTGAAGAATTATCATTTAAGCTGTTGTAAAATCTCTGGCAAAGCTGAGAATGGAAACCAATTTTCCTGGCCCTTCATATTAATTTTAAGTTAGTCATTCCTCATGGTAGACTTGTCTATTAGAAGAGAAAATTTGTTCTACTTCGCAGCTTGAAAGAGTATTTCAAGAGTATTAGGATTAATATATTCCTAGCTTCAAACTCAGAAATTAAACCTCTTTTATCAGGGGCACTCTCAGGGTAAGTCACTCTTCTAGTGTTAGCAACTTTGAACATTAGTTTATACACAGAGTTTGAAACTTCTTTAAGAAATTGTGAACACTTTTGAAAAGTTAGCCTACAAAAATTATGTGCTGGAAACAATTCACTGGTTTTTCACTATCTTCAAATTGATTCATGAGATACAAATGTTTGTGTTTTGGTTTATACTCCTAAAATGTGTGCTTTCCAGTGTGCTGCTGATATTCAGAGGACACAGGAGTAAATGAAAGCTAAGCGTTAACCCAGTGGGATGTTGAGCATTCATTTCAGTGTGGTTGTTGGAGCTGAATGTTAATACGGTTGTTAGAGTCTGTTAAATTGTACTCTAAATTGATTTTGGTAGAAATCAGGTTAAGAGTTTTTATCTGTGTGGTTTAACTTGACTGGCCACAAGGTGGTAGTGGTGCTTCAAACAAAAAGCAGCTCAGACCAGGATGTTTATCATGACAAACTGTTGTTGCAGAATTTGGCGAGATTTTTTTTTTTTTTAAGGACTAGATATCTTGGCTTTTTAGAAGCAGCATTTCCCGTTGTCAGAGAAGTTTATGGACTCTTCACCTCACCACACCCAGAACAAAGAATTTAAAGATAACACAGTTGAAACAAATAGAAGGTTATATGTTACTGGGATTTTTTTTTTTTGGCACAATGTTAGTGACAAACAGTACCTCAGGAATGGTAACTTGTATTCTGTGCTGCTAGCTAGTATTTTGAAATGAATGTTTTCTGCATACAGTTTTAGCAGCTTTATTGCAATTATTACATCCCCACAGGAAAAAAATAGCTTTATTCCCAGAGCTTGAAAAGCTAATGGAACTAAAGGGAGAACTAATTCTCTGAAAAGTCAGTGTTCCTTCTGGAGGCCAGCACTGTAGTGTTTGCTTCTGCCTAACTTCACGTGCCACTTACGTTTATTTTTATCAACTTTAACAGCCAAATCTTATTTTTCTTTTTGTTGGTGGGCTATATTCCAGCTTGTTTCTGTAATTCCTTAGTTAGCTGATCTAGTTTGCCGATCAGGTTACACTTACTTGCTACAGGAACAAACCTTGTGTCAGATGATGATTTTGTGATTGCAGCTTCACCAGCGTAGCTGAATCTCACTGAGGTTTTCTAGTTCAACAGTGTTCATCCATTTTCTACTGACGGTATTGTTCAGTCTAAACTTTCAGCGTCCTTAGTAAGTTCTTTGACCTTGTACACATATTAGATGATACCACTAATTTTGTCATTTATATACATAAGTAGATCAGTTGAAACCAAATTCTGCATAGAGGCCCAGGTTCAGTGAGGCAGCTTGATCTATTGGTGAACGGGAAGCTACCAGAATGCCCTATTGTTTCTTTAGGCTTTATATCCTATGGAAGTTTCAGCTATAAAAACGTCTGTTGAGTAGCTCAAGCAATTACTCTGTTTAGTGGAAAATTTTGTGAACATTTGACTTTGCTGTGTTTTAGAATAAGATCAATTTAATGATATCTTTTTTTGATCTGTAAAGCAAGACAAGGGGAGGAATAACCCCATGAACTGCTACAGGTTAGGAACTGACCTGCTGGAAAGCATCTCTGTGGAGAAGAACCTGGGGATCCTGAGGGACAAGTTAACCATTAGCCAGCTGTGTGCCCTTGTGGCCAAGAAGGCCAGTGGTATCCTATAGTACATCTGGAAGAGTGTGGCCCAGGAGGTCATGGGAGGTGATCCTGCCCCTCTACTTAGCCCTGTTAAGGCCACATCTGGAGTCCTGTGTCCAGTTCTGTGATTTCCAGTACAAGAAAGACATGATGCTCCCGGACTGAGTCCAGTGGAGGGCAACAAAGATGATTTTGGTACTGGAGCATCTCTTGTAGGAAAGGTTGACAGAGTTGGCCCTCTTTATCCTGGAGAAAAGACAACTGACAAAAGACAACATCAATACTGAAAAGTATCTCAAGGACAGTGTCAAAAAAATGAGGCCCTACTCTTTCAGTGGTGCCCAGTGAATGAATAAGGGGCAGTGGTCACAAACAGAAACACAGGAAGTTTCATCTGAATATGAGGAAAAATTTCTTTACTTTGAGGGTGACAAGAGCACTCCAGCAGTCCCGTGAGGTTGTTGAGTCTTCTAGATATACTGAAAATCCACCTGGATGTGATCCTGTGCATCCTGCTTTATCAGAAGGTTGGGCTAGATGATCTGAGAGATCCGTTTTTCTGATCCTGATCATTGTGTGATTCTGTGGTCGTGTCAGAAAATTTAGCATCTGAAAGCCTCAATGATTCACTTCAGGAGATTCTGGATAACTTATACTTCAGCTCATCCAGAGTTGAGTTCAGCAGGGGTCTTCAGTATCACTAGTATTGCAATACTGTGAAATATTAATAGTGTGCTGGGGGCAAAGAAAGTCAACTGTTAGCATTGTGTCTATGCTTCACTGGGCCATTTGTCTCCCTCCTCATGTCCATCTGTTCCTCCCACCCCAGTTAAAAATAGTTCCTTAAAGTGACAAGTTACTGATGTGTTTACTGCTAAGGAGGCTTTGTTCAGGAAGAGGAAAAAGTCCATGACTCTTTCAATATGTAGTATTGAGAAGTTTAGTATTTGTATTGCTGGTTTATCCTTGTAGTTTTTCAGGGATGTTTGACCTGAAGTGCAAATCTTTCTGCGGAGCTGTTGATTGATAATAGTTTACAGCCATACTGAACAGGTTAATTCCCACTGTCTGCTCCACTACACCTTTACTAGTGGCAGAACCCTGCTCTGTAAACTGGTTTGGTTTCTGTCTGTCTTGGTGATGAAATAAAGAGAAGAAATCCAAATGTGCGTGAAGCAGAGATCTTTGTGTGTATTGATTTATGGTGTATTCACTTGATTTTTTTTTTTGCAAAGAACTTTGTCGCATAATACATAGGTTATCCAGAAAAGCTGGTAGGATAGACTGTGATAGTTCCTGTCTTCACACTTGATGGAACTGAGAATATTCTATGTGTTCTTTATTGTTTGTTATTTTGTTTAAAAAAAATCTCAGTTTCTTCAAGGGCATCTGTAAGTGGCTTCAGTTTAATTTTTTAATTCTCTCTCTTTTGCTGCAGCGTCTTCCTCATCCTATTTTGGGACAAATGATACCGTTTTAAAAACCTATTTAAGTCCAAATCTTCTATACAATACTGAAAACATTCTTCTTACCTTGCCCTTTTTGATTTTCATACTTCTTTTTGCTTAACTATTTTTACCACACTAAACAGTTACGATTTGTCTTTTTGTCTTAAATCTTTGAATTAAAAAATTGAGTGTACTTTTTGCTATTTTAGTCTTGGTGTACCACTCCTACACTCAAAAATGATTTTATAGGAGAACAGAAACCAAGTAAACTCTGCCTCTTATCCTTCACAGATATGTATAATGATACGGAATAGCTCAGCAGACTTGTGTAGGCTTTTTTTCCATGATAGCATTCCATGACAGCATTCTGTGTTTGTATTAAAGCATTTGTCATCTTTGCTTATAGGACATTGGTGCTGGAAAAGGCAAATACTATGCTGTCAACTTTCCAATGAGGGATGGTATAGATGATGAATCATATGGACAGATATTCAAACCAGTGAGTACTTTTTTGTTGTTTTTTAAGCTCTCTGGAAAGTGACTAATTTCATTTTATTTTGATAATGTCAATTAATGACTTGCTGTTTTATGTTGATTATAGATTATATCCAAAGTAATGGAGATGTACCAGCCCAGTGCTGTGGTATTACAATGTGGAGCAGATTCACTGTCTGGTGACAGGCTGGGATGCTTTAACCTTACTGTTAAAGGTAAACAGAAAAGTGACTGTTGTCTGTAACTTTTTACTTATTAGAAACCTCTACCCCTCATACTGTTTTTCAAGACACTTGCATGATGAGGACTGCAGTCACAAAGATTTTGTTCATTACTCACTCATGATTAATCACCTCTTTCTTTGCTATACAGGGATGGCCAAAAGAAACCTAGAAGTTGCATCTTTCTTTCTGTCCATCTAAAAAAGTTAAGAAGCTTGGTTTTCCATGTGCTTCCTAGCCACTCAAGTGATTTCCTTTCTTTCATGTATAGGCTTTCTGTAGCTTTAAAGCAACATCCTGGAATGTCAGGACAAGAGTCATTTGCATCACTTAAAATGATGGACAAACAAAACTAGTTAATAGTCCACTTAGACTACATATGCTAAACATCAAACACCTTGTTGGGTGTAAAATAGGTATTACTGAAATGAGAATATTCTCTGCATTGTTACATTTATAGTGGTATTCACTATACTGAGCCAAATGTTAATTTTTATTAATTTTCATAGAATTACTTTATTTTAGGATTACTTAAATTTCTACCCAAAATTGTGATTATCAAAATTGAAATGTTATTCTAGTGAATAGCATAAATGTTACTGTTACTATTCTATTACTATTTATTCAAGTGATAAATGTGTGTTGAATTTTTGCTAAGCTTTGAGTCCAGCCTGTTTGAATCATTCATTTTCTGTTTTTTTCTTTTTTTTGTGGGATTTTGTGGGGTTTCTTTAATGAGACAATTAGAGTTTTGTAGGCAACAAAATACAGTATCTGTTGGGTCTGCAGTGTTTCAGGGTTCTTTTCTTGATTTGCACCAGGTGGCAAAGCTACTTCACTTGCCCATACAGCTCAGATTTTTTTCCATCTTACATATCTTGGAAACCAAGAGAGCTGCTGCCTCCTACAGATGCCTTTCAGTATGCTGTATCTCCCAGGAGTGTGTACTGTCTTGGCACCAGTTCACTCTGTAAGCAAGACTTAGCAACCTCTAATACAGGTTCAAATTTAGAAGTAGAAAGGACTGAGTACTGATTTTGTTTTCCCTTCTTTCCCCCATTGCATTTGGTTGAGAAATTGTCCTTAGATTTGTCACTGTGTATGACATTGGTTATGCAAAGACAAAACACTAAATGTTCTAAGATCATTTCAGAGCAACAGCAATAGACCATCATCCAAAGTCTCTGAAGACTGGGGTGAATGATGTTCATTGTGTTTTGTACATTTCTCATCTCTAAGTCTTGACTTCTTGTGAGGTTGTGCTTAGCTGTAGGGGAAGACAGTTCTGTTTGAATCAATTCAGTCCTTACATGTTTGTTGATTGTGACTGCATATGGCTGATTAAATAGTTCATTATATATTTGTCTGTTTAATAGATATTTTCTTTATATTGTCAACTCCCTTTTTGTTTGACAGGTCATGCTAAATGTGTGGAAGTTGTAAAGACTTTTAACTTGCCATTGCTGATGTTAGGAGGAGGAGGCTACACAATTCGTAATGTTGCTCGATGCTGGACGTATGAAACTGCTGTTGCCTTAGATTGTGAAATTCCTAATGGTAAATACTAATATTCAAATTAATATTTTATTAAGAAATAATAATGGGGGGGTTGAAGTGAACAGATAGCAGATGTGTCTATAGATAGCTGTAATGCATCAGTTTAGAATAAGCTATGTAGAAAGTTATTGTTAGGTTTTAGCCAATAAATTTTCAGTATCTTATGGACTAAATAAATGTAGGGTTTGGGGGCTTTTTTATGCCTTAACAAAAGCTTTAACTGATTGGATAGTTTTTGAAAATTCAAAACGTAAAACCTACGGAATCTTAACTTGTGTTTCTAGTATGAATATCATCAGTATGATAGAATATATACTGCATTTTGGTTGTACCAATGTAGAGCTGTGTAACTTGGGCAACAGTATACAAGTGTCCGCTCTGCATAGTAAAACTACTATTTCTTAATTCTATCTGACTTTAAAGTAGCTGTGAAGGTATATTGACTTCCACTCTTCCATTTCACTCAATTTTGGCTATACAAGCTATCTTAAAAAAATTTAAAACCAGCAAAACAACTATAGAGTTATTTTGAATAGTTGAATACTGAAGTAATTTCTCTGAGGAAGATCCCCAAAGATCCTGCACTCCCTTTTCGTCTAGCCAAATACACTCCTGGACATGTTTTTGGAATTCCTGTTATCTAAAATTTCTATTTGGACTGCTTTGTTGCACATCAGTCACAGGCAGTCTTGATGTTGGACTGCAACTGTTGCTGATAACCTTTTGCTGTTCATATGTCTCTTGATGAATTCAGTGTTTCTGTCTGGCTTCAGTGGAATGCTGCTGTCAAGTGAGAAAAGACTATTTGAACCATGCCTTTTGAGATGTATATTTTCTATCTTTCTTGTCATCTTATATTCTTTGGCAGCCAAAGCTTTTGAAAAGACAGTAGTATTTCCTTATCTTGGGATTTTTTTTCATTAGCCTGCCCCTTTCAATTAATTATATATATATATAAAGGGGTTGGATTTTTTTTTTTTTTTTACATTCCCCTCAAATTTTGGGTCCCTGTCATGTTTAATCTATTCTGAGAAATAACAGTGCATTTCTAAATGTTGAAATAGCAACTTAATCTTCATATCTGCTTTTTGTCCACATAACAAGATCACTTAACCTATAATAATCATAAATGAACAAAGTTAAAGGGTTCAATTAAAAATGGGTTTCAGCATCTTATTAAGGGTTCTGTGGGTTTTTTTTAGATTTCTCTTAGTTTATCCGGAAACATATAGTCATATTCAATATAAAATACTACTCTTGTCCTGGCTATGAAGTCTTTATCAACTACATTTTGGTGATTCAGTGTTCCAGTCAGGGGATCATTATCTGTGAAAATACAAAAAGTGTGGGAAGAGAGGAAACAGACAGACATGGCTAGCACTGAACCACCGTTCAGCACTTACTAAGGATATTGAACTAGCTGTGATCTTCAGCCTAGTAACACACATTAAAAGTTTTACCAAAAATATTTTGAATTGCTTGCTTAAACCTTTCAAACCGGACTAACTTAGAAAGCAGCTACAAGAAATCATCAGTTGATCTTCCCTGCAGAAGTAGCATTTTTTATTATTTTATAAGATTTGTTGCTTATGTTGTCCAGTGTGTGATTACAGTAGATCTTTCTCTTTGTAGTTTGCCAGCAAATTTAAGCTCATTCATTAAATAATTTAGAGGAAAAACACTGAACAGTCCAGGTAATGCTCAAGTATTGCTTACTTGAATGCTTCAGGTTTGATGGTTCTCTAAGTAAAACTCTGTCAAAACTACTCTTGTATTTGAAATCTTTTTTGAGTCACAAAGTTGCTTGGTTTTTGTTTGTTTTTTTTACAGAGTTGCCATACAATGACTACTTTGAGTATTTTGGACCAGACTTCAAGCTTCATATTAGTCCTTCAAATATGACTAATCAGAATACGCCAGAATATATGGAGAAGATCAAGTAAGTAATGATTTACCTTATCTATCAAGTAGTTCATGCCGATGATGTTTCTCCAGAGGTTTAGTTGTTAGGCAGTTTTGAAAACTGTATACCTTTCTCTGCTACGCACGAGTACTGATTAGATTTGACATGTTTGTCATTTCTGTCAGAAGAGGAGTTCTTTGGAAGTCTCATCCTACAGCACTGCGTATGCTTATGAAGTCCTATGACTATAAATATGAAAATTTGTGACCTAGCTTGGATTTCTACTGTTTTCAGCAACTAAAAAGATGACTGTTTTACTTGAAGTGCTCATTCTAAGTTTGTAGAAAGTTTATTGTGCTAGCAAAGAAACTGGTGTGCCATGATGATTTGGATTTCTAATTCTCAGCTCTGTATCTAAACATGAACTGAGATTGTCATTCTTTGCAGCTGTCAGATTTAAAAATAAAAAGTCATATGTTAGCTCAAACATCCAAAATTGTGAAAAGACAGTGATATGTGTGCAGGCAGTTAAATGACTGTGGTTTGACAAATCCACAGGGTTTGCGCAGTGCTCATTGCCAAGCTATGATGGATATGTGTTTGTACCCTGTGCAACTTCTGATACTTATTTTGTTCCTACTCACATCTTGCAGTTTTGATTGGAAACAAATACTTTAGGGACGGAGTAATGCATATATACAATCGTTTCTGTACCGAGCTGACAGAAGATAATTGGTTAGCCTGAAGTACTCTTTGCTTACCATAGTTTGTTCTTGTTCTGAATTTTAAAAAACACCCCTGCCCCAAGTTTTAACAGGCTGTTAAGGGTGCACAGGAATTCTTTTGGTTACTAAAAATAGCTGAAGAAAGATGTGAAACTACCTGTATAAGTTTGCTAGTGCTGCTATAACCTTTAAAACTCTCAAATTGCAAAATTCACCAGAGTGGTTAAAATACTAATTTTTGAAGTGGTTGGTTTATAGTATGATGGGTATTCGTAACACAAATATATACATCTCGGTCAAATGAAAAGGGTTTAGTTTTTAATAATGTGCAGGGGGGGGAAAAGGCTCACTTACTTTTCATTAGTTGATTGTACAAAATTTCTCTGTAGTAATATAGTGCTCCAGCTGGTGATCTGCCAGGCTGCTTGCTGTATGTTTTATATTGTTCAGCTTTTGTGGTATGAGTAGGCTGCGAAACTTGCTGCTGCATCTCTGGGCACAGATTGTATCTCTGTCAATAGAAAACACACAATCTCACTTTGTCATACTAGCACCCACAAGATCGCTGACCCATCATTTTTGAGAATCCTCTTTCAGTTCATTATGTGCTTTCATAGAAGCCTGGATTTAGGGGGCTCCATGGTTTGGCAAAACTACTTTGCCAGGTCATGTGATTTAAAGAGAGGCTTGCCAAACCTTTCTTTCTACTTGCACTTTGGAATGATAGTTTTGAGTCCCAGGAAAAGCCCAGTGTCCTTCCTGTTCCTGCATAGTATGCTTTGGAGTGCTGGCATCCATCATGTCAAGTTGCTTAGACGGGACAGAACCTCTCTCTGTTCTCCCTGAAACGACAAGTAAAGAATCTTACCCAGATTGGTTACTTTTTACTCTGGTGTCATTGCTGCACGCGAGGTGGGAAGTCTTTAAGTGTCAGACTTTCTTTCTAAGAAACTAGAGGGTAGTTTATATTCAACGTGATACTATGGCTTATTATAAGAACAGAGAAATACTGTTCGCCAGTTCAACACAAGTGGGCAGTACTTGTGCTGGCCCTGTGGAGAACTGACGATTGAAGTTGATTGAAATAAGCATTTGAAAAGTAGAAAGATAATGATGTTCAAGTACACTGAGGACCTTAGTGATCTCATAGGGATGGAAAACTTTGTGAACTTGGCATGCCATTTTTTTTAAATTGAAAAATGAAACTGACTCTAAAGCAAAGCAGGTTAACTTTGAATGCAGAATTTTTAGAACTAATACAAAATTCAAGGAAGTGCTGCTTCTGTGTAGTAATAACTTTTCTTGTCTTACTTGCAGGCAACGCTTATTTGAGAATTTGCGCATGTTACCTCATGCACCTGGTGTACAGATGCAGGCCATTCCTGAAGATGCTGTTCATGAAGACAGTGGAGATGAGGATGGAGAAGATCCAGACAAACGCATTTCTAGTAAGAATATCTTTTCATGATAGAACACGTCCAAATATAGTCTTTTTAGATTTAATTGTTCAGAACCTTAGTCATAGTAATGGGTAGTATTGGAAGACTGGCAGTGTTGTTTCCTGAGTAAAAAGTTTTGCCTCTGGTCTGCCAGGTTTTCTGTTTTTAAAGTGGCATCTGTGTGCAAATCTGAACCTGCTAAAAGGTCTCATGAAGTAGTGAAAGAGCATGTTTATGAAACAGTCTGGCTGTTTCAAGTCTATAATAGGTATTCAGAAGTCTCAATGAATTTTAACTAAAGCAATACAGTACTTTTTTTGTGAATACCAAAAGACAGAAGAAGCTATGTTCCCCTTTGATGTGAAGTGAGATACGGTGTTTAAAGAGAAAAAAGTCTTTAAGTTGCTTTTTGTTATAAGACTTTCCATACCTGCGACACTACCCTTCACTTTATTACCATAACCTTTCTATGGACTTTGAGTTCTTCAGCTACAGCCAAGGCTACATTTAATCCATTTTGATGGATTGGAATAATTCTATAACCTCTTACTGGTGCTCTGTCCATTTTCTGAACTGTTTAATCCATAGTATTTTCTCCTGTGATTTAGTTTTCAGTATTTGAAGTTCATTTGATACATGTTAAAATACTCTCACTCTCCCCTTGTGTCTCTAAAGCTGTTTTTTGGAAGTTATTGTGAGAGTCCCAGAGTATCTTGAAAAGACAGTGTTTTAATCCATAATTAATCAGCATTAAATTATTATAGTATATTATGATTCATCCTTAATTTGGTAATTCTTTTTTGTTAGGCCTGTTGTAGTGGAACTTTATGATTAATTATTATCATGAATCTGAATCCTAGTTCGAGCATCTGACAAGCGCATAGCCTGTGATGAAGAATTTTCAGATTCTGAAGATGAAGGAGAAGGTGGACGACGAAATGTTGCAGATCATAAGAAAGGGGCAAAGAAAGCCAGGATAGAGGAAGACAAAAAAGAGACTGAGGACAAAAAAGCAGGTGGGACTCTGGTGTGATTTCATCCTATATTTTAGAACTGCAGGTGTCAGTCCTGCTAGGAGACAGATCTTTTTCCTGTTAGCAGTTAATTAGCTGTTGAGATTATATAATTTTTCTATTATATTTAAAGCATCTATTTTAAATTAATCAGTTTCAAGATACAGCCATTTACACTAGAATAATATTTTCAGGCAAGGGATATTGTTTCTCCTCCACAAGCTTGAAATCTTAGAGCCAGGGATTTGTATGGTTTAATGGAAATAAAGATAAAAACGGTTCTTGCTTTAAATATGTTGGACAAAGCGTTTGTTCCTGATTGCGTTAGTGGGGTAATCCAACTTGTTTTGTCTGAAATAGAAGCTGGAAAGGGTTCTGGTGTAATTCCAAGGACTCCTGATTTGTTTTTTTTTAAGAACAGGATACATCTTAGGGTTTCAAGACTGCCACAAGGAGCTCAGGGGAATTCCAGGTCCTGTTACTGCATGCCGGCATAGTGGCCGGTCAAGAGAGACCTTGCCTTGAGGCATTTTAAGTCACTTGGCATTGTGTCCAGATAGCTCCTTTGGAGGGATGCATTGAACACTGTATGTTAATATGTAACTAGTGACTTCTTTGAAAAACTAGTTCCCTTTGGCCAGAATTATATACAAACCCCTCCGCCCCACCACCCTTGGTCATGCTTTTACTTCTGAAGTGTTTTAACGCTTTCTTGCATATTTTGGTATATTAAAAATCTTGTGATTTTTCAGATGTTAAGGAGGAGGATAAAGCCAAGGACAGCAGCGGTGAAAAGACAGACACCAAAGGGTAAACACTAATTAATTAATGTCATGTTTTTGAAGAGTGTTTATTAAATCAATGCTTAATAATATTTTAAATTCTAGAGAGGTCACTTTAAGTTCCTCATAATACTAAATATTTTAGAATCATGATTAGTAATTTCTAAAACAGTTAATGAAAAAAATAGAACAACTCAACAGATTATTTTTGCCTTTGTACAGAGCAAAATCAGAACAGCTCAGCAACCCTTGAACAAGATAGCCTCTCATCAGTTGCAGAACATAATTCTAGAGTTGGAGAATGCCTAAAAGGAGAAAAGTTTTTGTATGGAGAGAGACTGCGGATTTCATTTTGTACTATTTGGCATGGACTGTATTTATTTTCAAATGGCTTTGTTCTGTTTTTTGGCAAGTTGTATTGTGAGTTTTCTAATTATGAGGCAGAAATTCCTTTCTTCACCATGCTTTATGTAATAGTATTTAAAAAATGGATGTGAGTTATTATGTTAAATGTCTAAACTGATCTATTAAAGTAATTTGCCTTTCCTGAGCTGATTTTACCGTTTTTGTAATTTTATCTTTATTAAAAAAAAAAAAAATTGTACTTGGTTGTCTTTTGTCCATCATTGAACTACAAAGAGGAAAAACTCTCTGTATAAGGAGACTTGTACTTATCTATGAGTACCTAGTGAGTTTAAACAGACAGCTGGTGAATACACAACTTAAGCTGTCTTGCTTTCATTGAAAATCACACTTAATTTTTTTTTCTTTATTTTTGTTTAGCTGTCAAGTGCTTCCCTGATGTTTGCATAATAATCTTTTAATAGTAAATTTGCCCAGTAATTTAAGTATTATGCTAACTACTTCCTATATATGACTACAGACAAGCCTCACAATTCAGTTTTACAAAGAGTAGTGTGAACTCTTAATTGCCTGCTTCAAATGTTAGTTACCTTTTTGACTGGTTTAGAAAGAGAATGACTATTGATTAAGATGCTGTTAGTTTTAAATAGTTTCTGGATTAATTGCTGGTTCTGTTGGAAATGAAGACTTAAGTATAGGAGTAGAATTAGTGGACTGAAATACAGTATTTCAGGGAACAAAATAGTGGGGGCATTATATGAATAAGACTGTTGTTGCCAGTGTACTTCTCAACATGTTGCTGCTTAGACTGAAAACCTCTTCACTCCAGTAGTACCCATGTAGCGAAGTGTTTCTTTTTTGTTTTAATTGAGTAGAAATAATTTAAGGTGCAAATGTTGAAGGGCCGTGCTGTGGGCAAATGGTCTGTTTGCCTTAATCTAATATTACTTCTCCCTGAATTGCATCAGTTCATTTTTTCCTTAAAAAAAAAAGAAAAGAAAAAAAAAAGAGAAAAAAGGAGCAAGAAAAAATACACAAAACAAACAAACAAACAAAACCAAACAAAAAACCCATCTCCACTCCCCTCCAAAAAATCCAACCAGCCAAAAAACCACAAAAACCCAACCCACACTAAGAAAAAAGCTGTTTCACTTAATATTTTGAACATTCCCTCTGCAAACTTTGTGTGCTCTAAAAAGGTCATTGTCTGCACCTGACCCCTGTGAGTATTGAGTAAGAGTGTTCGGAGGTGAAGGGGAGGTTGCTGTGAAAATTAACTTATTTAACCTTTCAGTGACCAATATATGTCCCCTTAGAGCAACTGGAACTTCCGAGATGCATATTGTGACCTTAATGGTCTTGAGGAGGAATTGCTGCATTTTTCTTTTCATGATTGAACCAAGGATTTAAAGACAACATCTGGGAGCAGGCGTGCAATCTCCTATGTGAATCTAATACGTGCCTACTCTCTAGGGCAAAGAGGATAAAGGCTGGATTTGGGGAAGTGTTAGAAAAGCTGTAGGATTGTACCAAGAGGGTGGGGAGAGATCAGCAATGCCATAAAAACACTGTTACTTGTAAGGAGTTTGACACTCTAAATTCTGTTAGAGAAGTTTTCACTTTACAGAACTCAAGGCAACGCATATAAGTTAGTATTTTTTAAAGCTATATTCCTTCATGTCTATTACAGAGTTCTTGTTCAAGTAACCTGTAATCTCTGCCACCATTACAAATAGATCAAAAACTATTCTTCATTATTTGGATTTCCCAGATAAAGGTATTGAAAAGATTCAAGCTTGTGACTTAGGTCTACTTCAGCACAAGGCAGAAAAATGTAGGAACCTTAATATATGAATGAAATCCAAGAACGTGCACGAGTGCTACTAACCCTTAACTCATGATAAGCGTAAAGGTTAACCTTCCTGCTTCATCCTTAATCATCCATTGAAAATGACAGTGCTACTCATATCGTGCTGGGGATTGATTAATATCTCTTCTGTTATTAAAGGGAGGGATAATATTTAAATATATAACTATACTGGTATGTAGCCTCGCTACTCAGGCAACTTTCTCTGAGTTAACTATGCAGATTCTCAAGACACAAACATTTTACTTCCCACCCCTAAAAAAAAGCCTTTGCTCACACTTGTACAACTTGTGCAGACTTACTGCTCAAGATTTGACGCTCTCCTGTGCCTTGTGTAAAGTTACTTTATGCTTAGTGTTTACGCCTGGAAAAGGGAAGTTTCTTTTGTTCTTAAAGAACTGATCTGTATAATTTCTTTTTAGTTTCGCATACCCAAGAAAAGACTTTTTGCTTGTTCCAAGCACTGACAGTCGGCGTCCAAAACCCCAAAAGCTAAAAATAACAATTTTTTTTTAAATGTTTATGCTGGCTGTCAAGGCTGAACTGTTTATTATTTGTTGTTTCTTGTATTTCATTTGTTGCTACCATCTCCATTCTTTTATTTCCTTTGATGTTGTTGTCACTTCATAAGGATTTTGTGCATTATTTTTCATGGGAGGAGCTTAGGATACTCAAGAGTGTTTCCAAAATGCAGTGTTCAAATACTTTGCAAGCAGTTTTTTGGTGTAAGCAAATACTTTCTGTTCAGGGAGAAATACAAGATGTTGCTGTTTCATGAGCTGCAGTACCTGTACCAAGACATTTGAAACACTTACTGTGGGTCTGTGTACAGATGGAAACAGATTTTTGTATTGTTAATTTTTCTTTGTTCAAGAAAAATACAAATGAGTTTCAACAGCTGTTTCTTGGGGAGGAGAGAGAGATGGGTCAGGAATTTTTTGGTTTAATTTGGTTTCCTTCTCCCATTCTTTTCCCCAAGTGAATGTGCAGTGTTTGTCTGGTGTTTTAGGGAGTACAGAAGTAAACAGAAAGGAGAAGCCGTTTCCTTTTGGCATATCTTCTTCAAAATGAAAGTGGAATTGTGACCAAAAAAAAGTTGAATTTATAGTTATTTGCAAGCCTCACTGAAAATACATCTTGCAGCTTTCCCTTCTTTCAACAAATTGCATTTTGGGAACATGAGTTTGTGTGGGGAGAGATAAAAATCTAATAGGGAATTCAGAGTCCAGAATTTCCTTTCCCCAGAGCATAGAATTGCCTAATTTGGTACATATATATGCTAGTGGCTGAAGATGGATGATGTGTCTGCTCTTATCCAAGTTTTCAGTGTGATTTAGAAATCTGTAAATTGAACCATATCAGAAAGCATTATTATTTATGCTTAATAGATGTTGCAAACATACATCCTGTAAGATAATATGCAGAACACAGCAACAGAAATAGTACCTCTTCTCAAAAGATTTAGCAACTATGGGGTGTTTTTGTTGGTTTTTTTCTTTTTCTTTTTTCTTTTTTTTTTAATAATTATACTAATCTGTAACAATTAGCTATTTGTGAGGTAAAGACATAAAACATGGAGAGTAATGTGTGACCATATTTGGTCATATTATCATTCACTTCAAATGTTTGAAAGTTGATTTCAATAAATGTAATTGTAAACGCAAGTGTAAACATCTGTTCTTGGGTATGGTTGAAGCACTGGCATGAATTATGTATTTGCAGAGGGACGGGATTTGGTAATCTACAGCCATCACCTTTGTTTCCTCAGCACCATCAAATACGTTCTTTGTTCCCCGTCCCATGACAAGAGAGTAGCTGCAGCCTCTTCCCCTCTATGGCTTTCTTAATTTAACCAGCTCTTTGTTAGTAAATTTTTCTTTTAAGTGAGATGATTTGGCAGTTTTGAAAATGTTTCCTTAGCTCACTAAAATTACAAATGGATGCACACGTTTGAAAACATTGTCTTCTAAGTGACAGGTTTGCTACTTTTTGCTTGAAAAAAAGAATCCTTCAAAATCTTTATCTCTTTTTCTGACTCACTTGTGTCATTTTGTTTAGTCATATCACCTCTGCAAAAATACACTCAACTGAAACAGGGAATTACATGAGCTTATTTTTAAAAAAAGGGTATATACCACACTCAGCAGTAAATTTACTGAAGTGTTAAATTCTTTTCAACTTACCCTAGAGAATACTGTATCTTTGAAACAGCATTAGTTGTAAACAAATGACCTGGCAAAACCAGCTATTGAAGCTGGATACCACCAGGCAGAAATAAAGAACAACTTCCCAGGTTAGAAACTTGTACTAATAACAGTCTGAGCCTGAAGTTTGCCATGGTCATGCTGCCAGAAGTAGAAACAAAAAAACCCAAGCCAAAACAACAACGGGGAAAAATAAAGGGGAAGAAAAAAGCTGTGGGCAAGCTTTAAGTAATTCCATGTTGCATTTCCCAAACTAGCTCCACATGGGTAATGTATATACTGAATTGCTCTGTGTTTTTTAAATCTATTTTAAAAACTTTCTTTATGTGATGCTCTTTTAACAATATTTCATTCCACATAATGCCTCAGAGACTTAGAGGGAAAAAAAAATTACATCATTGCAGATTGTATTGTGTTGCTGTATTAAACCTTGAACAAAATGGATTCAATATTTTAAAAGCAGTCTTTTTCAGGCTAGTGAGCAATTGAAGACAGACAAATTGACATTTGGGATTAAAGTGGAGGGAAGGAAGATCAGAGTGAATGAGAAGAGTTATGAGTCAGAAAACTATGCTGTTGTGTGGCTGACTGAGACCTCCTTTGGTCAGGAAGGTTTTCAAACACAATAGCAACATACTTTTAGTGTCTACTTAGTATCTTTCTGTGGAGAATGAAATTATGGGGGAGATTTCTGACAGCTCAGATTGGAAGAAAAATACTTAAACACCATCGATTTTAAAATGGAATCTTTTTCTGTGCTAACAGTCTTCACATTAACCTTTTCATTATGTGAATGAAAGGGCTGTGCCTCCCTGCTTACATCACTGTGCAGGGTTTCTTGGTTGTTTCCCTGCCCTCCCTTTTTTTTTTTTTTTTATTCCCCTATTTTTGGCAGTGTTTTTTCATTCCATGGTCAGTGAGTGGTAACACTAAAGGAATCTAGCTCCTTTAGTGGAATAGGCAGTGCCTCTGTAACTGCAGATACATTTGTTACCAGTTTAAAAAATTATGCTATGCACCTGAACATCAAAAACCTAGACACTGTCCTTTATTCTTTTTCCTTTTTTCTTTTTTTTCCTTTAAAGGAAAAAGCAGGATATTTCTAGAATTTCCCTGCAGAATCTTACATGCTTCTTTCACCTAGAGGGAAACATTAAAACCAGTTAAGGTGGTACATTCACATCAGACCAGGTGTTGGCAACATGGGAGTACTGCATACATGCCTGATCTCTCTACCCACAATCAACAGGAGCCCATGGCACCATGTGCACACAGAGCACAAGAAAAACAGTCACAGCTTTGTGTTTTGCAGAAGTAAGGAATTGAGCTCCATGAGTTTGACTCAAGGGATAAGGAAGAAGCAAACCCTAGTGAAGGTCTCCTGTATGTGGTACCTTTAAAAATGCTCAGTTTTCAGCAGCAATCCAAGGGGTCTGATATGGGTCTCCATTCAGTCTTACTCCTGTTTGCCCTTCACAGGCAGGTGTTACTTAGCCCGAACTGAATTTGCGGGACAGTTTTAAGGCTCACATAAGCCCTGAAACTGATTTCGTTTGGAAACCTGCTTCATTCTTGATGCCTCTGCTTAAAGCTGTGTTTGTTACTTCAGAAGAAACTAACCATGGAGGAAGAAAAAATTCAACCCCTGGTACCAGTAAAGTCTGACAAAAGTCTTTTCTGTTCTGTTTGGCTTAATAGATATTTCCTGTTTTCAGATGGATGGTACCTTAAGTCTGAAAACAATGAGTTAAATTTAAGATATGAGCTATTTTGAGTGCCTAATCTTAAAGAGCCGTTTGGGATTGATGTTGAGAGGAAGATAAACAACAGTTCTGCAAATCAGCACCTCCAAATGAAAGTTACTATGGAGAGCCTGACATTTTGTTGTTTCTAAATTGATGAACCAAATTTTTGGAACATGAGTTAAGCCTTTATGCGACAGGAACAATGATTACTTACTGCATATATCCCTCTTATGGTTCCTCTACACAGTGACATGAAAAATTTCTTTACAAATTCTTATTTTTCATATTAAAAGTATTTCCAGCACTCTTACAAATCCACTTTGTTATGAGTTCATTGTTTGTTTTCTTTTCTCAGATTGCTAAATTGTCTTCTGAAAGCGGGCGAGGAGAATTTTAATGCAGGTCTTGGCATGTCCCTCTCGGGTTGATTGTTGGTGTGTGGTAAACACGCCTAGGCATGCTACAAAGGAGCAGCAGTGCATAGTAACATGACTGGTTTGGCTCTTTGAAGCCCAGAGTGATACAAACCTTGATGAATGGTTGGGGTAGCTCCTGCAGGGACAAGTGCTGAGACAGACCGCAAATAAAGGTGCGTCTCTTCTAACACGCTGCTTGAAACGCCCTTGCTCAGCTTTCAGAAGCAGTCTTGCCAGGAGATGGTTCAGCTCAGGTTGATTTCAAATTAGATCTCAGGTAGGGTGAGCTTGTGTATAAATGAAACAATGCTTTTGAGGTGCTGGCTGAATGCATTCCAACAGCAGGGCATTGAACTCTAATGTTAAGACTGAAACTAAGATATGTGATAGAAAGGAAATAGATAGAAGGGAAATTTGTTGCTGTTGCAGGTCATATCAGAAGGTACAGCAATGGGAGTTTCACTTTTAGTCCTGGAGACCTTGCTTCACCAGAGCTGCCTCTGTCTGCCCCACAGCAGCCTCATCTGTGCTTGTTTAAAAACAAGTAGGTCCTGCCTGTGCAGGCCCAACCAAGGTATTTGCTGGCTACCAGGAGCTGTGAATCCTGTGAGAGGGACCTTTGGGTAAAGGTATTTGTGGAGTTTCAGGCATTGCAGGTCAGTGAGCACACAGTCCTCTGTTCCCTTTCTTCTGATGGATCACTTCTGTTTATGGGGCAGTGTGCAGCTCAGTTCTGCATGCACTGTGTGCGCTGTTCAAGCTTATGGGCACGACCAGAACTGGGAGTCATTTCTGGGAAGCATGAATCTGTGCCTCTGAGGGGGTGGGAGCCAGCAAAAGAGGAATCAGGGGCTCCACCTCTTCCCTGAGCAGGAAGTTATATGGGAGTTTGCTAGGCTATCACCCTGATGGGGACACTGCCCTGCAGGACAAACAGAGGAGGTATGACCTCAGTCAGCTCTGTCCTTTGCAATGAAATGCGATAAACAAGAGCTGTCTGCATGGGATAGTTCTTTGTTAATCTAAACACAGCTAATATAAAAGATGTGCAAGGCCTTTGAGAAACTGCTCAGCAAAACAACAGAGCCAAAAGGCTCATTACCAAGCACTTCACTAACATGCTTCTGATTTCTTTGAAAAGAAGCTCAGAAAACACCCAGTGAAATCTTGCAGCCTTTTTCCTGAACTCCTGAATGGTCATTAAAATCACTGTTGCTCTGTTTAAGGAATTTGAAGTGTGATTCTTAAGGCTAAAATGTGTTCAGAGTATCCCCATATCACCCCGCTGCAGTAAGACCCCAGTCCCAGGGATTGAGAGCCCTGGATGAGCTTTCCTCTCCATAGTGTTTTATTTCTCCTTTTTCTCTTGCCTTCACACTTCCTCAGCCTGTGCCAGTAATCTAGTCAAGGGTGACATAACAAGCTGGTTTGGGGAATTGTTCTGAGGCTTGAAATAACCCAGCAAAAAGTCTTTGTGCACCCATTCTCTTACAGGTTGGCCCCACTGTAGGTGGAAAGAGGCAGAGGTCACTTAATGTGGTACCAGCACTGAAAGAAGGGCTTATCAGTTTTATTTTGGTGTTGCTTCTCCTTTATTACATATAGGACTCACTTTTCAGGGTACATACTGCATCAGTTTAAAGAAAACATTATTGAAGTATTCCATATTGAAGGTGACCCGTCTTTTCAGTATTACTGTTCAAGTAGTGAGTAAATGAATCCTGGAAAAGAAAACTGGAAAATATTACTTGATTTTTAGAAGGATTTTCTCATTTCCAATTAAAGGCAGCCTTGAGCATTTGACGCTTAACTCCCATTGAGTTCCTAGGCTGCTACTCTAGCAAGGGCATCTTGTTAAGTCAGTGATAAAAACTTGACTATTTTATCAGGGTAAAACCTATGTGCTTCATCAAAAAACAAAAGGGAACTATCCACAAAATACTTCTTCTTGTTTGATTTTTCACTATTTCAACTCTATTTCTATCTGTCTACCTTCTCCATCCCCAGGTGGTAAGGCAGGGAAATGCTGGTGCACCTACCTGGGATGCACTGAAGAGCTGTTACAAACCTCTGTTGTGGTCCTACTACTATGCATAGTCCTATTTATTGTTTCACTTCTGCCAGAAGTTTTGTTATGGATGGAGGGTTTGTAAATTCCTTTGGAGTTTCCTTTTGGTGGGTTCTGTACGGATAGGGGTTCAGTGTGTGATTGACAAAAATACTTGGATGCACCCTTCAAATATTTGTTGCCCTAGGCTTGCAACTTTTGTGTGTTCAGGTTTTTTTCTATCCTTACTTTTACTGCTGCGTTTTTTTCTGATTCATCATAACATCCCAATTTAATATAATAGTTAGGGGAGACTGTGCAGAATTATTTACTTACCAATATAAAGTTCCTTCTTACATTGCTGCTTTATGAAACTTGTTGGGGTGATCTGACACTTTGTGTACTTCTGAGTGAGCCCGTATGAGTTGACTTCTATTGCTTCCTCTTATTGATAGGAGCAAGGAGGCAACAGTTAGCAAGTACTAACAGCTAGCAAGTTCAAATTGAAGACACTCTTTTATTGATTTTTATTTTCCCTTCCATCCCATCTCTTAAGTTTTCATACCACCACTGAGTTTCCTTTTCATTATTTGAAGCAGACAATAGCTAAAAATCCAGTGAAAATAACTGCAGACATGAAAATTGCCAGATATTGTAAGAGCATGTGTAGCACAGGGTAAAATATTAGTAACTCATACATTTATATTTACCTTTTCCCTTTAATGCCAGAATGCTTGTGCTACTTGAAAGCAGCATGCTGAGAAATAAATTAATTCTTAGTAACCTCACCCTCACAAAAGAAATAATGCAGTTGTAGTCTACTGTCACTGTCTAGAAATGGAAACACATCATACACATAGGTAGGAATGCATTTTGGAGATTTTAAAAGGCCTGGTTTAGGCAATCTGAATCCCTTTCCCCAAGCCCCAAAGTCTACTGCAAAACTCATATTGAAAGAGTAGAGCAAATAACCTAAAGCAGAATGGCAATCCATTTGTGTGGTTTGGATCCGTCCTTTGGAATGCTCTAGTGAAATAATTCCCTATAAAATTCTATAACAATCATTAGAAATATTTTTATTTTTTATCTACATAGATTTCTCTCAGGTAAACTTTTCCTTTCTGCTCAGCCGCAAAGAAACTGTGCTCTGCATGGGGTAGCAGACAGTTACATGGCTAAACGGGATCTAAGTGTTGTGCATTTTATCATGACTGCACCTAAATTTTGATTGCCCAGCAGAATGCAAATTCTGAAATGCTGTACTTAAATTTTCTATGGTGCCAGTGAAGCAATTCCACTGGAAGCCTGCTGAACAAATAGCTTCTCAATGTAGGCCTTAATGAAAACTGATGTATGTTTTTAAACTACCTCTCAAGCACCCTTTAGGAGATACACAGAGAGATGCTCCATTTCCCTCCAGTTTCTTTACTCTGGATGTCCTGGAAGTAGGTACAAAAGTCTCAAATTTTAAAAAATGCAAAAAATTTACTTACTTAATCTTCAGCATTGCATATAAAGTGAACATGCTGGTCATGATGCATTTCAGAAAATAAATCTGCCTAGATGTGGAGAAGCAATCAGGCTTCAAGAAATTCTTGAAAGTTTTCTTGTTAAAGAAAAAAGTTTAGGGTATGTCAGCATCTCATCTCAGAGTGAGGTTGGGGACGTTTCTGATTTGTCTTTAGAGCTAGAGGCAACATAATCATATTGGATAATGTTCCTCTGAATTTAGTTCTATTGAAGGACAGAACTTGTTTGGTGCAAAACAATGTGGGCATGACTGACCTGTATTTAGTGGAAAAAAACAGTCTCCGTGCAGTGCTGTATCTGTGCATATCTCTTGGCATTCCACAGCACAGTTCATGTTTTAATGTAGAAAGATGGGTCTTAACGGGCTTAAACAGACACTTTTAAGAACCAGTTTCTGAAAATCATTGCAGTAGTTCTGTTGATACGGCAAATAATTCCCTTTTCTCATCCCAGGAATGGCCACACTGAAGAAAAACAACTTTAAAAAAAAAAAAAATTCTAAACCTCATGTAGAATCAAGACAGAGCAACCAGTTAATTAAATTATCTGCACCAATATGAGGCTCAGGCTCAGGTTGAATTTACCCTAAGGACACAAGTATTATTCTAGCATACAGGATGTTCTGCATTAACTGATCACAGTTTCCAAGTAACTACACAAAAAGGCACAAAACATTCAAAACTAAGTAGCTGTGTCATAGAGAATCTACAGAAAAACAGCTTTTAAAAGGTCAAACAGAGGCAATGAGGAAGTGCCTCATTTGGGAAGTGGTGTTAAAAGTGCATTGAATGAGAGATATTGTGGAAAATTCTCAGCTGATGTCCATAAACCCAGCCATACTGAAAGTAGGCCTGTTGAATCCTTGCTATAACTATACGGCATTCAGAAAACAATGTATTGGCACAGTTGCTCATTAATAGTTATTTACTACCTTCAAAGACACAGGTGATAACAGAGTGTGGATGCATTGTACTCCATAGAAGACGGTGAAGCTGCATTGTTCAGAATTGTCAATAGGCAGACTGCTCTGCCACATGTGTGTGTCATAGTTGGTTGAATATTTGGGGGGATTTCCCCCCATGCATTATGCACTAATTTTGCTCCATCCATCAGCAGATGTGTTTCTTTCTAGGCATCAGTTCTGGTGTCTGTGTATTAGATCAGGATTATTTTATTAAGACCTTTTCTTTCATGTGAAAATTGTATGGATGTCTGAAACCACTTGATATTGAATTCAGTGTGAATGTGAATGTTTGTGCTCACTGTTTCTTTGAAAGGCTACTGTAAGTCAGGGTTTTAAAGACCTGAGTAAAAGCTTTAAGTATCTTATCAGTCCATCATCAAAGGTCTGGTCTAGCAGCATGTACAATAACCTGCCTATTTTTTTGGCGCCATTGAGACATCATTTTTATTCTTTTTTCCTTTTGTAAGACCATATGGACAGTTACTGTTTCAAAGAAAAACAAGATTTTTCTTAACACAAGACTGCATGTGGATGCAAATGCCTTTTGAGATGCTCTCACAGGATTGATGTTTCCTCCAAGAAACACTCAGTACCTGCAACACCTTGTATGTACAGATAACATTTTCTTGTTGTACTGAAACAAAACTATAATGGTGCAAATGTGTGTTGGTTGTGTAAAGCATCTTGCACTTATCTTTGTTCTGTTTTACACACAAGTTTGATCTAGGTAGGTACTGAAGAAATACTCCTCAGTCTAGAGAACAAGCATACTCTCTGTTTTAAGCAAGAATGATGTCTGATTTTGTTAGTGCTTCACATGGAAATCATATCTGTGGATAACAATTCTTCCCATCATTGGTGCTGCTAGTGGGTTCCCTTCTCATTCCAAGCATTTTGCAAAAAACTCAAGGCTTTTAAAATGCTAAAGTCCTGCTTCTAGCCTTCATCTCCATTAGCAAACTGTGCTTCTCCCTCTTCAAGATCAATTTACATTACTAAATCCTAAGGTCCTGGCACAGTCCTGAAAAACATCAGTTT
>JAWWEV010000115.1:68106625-68168932 GCA_035583235.1 Hafferia zeledoni
CCCCCCCCCCCCCCCCCCCCTCTTCTTCTTTGGCTGAAGGTTGCATTTTTTAAAATCTTGTGTGTTTGGTGTGTTACCAACCTGAGGGTCTCTCTTGTTCTCTGCCAAAACCCCACAATATCCTTCTTTCTAGGCTGGTGAATTAGCAGATGGTGTATATTACCTTCTGCAGCCTTGCATGGGAAATGAGGATTTGTACATTTTTGGAAGACATAAAGTTTTTTGTAACTTCATGTAGTTACACAAACGTTATATATGTTCATGTAGTTACAGGAACTTTGTATGTGTAAATATACACACATACATATTTGTTCTGATACTCATGCTGGGGCATTACTGTGGCATTACTGTGGAGCAGCACATCTTTGATCAAGTTCATTTATTGAGCTTGGAATAAAAGAGTTAGTGGAAAAGTTACACAGCTGTCTACCAGTTAGTCCATATTAGCAGGAGGAAGTTTGTTGCTGTGAAATGACAGCCATAAAATTATAGCTTTACTTTTTGGTCCAACTGAACATCTTCACAATTTTTTTTTCTTTTTGGTGTTACAGAGTTTGTTCTTGAGAGGAAAACCCTGTAACTTGCATGTGATGCTTTCTGCTTGATATTTGGTTATTTGCAGAGCACACCACATGCTGCAAATGCAACCTGCCAATATCTGTGTCGAAAATCTTCACCTAAGGAACTGAGCCTAGAATTCTGTGTATATAAAATGTTTTCTGTTCTCTATAATTTTTCTTCATAAAATCAAAAATGTTTTGCAGTCCCTTCCTGCTTTGGAGCTCATTCTTTTCAGGTAATCTCAGCAGAGCTTCTGCTTGCTATTTCAAGTGGACTGGTTACACATGTAACAAATTACAGATTTCAGCCCACTGTATACAGCGAAGTTGCTCTCCCTTTCTCACTGCAGATCCCATGACATGCTGGACTTACCCACTCTCACAGTACTCACTGAAGCTTTTAGACTTATCAACTGTTTTCAGATTTTTTATTTTTTTCTTTTTTTTCCTTTCCTTTTTTTTTTTTTTTTTTGGTTGGTTCCAGCTGTAAAGTAGATCATTCAGAGAATAAGATTAAATTTTTCAAAACTTATTCCCTAAATATGTCACTTAGTATTGACAGAAACCATTTTAGCACTTACAAAAGCTAAAACTATGCAGAATAGTCAAATATTTAATTTGAAAAAAATTGTTTTGTTTTCTTTTTAAATCTTATTTTAAACAAATAATTGCCTTTAGTAAATCTTGAATCTAGAAGTAAACTTGAATTACTGGTGAGTATTGCTTCTATAACTTCCTATTTTCAAGAAAAAAAATGAAAACCCAAAGAAAAGCCACTCCAGCAAATATTTACTTTGATTAGCAAGTGAAAAAGCAAACTCAGCAAACTTTGGCACAGCTCTGCTGCCACTTCTGGTACTGGAGACTGCACAATTGTCTCACCCTTCCTTACAGTGCCGGGGTCACTCCTTGTTCTGTTCTCTTATTCAAGAATTGGACATATTAGGCATACAAGGATCTATACAAGGGTAAATAGAAAGCAATGGTATATGCGAGATGTGAGTATACAGGTAGTGACTATATTGGACTATCTGTACAGCTGCACCTAATTTCCAGGTTGCTGTCTTTATTAACAGCACACAGATACATCAGCCCTCCAGATGCCGCTGAACTGGCCTGCCTCTTGAGTGGAAGGCAGACGTATGAATAAATACGATAGGTTTTCTAGATGTTATGTGATCTCTTGATTTGAGAGCTGAAAATCCAAGCCACTATCTGTAACAGGATCTTTCCTTGAAGAACGAAAGGAAGTTTTTATGGACAGGTTGATACTTTAACAGTGGCATTTGAAATTAGCCACCGTAAGGACATAGATATGAATCTCAGGGGAAGAGCAAAAGTCTGTCAAAATCAGCTGTCTGGGAGAGTCCTGGATAGTCTTCTGAAATCTGCTTCAATTGTGTTCATTTATCTTAATGATAATTTGTTGGATGGATTTAATATTTCTAAGTACAATGGGAGTTTGGGTTTTATAATACTGAAACAGATCATACCATTTTTCTAGCCAAAGAAAGGGGAAGAGGCTGAATGTAAATCTCATCCTCCTCTTGAACATTAAAATATGGCTGAAAACAGTAACTAAAAAATAAGTACTTTGTTCATTATCATGCTTTCCATAGGAGTGTAACAGTAGAGTGGTACTTCTGGAAATACCCTAAATTTTTCGGGTGGGAGGGTAAAGAGTACTTAGTAAGGGATGCTTCAGTAATACAAATATCCAGAATAGTACAGGCAGCAATCTGAACATCCATTCTCATTGAAAGTTCCAACAAAACACCACTCTACCAAGAATCAAATACTTTAACTGTTTCCAGGAAGTAGCAAGAAAGAAAGATTTGAGCAGATGCCAGGAGATGTGTAAATAATAACTATGATTACAGTGGCCTTCCTGCATAATTAAGGCCAAATGAAAAACATGCTTTAGCAATATCTTCTCTTCTGGGGATTTAACCCCTGAATGAATAGGGTTGCAGCTCTGTTAGTTTGGGCACCTATGATGTGTCCTAAAAAGTGACATATTAAAAAGTTTAAAAGTTTGGTAGCATGCTCCTTTCTAGCTCCATCTCATTACTTTTGTCTCCTTCCCCCAGGACAGAGTTTGGCACAGTGATTCTGAACACCTGACAGTATGTTCTACAGGAATACAGCTAATTACTTAGACATGAGCAGCCTCATTTTTGAGGCTGAGGAGGAAACACTTCTGAGTCCACATCCGCCATTAATACTGCTGCACCTATTTCTGCAGGACAGGAAACTGAGGTGAGTATTTGCAAGAGATTACCATTCTGCTTCTTTATATATAAACGGTTTAATTCTCTTAATTAATAAATTTATTCCAGAAAAAATTCTGCACCCTTTCTGCTGAGGCAAAATTGCCCAGCATTCAGCACTGCTAAGTATCTTAATGATAACCATACACCTTTGCCTTAGAAAAGCTGGTATCCTGTCTGACTTCCAGTTTCTAGGAGTGCTCAGAGTAAAGCTATTCCCACACAAAGGAGTGAGAAATGAGTGGCATCTTGAATGCATCCTGCCAATATTTAGATGTTTCAAACCTTTAAATTGGGCATAATGGATGTTGATGTAAACTTTCTTATTAGAACTGGAATATATTTATTTTCTCCTTTCGATGCTAGTCTATTAAACACAGACTACTAAATCATGTTTTTTCTGCATAAAGCTGAAATCTAAATTGTTCTGGTGAGTTCAGAAACCACCAGGTTCTCACTGAGCTCTTGAAGTTCACCCATGCATGAGGTCACATGTGACTCTCTCATCTGCTACACAGGAACTCTAACATTGGACACATGCAATGGCAAGGCTGGTCATTTAATGCCTACATGTGTTGAATTTAAAAATAGGCTTTCACACCTCATAAAGTCAGTGATCAAATTATCTATAGAGACATTTGAGCATAAACCAAGAGTATACATATGACATTGAGTGAGGAGTTACTGATAAATCAGTATTAAAATTTATAAATCCCATCCAGTTATACAGATTAAAATCTAGAAAAACAGTTTTGAAGTCCAGTGTCTACTACTTGGCAATATAATGTGCTAGGGCACATAACTGCAAGGAAACAACCATTACCACTGACTGGCTTTCAAACTGACTGAAAGGTGTGACAGAATTGAGTCATTATTTTCTTTTCAAAAGCATTAAGTATAATAAATTATCACAGGGTCACCCCCCAGGGACCAGAGTGCCATCCTCAGTCTTTAAGAAATGACACTGAGCTTGGAGAAAAGCTTACAACTTCAATAGAGCTTTACATCATCCCAGGAGTGCACAATATTCATGCTTTAAGGAGCTTGTCACAGTTCTCCTTTTATTTATGTAAACAGAAAAAAAAAATGCTTAAACTGTAGGCACAAACAGTGTTGTATGCAGATCCCAACAGAGGATTTATTTTTATTCCTTCTTTAATTTTTTCCCCCTACATAAAAGCTGTCTACATGTAGGTGACAGGAAATGTTCCCTATCTCTGCAAAGACACAAGAGGAGAATTTCAAAGATAGCAGTAACTATGAAGTTTTACTTACTTTGGCATTTCAAACTGTGTGTCTGATTTAGCTGAAAATGAAGAAGTCTGAGGCAGACTAAAGTTTTCTCCATTAAAGAGTCCTCATTTTGTTTTTCATGGTGGGATAGAGGAAGGTCAGTGTATGTTAAAATATACACTTCTGGATCAAAGCCCAGTTGATTTTGAGCCCCAGGAACTGTATATTGAAGCTGACCAGTCTCTTAAGTGCCAAGACTTTTTCCTTATTCCCAACTGTACCCACACAGCCAAAGCCTGCCCTATAAATTGAAGATATTCACTTGTTCAAGAATCACCATTAGCACAAGAGGCTTGAAAGATGCCTGTTTGCTAGGAGAAACTGCAGTTACATACGTTGCAGCCCATTTTTACATCTTCCTACTTCTAATTTCATGAGGGATTGAATATTATCTGTGGCAGTAATATCTGCAGAAGGTCCTGGTCCCACATTTGTCCCACAGGTGTCCTCCAGCCACCACAGAGGGGCAAAATCCCTTCTACAAAGCAACATACATTTGTTGAGCTGGGTTTCTCCCCAGCAGTGTGCCAGAAGCTCAAAGAGAGAACTCAAGGTGACTAAATCAGTGTCAACTTTCTAAAGTGCTCTCCTTGCTAAAAACCAACCAAACAAAGAGTATGTTTTTCTTTCACCCCAAGAGCTCTGCCATGGGTAAACTTTGTCCCCTGCACAGCTGGAGCCATCCCCTGGCACAGGCAAGACTCCATGTGTCAGGATCCCCTTGCACCCTGCCAGGTGTCTCCAATTGGTCTCAGATGCACCTAGGCAGCCCAATCAAAGGCATATTTTGGGGCTGTCAACCAGGCATCTAGGTAGTCAGGGTGCCTCAAAGCACACTGGGCTCTGTCCTGTCCATGCCCTCACCCTTGGCTGCAGTGATGCTATAACCTGAATGTGGTTTTGTAAAGCATGCAGCAGAGTTTTTGACTTTTAAAGGAGTATTTCATGGTTAGTTGGACACACTGGTAGATTCTGGTTCCATTTAGCAGAGCAGTGTGGAGAAGCAAACCATAAATGGGTTAAAAGCAAACAATCTGCCCTCTAACTTTTGTATTCTCCCAATTTCCTCACAGGAGGAAAAAAAGCCACAAATATTGCAACCACCCTTGTGAGCTCACAGCATTCTCATGATGGGATCCAAGTATTCCTGAGGCTGTTGCAGGAGCCTCTGCTCAGAGAATGGTGCACTGTCACCATGTCCTGCATCAGAGCACTCTGCAGTTGCCTAAAGCTGCTGCTTGTGCATCACCACATATAAAACCAGTAGCCCCAGCAACTGCTCTGTGCTAGTTCCAACTGTAGGCTAATTTTGACATGAGATAATCAAGGTCACCAGGTGGGCAGCACCAGGGTATGGATACTCCAGAGAAGAAAATCTTCTATGGAAACACAGTCACTGTAGGAAATTCTGTTGATGCATCATTTTCCAAAGTGGTTCAGTTAATGAAATATTTTTGGGTACCCACAGCTATTAGAATAAATGATGGTTTCTATACTTTGTAATGACCAGGCCTTGAGCTAACAAACATTATGTATGAAATACAATTTTACTTAATTCAGTTTTGCTAAGGGAGCATTTAGTGGCCTGATGGACTTGTAAACCCTCATTCTTTTGGTCTGAGGTAATACAGTTTCTTTGCAATGCATAAGTTGAAAGTCCCGTAGTGATAGAGGCCTAAATTATAAGCATGACAAAATGCTCAAGAGAATCACAAATTATTGTACATACGAAAAAACCCCTAAAACCCAGTAATGATCATTCAACCACATGAGCTTGGATTTCAGGGTAAAAATGTCCATGTCAGTTCTGAAGAAGTGATGGTAACCCAAGCAGCTGAAATAGACAGAGGAAGAAGAAATCAATTTAGCCAAACTGAGTTATGTGGGAAGGTAAGAGACTTCCCTCAGATGTGCATGCTCCTGAAAAAAAAGAAAACAGCTCTGACTTCTAGACCTTTAAGTTTCTTCCACCCTGAGAGAAAGTGGTAGCTGTTTCACTGCTGAGGACAAGTCTCATTTGCAGACAAGAGTGGAGAGACTGAAGGAAAACACCACATTGTTGCATTTACATGATTTAACAGTCTAGAGGGGAGTTGAAGGGGTGTTCAATTCCCATCACAATAATAGTAAAAACAGTATTACAAAGGAGATCTTAGTCATCCATACAAGGGGTGGGTGGGTGTGGGTGTGTGTGTGTGGGTGGGTGTGGGTGTGTGCGCACATGTGCTGCTCTCCCAACACAATCAAATTGAAAATGGTTGCTTTAGCCAGGACTGCATTGTTATAATAACCCTTTTAGATGGATGAGCTTACAGTTTAATTTCCTATAAGTCCAGTAAAAGAACTGAGAGAGAAAGTATAAAACAGACAAAAGAAAAGTGAAATGGAATAAACCTGTTTATCTGGCTCTTTTCAGCAGCACCCAGATCGATGAGAAAAATCACTTACTGACTTACAGCTTAACTGATCTGAACCTCCTCAACGTTGTCAGCACTGGCATTTTATCCAGGTAGTAATAGTATAGTAGCAATTATAATAGTGAACTGGAACTCAGGGAATGCAATATTATTGCAAATGGTAGCAAACTGTACTTTTCCATGGTGTGAGGCCAATAAGTCTGTGCCACTAGGATTGGTATTTGTGCCTGCTTTTACTTATTTAAATGAACAATGTGGTTTTAATGTTTGTGAAAGTAGTTTCTAGTCTTTCTCCAGGAAGTATTTGAAAGAAAACACTAGATAGAAGTATGTATTTTTCATCAGTATACCTGTGTTCTGCTTTCAACAGACTGTGCTTAACGCCAGTTACTTTGAGGTGCTTTCAGTTTATTTCAGAAAGCTGCTGCTCCTCTTTATGGGTTTACACATGAGCAATCAGCCCAAGAACAGGATCATACACCCATGAAATTCCCCTACAGAAATCACAGCTGGAAGTAAAAACTTACAGTCCACTGTCCCAAAGAGGAGCCCATCTGTGCTGAGTGAGGGAGTGAAAAGGAACATGTGTTTCTCAGAGAGCCATATTCCCCTGGGACTGAGGCTGAGCACATCCTACATGTTTCACATAAGGAACTGAAGAACCCTCATGTAGATAAGGGCTCTGAGTGGTTTGCTGGAGGGGTAGTATCTGAGGTAGCCTGAGTGCAGGAAGGCATCATACCCCATTCCTACCTCCCTGATCTTCCCCAGTCCTCCCAACATTAACTTTTAATGTGCCTGAAACAGCGTTATAAACTGGATTCAGGAGGTGTACCTTCAGAGGCTAACATATCAAGACCAAAAGCCAAAAGAAGAGACTGAGAAATCTTCTAAAACGCCCTTCCAACCCAAAGAACCTCCTCTAGGCCCACCTACAGCAGCCTTCACAAAAACACAAACCCAGAACTAAACAACGATCACAATTATGTTTTGTGCTTGAAAAAACAATTAGATAAGTGATACTTCTAAGAAAGCAAACTTTTTCTCTAAATGCTTTCTACAGACTTAAACACTTTCTGAAATACAGCGGCTTGCAGCTGGAGAAAGAAAATGACACAACATTTATATGTCAACATTAAGAATTATGCTAAACAGTTTGATGGGAAGAAAGTGCAGTTTTCCTGAAGAAAAAACTCTAAAGAAAGAACTCACAGATTTTGGAAGCAAGATCCAGTGTACCAGATGTCTTTGATAAGGCTAAGTAATTTCAAAACTTTCTTCTTATTATTACAACTTGCTCAGCTTCATAGGATTCAGCAAAAGTCAGTGCTTTTCTCAGAAAACTTTTGCATGGCCCTTTGTATCTCTACTACAAACTTGACCAAAAATCCACTGAAAAAAACCCAACCAAACAAAAACCAAACAAACAAAGAAAGAAACAACAACAACAAAAAAAACCACCACCACTCCTCATTTTCCAGTGGGACTGAGTTGGATGGAACATTTTATGCAACTGGAATAAATGGCCAAGGAAGAAGTAAAAGATTATTGAGGATTTCTTAGGAACAAACTGCAAGACACCATTGATTCTTCACCTTTAAGGAAGTCAGCATCTTTTAAAAATCCAGGATGCTTTTTTTTTTTTTTTCCAATCTGATATAACATTAACTACTCCAAGTTCTTGCATCCCTCTGATGTTATTACCCAGCCCAGTCCTTGGATGCTATCAGATTCCCTTTTAGCTTCATTTCCCTTGGAAGGGACAGAGGAAAGATGACAGAAATAGCAACAGAGAGTAAATAACATTAAGGATGATATTAGTAAATATATTTGTTTCCTGTCAGTCTCAATACCAACTGGAGCAAGGTGATAAGAACTACCACTCCTGACTCTTGTCAGGGCTCTTGCTTCCAGTTGTGGCAGACCAAGGGAAAGAGCAGACGCCTCCTTGGGAACAAGAGAGAGGATAGCTGACAGTTGCTTCTTCTTATTCTTAATCGAAAACAGAGGCCATTTTCCTTTGCAAAGCACATTGCCCTACATTTCTCTTGTGACATAGGATCTTCCTGCTCAGCCTTGAGGTTTGTCATACTTCACTTTTCCCAGCTTGGTAGCTACAGCCAAAGACCTTAGTCAACAGTGGTTTAAGGCAGACTGATTTCAGATCCTACAGATCCTGTTGGTGAATCCTATAAGGAACAAGATCACTTTTCCTTTGACCAAGTCTACTTGTTGATTAAGCACATCATTCTGTAGGAACTGACATACTAGCCTCTGGAAAAAAACAAGAGGCATTTGGACAGATGTATCTGTCCCTACTGTCCCTATACCTTTAAGATGATTAAGTTTAGTTCTGGAATTGCTTGGCCTGAATGGTCTTTTGGGGAAAGCTTGGAAAAAACGTTCCTTGAAAAAGAAAAATTATTCAACAAAAGGATTTAATTCCGCCTTTAGTACAGAGCAGAATCTGCTATTAAAACAGTCAAAGTACAGTTTGGTCAAGGCAAAAATAAAGGTGAGTTATGTACATATTTCAAATATATAGTCATGTGGCATATCCTTTCAAAGGAAAAGACTGTCAGACTATGATGGATAGATCAGCTGCATGAGACTTTCAGTTATCAAAATGTGGCAGTGAAACAGTTAACAGGTCTGGCTTTTACATTGTCATAAGGAGACTTCATTGCTAGCATCCCACTGAGATGAATGAAGGCAGCTTATGTCTAGTGTTATTGTTTCCATGTGTTTGGCTCCAGACTCAAGCCAGCATTCCCTTCAGTTTATACTTGAAAGGTTATCTTCATAACCAGAAGAGACAGAAACTCTCTGTAAATATATGTATGTGTAAAGAGGAGGGCAAATACAGGTTAACTCCACTTATTGAGTTCCAGCTTTCTCAAATTAATGTTTTGATAGTTATAGCAAAAAGAATTTTGTTTACAGAAGCCTCTGATTATCTGAGTGGCAGACATGTCCCTTACAGAACATTTTCTCTGTTTTAGATATACGGGGTGATCTGATCAATACTAACATAACATTATCTTGTGGTTGATAATTTTTAGTCTTTTAGGCTTGGCAATGAAATACCAGCTAACAAAGAGCACAGCAAAGTATGAAACAAGGAATTGCAAATGGAAGAAAAAAAGTCTGAGTGTAATTTTGAAAGGGAAAGGCAAACAATCTGCATTTTGGCAAATGCAAATATACTGCTTGTAACAATAGTGCTCCAGAAGGAAAATGTCTGTAAAGACTGGAAGTATTTCAGTTGGCTTGAATTTTGCCATGTGACTCTAAAGCCTGGGGATTTTTTCCACTTTCTCCATCAGTAATCTTACACTGAAGTTTCTCCTCAGAAGAGCACCCATAATTGTTCATTACCTGTGCTTCCCTGGAGACAAGAAGGAATCAGAAACAGCTCATGCATATCAGTATTTTTACCCTACCTTGAAAATTATCTTTCTTCTCTGAATGACAGGATTAAGATAAAGCACAATTATAAAATTATTTCACTTTAGGAACACTAAAAGTGTTTCCAGCAATGTCTATTTTTTGTTATTTTCTGTAGTACTAGTTAATAGCTCAGGATTTTTCTTCTTTAGAATATGAGATTTTTCTTTTATTTTAAAACGGATCTATGAGGATATGCTTCCTCAGACATCTGGCAAGAAAGGAGGTAATACATTGACAAGGGTGATGTAGTACCTGACTTCTAGGCACTCCCTCTTCTCTTAAGTTAGTAAAAGCCTCATAGAGAGGGCCATTGGAGCCATATTGGAGTGGTCTCAGTTCCAGCCTTGTCCTGAGCCTGCAGTTTCTTGCCAGCAAGAGGCCTCCAAGAGCTTAACACTGCCATGAAAAAATATGGGTTTAGGTGGAATTTAAGATGTCTGAATACAGTCCCTGGGAGCTCAGACCCACAAAGCAAGCGAGTCTGCAGAAGGAGATGGAGACCTCTTTACTAACTGGAATGGGGAAACAGGGCTATGCCTTGACATTGATCATTTTCAGAAGCAGATGCAGAACAGAACTTTAATACTTCTCTTCTGTGGTAGGTCCTTCTACAGGTACCTCAGTCCAAAGCTGAAGACGACATATCGTTGTTTGTATGCCCAACAGCAAAGGCATAGGCTCCCTGAGGGGCTCTACAGTCCCAAAAAAATTAAGTGCTTAGATAAATTAGGGCTGTATGGATAATCTGAGAATTGCAATTCTTGCTGTAGGCACCAAGTGTTCCCAGAAGAAGGAAGAAATATCTTAAATATGTAAAATATAGTAAAACAGAAAGTCCTGACTATTCATTATGGGCAGTTTTCCCTGCAAAATTTCCTTTTTCGTGGATTTCCAGTTTCCACAATGGAATTTTTTAAACAGCCCGAGATAAGGTAAACTTTTAAATGTACACATGTTCTAACAAAGGAAGCCTTTGGCCACCTCTGTATTGAAAGCAGCAAGATCATTTCTCCTTCAGCCTAAAGTGACAAGAGTGTTACACTGATCTACACTGCAATGCAAGAGGCTGTCAAGAAGCTATTCCCCTATTCATTTTATCTCATGGGATTTTACTAGCATTGACCAACATAGCTACTCGGGTCCATTAGCAATGCCAGGCCTCTAGTGCTAGTATGACAGGCTTTAGCAATAGCTGTTCAGTGAAACTAGAAGTTGCTCATGATTCATATTCCAAACATTGCAGACAGTTAGAATAATGACATTTGCTGAGGTTTGAAAGGTCTTCCAGAAAGCCTGCAAGGCCTGAGCAGAGGATGCAGACGAGGTGTTCCAGAGAAGACAAGCTATAGGACAGGGTGACTCATAAAGGTCCATCCTTTCAGCTGTTGTTATGGTGGCATATTACTTGAACAACCTTAATTGCCTCTCAATAAAGGTTTATTTTTATGGGTGAGAAGCAGGAATGAACACGATTGTTGATTTTTGGTTTTTTGATAGAGATACTGAAAAAACAGGCTACAATCAAATTCTTATCATTAGTTAATGACAACAGAAGAAATGAGGCTAAAGCAGTAACAGAGAAAAATTAGCCTACATGGAGAATTTCTCATTTGCAGGGTTACACAGAGATGGATTTTTGTCTGCAAAAATTTTAATCAAAAATATAGAAGTTTAGACTAGATAAATTTCCAATTAAGATTGTTCTCAGGATGACAAGTTTGAGATGCAGGATGGACTAAATTCTCCACTCCTTTCAGCTAGGTCTCTATCCATTCTTCTTTATGCACAACATCCTCCTGTCCTTGAATGACTCAAGAAAAACTACAAAAATTGTTTGGGCTATTTTATGACCCAGCTTTTACTCTTTTGTTTCCCTGGCCATCCCTTCTCAATCCTCTGGGACCACAAACTGTCTCTCTTGATGGCAAAAATTTAATAAGAACCAAATTTTGATCTTAGTTGCATCTATTCAGCTCCAGTCTAATAAACAGCATTATGTGAGTGAAATGGTAATTAGATAACACAGCTGAGGTTAAATGTGAAGGGATTTGTTCACTCCCTCTCATACTCCTAAGTCTCAGGTTCTCCTTTATGGCTACATAGCATACAATGTTATACTCCCAACAGAACAGAGAAGGCAGTAATCGTCTCTGGAATGCAGGGTTGGAGTTCTTTAGGCTGCTGGGTGGGGAATACAATGATGTGGCAGCACAGAGCCTCAGTTTCAGCCTCATGACTTCTGTGAATATCATCAAATTTATCCCTTCAGATCTTAAATTTGAAAGAATCTGTTTCAGCAGAAACAAACTCACAACAGAAGTGCATGCAAGAAGGAAAATAACATTTGAAAGAAAGAAAAGAGATTATGACCAGGTAACATTGCCTGAATATGTGAGAGTTTCTACTATGCTTTTGCTTGTTTTCACATTTCATGTTGGCATTGAATACTGTGCAGGACTCACCTGAGAGGTGAGGCATAATCACTCAGACCAAGGGAATTAAGATGGTCCTTAGTGCTGCCTCCCGAGAGACAGCACAGCAATGAAGTAAACTGTAACATAAGGCAGAAAATCAGGTTGCTCTGCCTCAGAGGAGTATTAACCATAGTGTTTTACAGAGGCTCAAGCTTTCCTTATGCACAGGACAACTGTGAAGACAGGATCCACTCTGTCTTGAGGTGTTAAGCAGGAGAAACCAGTAAGAACACCATTTCCATCACACTAGCATTGCATAGCAAACACTGTGGAGGACTCTCCTCTCCTTTCTTCTTCTTTCCTTGGCACTGTGTTAAAGTCATCAGCTTAACAGCTGCAGGGGACACACATAAAGGACAACCTTAAGCCATTGCTGCAGGCAGACACTCACTCCAGCCAACACACTGCCTTCAGAAAGCTATCAGCAAGAAACCAGCCTAGCAAAAGCTTCACCATGGGGAAAGGAGACCACTTCCAACTTCCAGGAAGAGAGCAGGCAACAGTGATGTTGTATCACTGAATACAACAGTAGGCTCTGCAGAAATGCCCCCAAACTAGACCCAGATCACCTCGAGGCTAGAAAATTTCTACAAGGCAGCTATGTCTGTAATTTCTTACAGATCAGATCTGTAATTTCTTACAAATCAGTCATACAGATTTCAAGGTATTACACTTCATCTTCAAAATCTCCCTCAGACACACCTCCACGTGAGAAGGCTTGCCCAGAGACCACACACAATTTATCTCAGCTGTATTACAGACTTACCAGTTTTTATATTATGGAATCTTATTTTTTAGGTCTTCTTATTTCTTAAGGAGACTTTGAGCAGTTGTCACAAAAGTCTAGTCATCTTCCTCCCAGAAAGGCAGATTTAATTTGTGGGTGCTTCTATTCAGTTTGAAGTACAAAGACAGGATCTTGTTGACAGCTGGGAAGAAATACTTAAAGACTTAATTACCTTCCCCTTCTCTGACCGAATGACTACTTAAAAACAGCTGCAATGGAGGTAGTCCTGTGGTAGCATGCTGCTTGGAGGAGTCTTCAGGTCAAGCAAAATTGTGTAAAATAATAGTGAAAAAGCAATAAGCTAGAAAATTATAAAATAGAAATATATAGTCCTTTTTCTTCTTTTCATTGAGGTCTTGATTTGGAATCTACAGTGGAACTAAGTATTTACAGAAAGAAAAAAAAAAAAAGAAAGGGTTTTTTTTTTAGGTACAATTTAAGATGTCTTGTTTACTATTTAAGATTTATGAATATTTGAGTCCAGTTTTCCTGGACAAATCACAGCTATAAGGAACAGTGTTCCTAACATGCAGGATTCAGGTAGGCAACATGTATGGGGTTATCTCTGTGGACTCAAGACCCTATATCTGTACTGTGTGGAGAAAGCACATGTGGTTTTGTGTAAAAAAAATCTGCCTAAAAATATAGGAGTGCCTACCTGACTAGGACTATATGACTGATTTACTGTAATTCTCCTCTCAGGCTGTAGGCAGTCAGGGTAGTTGGTGATGCTGTTAGCATCTTTTGTATTTTGTGTGCCTTGAGGAAAGAACAGGAGGGAGCCAAGCGATTGGGAGGACCTGTCCCTTCTCACTGTCCATTGTTTCCATGCAAGTCTTTGATACTTTTGGAGAGAAGGAGGACATAAATCTTCAGGAACCAAAGAGGAGCTTGATCCCATGGTACTGTGGAGCAGGGTAAAGAGCAATGGTGACTTCATATGTTATTCACATAGTAAGGCAGGAAGAACTTCCCTCTAGCTGTGTTTTTCTGTTAGGAGAATCAAGATTGTAGAGCTCTTGCATGGCCGTTAAAAAAAGGTCAAATTTAATGTCTGCCATGTCAGTAATTTAACAGGTAGGCTATAAACTAAAAGAGCTTTGGGAGAAAGAAAAGCACTCTGTGTGTGTGCCCCAAACTGCACATGTATACCTCTAACAAGACACTAGTTTGAACCAGAATATTTCCTGTTGTTAAATTTCAGCCCCCATTTTTTAAAAGCCTTTTCCCTTTACATGGAAAACAGCATGAGAGAGGATTTTGTGACTGCCTGATGAAATTTCTACACTGTTTTGGAAGAAAAAATATAAATCTGCAATTCCTATTTGTATGTCAGAGTCTTCTGTTAAAATCACTGGAGATTTTTTGTCCTTTAGGCTGAACTCAAAGAGATGCATTAAAGTGGCTTGTACAAAATGGAGCTGTTAAGGAAGAAAGGTAAAATGGATGTCTTTGGGCTTTTCCTTGTTTTGGGCCACCAGAGGCAAGTTCTGAAAGAGGCTGCCTGCTTTGAAGTGGCTGACTGCAGCTTCTGCCTGCCTTTGCCACACAGACTGTGTGAGGGTGTGGTGCGGAAGGAGCAGGAGGAGTCCTCCCTGACCTCAGGATGAGTCTACTGAAGGCCAAGACAGCTTGATGCTGGGCAGTGACAGAAATCTTCTATAATGCACAGTAACATCTGGCCCATGTCATCTTTTTTTCTGGTTCAGCTGATGCCTTTTATCATGTGAAAATACTAAAAACTGATGCAAAGCCTCCATAATTGAGGCCATTACAGTTTTGGGGATTTTTTTATTACTATTTGAAAAAACCTTTAGATTTTGCAGCTCATGGAATATAAATCTGCTCTTCAAAGTAAAGGAATGCAGCTTTCTGGAGCTGGGACCTGTCACATCTCCTATAAGAAGGTAGACAGCCTGACTGATCCAAGCTCTATAATTGCAACAGCCAAAGAAAGGATTTGCTTCTTTTTCCTTTCTAGGTCACACAATATGAAAAGACAAACTGTCTGTATAGTGTCCCTCAAAAACATATTTCCATGCTATCCTTTCTGCCTAATCCCATTCCTGTTGAACAAACAGAGCAAGAGTAGAAGTTTAGACCTTGTCTTGCACTGTGGAGCACTTCACATATGTCTCTCCCAGAGCTCTTGTAGATGTTACTTATGTCTATAACCACTTTCTCCAGGCCCCTTGGGAGGCCAGGTTAAATGGCAACAGTGTAACACTGGAATGTGCTAATCACAGTGAGCAAGGAGCAGAGTTATAACAGGGTTATTTTAAGGGTAGAACGCCATAGCTTTGCTACAAGGAGGGATCATTCTGCCAGAGACTCCCAGCATATCCCCTTTGCAGCTGGCAAGTGGCTGCAGTGGTGGGAATGCTTGTAGTACTGCAAGCACCAGTGAGGGAGGCTGCTGTTTCCTGAATGCTGGCAGTGTGTGCCTCTGCTCTAAGGCACATGAACCAGTAGCTCTAGGGAGCAAAGGAGCTCATGGCTCATGCAGGTCAAGAGAAGGGTGCTAGAGGACCACTGTGGGATGTAAAGTTCTCTTCCTGGGCTCCTTGGTTTTGCTTGCTTTCATCTCCAGGGGTAGAGTGCCTTGTCTGTTTTTATAACCTGTAATAGCAGATACTTTTAAATGAGTGCATAGCCAGCCAGCCTATTGTCTGGGTTTGTGCCTCAGAACGGCATAGTGGGAAGGGCTATTGGCAGTTGCCTTTGTTAACTGTTTCTAAGGACGTGCGGTCATTAGAAGGATGAGGGCCTTTCTGTCTTCCAGGTGTTTTTATGGGCTAGGCCAGAACATACCCTGTTTGTGCTATGTTTTGCTTTTCTCAGAGTAACCCAACTCATGCTAGGCCTGAGAAAGACCTCTACATGCATTTAATGTGAATGGATTCTATGGATATCCAAATGGCCCCAATAAACAAGGGTGGGCTATCTGAAAATATTTTCTGGTTGTGAACATTGCAATGTAGGCTGAGACTAGTTAGAAATCCTGGCTTGTGCATACATATTTTCTCTTCTTTTAGTGTCCCAGTGGGGCAGAGAATCCCTGAAAGGCTATGAAGCATGGACTAGCTTTCAGAGCTTACTCCTTGCCAGCAGCTTCTCTGTGTGAGGCCAATAAAATTTGTTTGCACTTGACAACAATAGAATATTTTTGCGCTTCACAGTGTGTCTCCTCAGGATTAAGTGCTGTTTCGAAGGTCCCTAGGTCTATCCCTCCCCTTTAATCTATACAGGATGAAGACACCACCATTCCCTGTCTCTAGAACATGGTTACTGCTATAAACATTAGCAGGGCTTACAGGCTGGGTGGAGAGCAGTTGCTTCCAAACACTGACTTTGGAGGGGGAAAAGGAGGAATAAAAGCTGACGAAGTAGAAATTCTCTCTGCAGTCAAACATCTTATGGATGAAGGGTGTTCTTTGAGGAGGCATTGAGCTGTGGTAGGAGTGGGAGGCTGGTAGCTGTTTTTCCTGTGGGGCTAGGAACAGATCATCCGATACAATCGTCTTGTGTTCACCCCTTTTCCCACTTACCGCAGACGAATGGAACTTCCAAGGGGATGTGAAGGCCAACTCACAATACAGCTACATTCATATTCTATCTCTTCTGGTAAATGATGCTTGGAAAATCGGGTTTTTTGAGTAGTGGAGTGGGAATATGTGTCCCCTTGCAGCATGAGCATTTCTTTTCTACTTCCCTCTCTGCTAGAGATTTTTTTTAGAAATGGGCAAGCAGAGGGCAAGTGTTTTTATTTTGGCCAGTGTCTTTCTTTGAAACACACTATCTTCAAAGACAAGTGGATTATAAGCGTGCATCACAGCATGGAGTTGAATAGTGGTGATCAAAGAGGCTTTTGCGCACACCATGAAGTCCTGCTGGGTCAGAAAGCAGTGCTCTGTTCTGCAGAGCTGGAGCTCACTTTGGCACTGGGCCATGCAGATGTCTTTTTACTTTTTGAACTGGTCAGCCCCAGGTTGACCACCTGACATCTGGATGGCACTGTAGTTCCAGCAGCAGCGCTAACCCTGAGTGCACAGGAGGCTGGGTCAGTACAGCAAAGGGTTTTTCACCAGTCCAGTGTAACACTGAGAGGGGTCAGTCACTAAGGGAAACTTTTGGACCCTTCTTCTTTCTTTCCAGCCTTATGAGATAAGCATGGATGGTAAAAAAATCAGAATAGTAGGTCAGGGGTTGTGCATGGGGCTGATAGCCTACAGCAAATATAAAGAGGCAGAGCCTTTCTAAAGAATGCTGTAATGAGCTGGGGACAGATGTTTTCCCTAGGGTGACCCAAATACTGTGCAGGAGGGTCTTGGCCATGGCAGTCTCAGATGCCCTATGAATTCATGACAAAAGCTCCTTCATCGAGATGTGACACCCCTCCTGGCATGGCAATCCATGGAGCAGCTGGCAGACCCCACCGTGAGGGGGAGACAAGCCTTACACCAGCCTGGAACCACTAACCTGGCAGTTTGCTGACTGTAGCTCTTCTTTCTTCAGTGTCTTTGAAACGTCAGTCTCACACCTTTTGTTGTACTAAGCACATCAGTTCTAAGGCCCTTATGAAATAAAATACTGGTTCTGAGAAGGATAACTATTATAGGTCTTATGATCCAGAAAATTTTTTTCTATTAACTCAGATCTACATTGCTTAAATTATTTTGAAAGAAAATGACAGTGTCTCTATTTCAAAACCAGTCAGAAAGTGATATATTTAATACAGTTGTCTAAAATACTACACAAGACACTTAACTACTGTGCAATAAAAAAACCAAATAATGGGAAGAGTTATAGCATCCTCAAGTTTAGCAGCTGGATCTTTTTTTTTTTTTTTAATCCTAGGAACTTGATTTGCCCAGTTCTTGTAAGGGACAATTAAATTTAATGATCTACACTTCAAAAAATGACCTGTGATTTTGAGAATTTTAATTTAATGGTGTCCCTACTTGAAATATGTCTGAAGTGCTTTATTGTTTAAAATAATCATGTGTGATGGTTCTTGAAAGTCAAAATGGAAACATATCAAGGAGATAGAGCCAGCTTTTCCCATAAAAAGGGCTGACATACCATATTAGGGCAAAGCTATTCTTCCAGGCATTTGACTTTTGGCCTGAACACATATACAGCTAATTGCAAAAGGTGCTTCATCGAGTTTTTGAACAAGACAACATAAATTTTGGAGAAGAAATTAGAATTTTAGTTAGAACCAAACTAAAATCAGTTTCTGATGATGCTTCCTAATTTGTACAATGGCATGACATGGCATTTACATTTTACCTGTTTCTCTTCCATACTAGACAATTTGTATTGTTAGTTTGGTAAAAAATAAAGTATTTAATGAAGTTCTCTGGATCATTTATAGTCTGATGGGGTTTTTTTAAAGATTTAAAATTGCTGAAAACGTAGCAAACCTGAAGGGGTAAAGGAGAAAAAGCAGTAGAAACCATAGTACATCTTGTGGTTTTCATTGCACAGACATATTTCATGGCAGTTCATATACTTATTTGGTTTTGGACAGGAATGCTTGTTTGAAGGGGATGCAGAACAGCTTTGGATGCCTGTTACTGATAAATCAACTGTTCTGTACACTCACTGACTCCATTGGAGCTTTGAAATGTGTTTTATTAGATGAACAATATAATGAAAACCAATCAGTCTTGCCATTAATTATATTTAAATCAGCATTTACCACACCACAGTGCTATAGATGAGAGCTAGCTCTTGATCCTATCACATTCAGGGGCTCCATGTACTGGCACGAAAGTCAGTTAGATGGGTCCCATGAAAAAAACATGCAGAACTGGATTTTTGACATAGGCCAAAACTGAAGACTTGTTGTTTATTTCAGGCCATCATAGCAAAAGCTGAATAAAGCACAGCAAGAAAAAAATCAATTAGCACAGAAAATATTTTTATGCTCACGATTTAGTGTAATGTTCTCTGTATAAAAATCATGACTGGTTCCATTCTTTAATGCACTTAAACAATGGGTGTTCCTTAACAATATGTATAAGTCCTTATACATGCTATTCTATGTTTACATTGCTAAGTACCGGCAGCATTCACTCCTAGCTATAGATCAAATTAGAAGCAAGCCACAGAGAAATGTTTCTGAAGAGGGAACCCTTTATCCCCTGGTGAGTTCCTGTGAAAGAGGTGGCCAAAATCCAGCTAACATTGCTCCCCAACTGCAAGGAGACAGACAGCATTACACTGCTGGCAGTACTCAGCATCCCCAAGAAGGTTTTTTGAGCAGAGTCCAAGTGCAGACACCACCCAGGGTTGCACAGTCTGGTCCGCAGCTGGGGGAAGCCTGTGCTGTAACTTCTGGCTGTGGTGGTTGCTAGAAGACCCCTTCCAGGGCAGCTGGAGCCTCACCTCTTCCAGCCACCAATGTTGCTCCTGCAGGACATGTCGGTGTCAGTGTGGGTGCCACCACATCCCTGCCTGTCTATTCACAATTGCCCCCATGGGCCAGGGAAACATTTGATACAGACGCTGCCTACAGCATTGTTCTCATGGTTGCACCATGTCAGACACGTTGGTCTCAGGGTGAAAGACCCTGGGCACTTGTTTCCCCCTTCACCTCTTCCTGGAAGCATCTAGACTAATTACAGAGAATCACAGAATATGTCATGTTGGAAGGGAATCACAAGGAACATCAAGTCCCACTCCTGGCCCTGCACAAGATCATCCCCAAGAGTCATACCATGTGCCTGAGAGTATCATCCAAACACTTCTTGAATTCTGTCAGGCTTGGTGCTGGAAACCCTCTTTCAGTATCCAACCACCCTCTGGATGAAGAATCTTTTTCTCATATCCAGTCTAAACCTCTCCTGATAGAACTTCAGGTCATTCCCTTGGGTCCTGTCACTGGTCACCACAAAGAAAGGATCAGTGTTTGTCCCTTCTCTTCCCCTCACAAGGAAGTTGTAGACTGAAACAGAGTCTCCCCTCAGTCTTCTCTTCTACAGGCTGAACAGACCAAGTGACCTCAGACACTCCTCATATGGCTTCCCCTCAAGGTCCTTCACCATCTTCATTGCGCTCCTTTGGAAGCTCTCTAATATCTTAATGTCTAAGCTATATTGTGGTGCTCCAAAACTGCACACAATATTCAAGATGGGACTGCAGGTGGGACCTCCAGGTCCCTTTCTGCAGCACTGCTTTCCAGCGTCTCATTCCACAATCTGCACAAACATCCAGAGTGGCCCCATCCCAGGTGCAGAATCCAGCACTTTCCCTTGTTGAACTTCATACGCTTGGTGATTGCCTATTCTCTAATTTGTTGAGGTCTCTCTGAAGGGCCTCCCTGCCCTCAATGAAGTCAACACCTCCTCCCAGTTTTTTGTCTGCAAACTTTCCCTTCCTGTCCTGTGTCCAAGTAATCTATGAAGCTGTTGAAGAGCACAGGGCCTATGATGGAGCCCTGCAGAACCTTACTATTGACAGGTCACCAGTCTGATTTCATCCCATTCACTATTACCCTCTGTGTTTGACCTGTGAGTCCATTGCTCACCCACCACATGATGTGTTTATCCAGCTGTTGTCCAGAAGGATCCTGTGAGAGACCGTATTGAAAGCCTTACTGAAATCCAAAGAGGTTACATAAAATGACTTCCTTGATCAACCAGGTGGATTACCTTTCCATAAGGAAATCAGGCTGGATAAGCAGGACTTTATTCTCATGAAACCATGCTGGCTGTGACCAATTTCTGTGTTGTCTTTCAGGTGGTTTTCAGTATCTCCCAGAATAATCTTCATAACTTTACCAGGAACTGACATGAGACTGACAGGCTTGTAGTTTCTAGGGTCCTCCTTCGCCTTCTTGAAAATTGTGACAGGGTTCACCAGCTTCCAGTGTGCTGGGACCTCTCCGGACTCCCAAAAATGCTCAAAAAATCATCGAGAGGGGTTTTGTGATGACATCAAAGAGCTCTTTGGGGATTTTTTGATTAATCCCATCAGGCCCCATAGATTTGTAGGGATCCAGCTGGAGCAGCAGTTCCTGCAGTATTTCATGGTTGACTAGGAGTTGATCATTCTTGCAGTTATGGTCCTCCAGCTCAGAGCACTGAGACCCCCTTGGTCTGTCACCCATGTTGAAGACAGAGACAAAGAAAGCATTAAACACCTCTGCCTTGTTAGTAAGGTCACCATCCTCATCCTGTAATAGGCTGCACTCCCATCTCACTTTCTCCCATACAGAGGGAAAACTTGCTTCACTCACCATGGACTGTATAACTCACGACCTAAAACTAGCAACCCAACAATAGAGTATATAGAACAAATTTATAAATAGAACCTTAATTGTGTACAAATGATGAGGAGATTGTAGTATTATATAAGGCCATGACTTCAGTGGGGGTGGAGAATGCCTTTACCAATTTCTATTCTGACAGTTACCATTTGCAAATACCATTTTTGCACCAAAATATTTACAGCCATGCTTAATACTGGTTTTCAAATTTGTGAATGATGTTCATTTGTGCTGTATGTCAATACTCATCTCCTGCAAGACATACAGGATTTTATATACGTAATAAAAGTGGTATTTCTTTTAAGACCTGGTGGAACATCTCAAATTCTAGTAACAAGCTTGGTAAGGCTGCCCTTTAAAAGAATCATGAGTGACCAGGGAGGATTTTTGTGGGGATATTTTTTATTTTTCTTTTTTTTTTTTTCCTCTAACTTAACAAAGTGCCCGAGATGGCTGCAGCTCTATTAAAACTCCATCTGAATGACTGTTTAGGTAGAATTCAGTGCCAACTTTCATTTTAGCTTCAATTTAGCACATCTCATTAATTTCTCACATTCTTCTGTGACTGGGGATTTCTATATTTGGTTTTACTCTTGGATTATGTCAGACAAGCTGGAAAAAAATTGTTTCAGTTAAATGAATGTGAAAAAAAAATCTTCCATATGTTATCGAAATCTTCTGTAGCTGTTTAAGTGAAAAATGGCTAGCCAGAAATCTTTACATTGGCTTGCAATATAGCCTCTTCAAGAAAACACTCAGGTTGAAGAAAATTGTTTCAGTAGTCTTAAATCTTGTCATTTTTCTCCATGCCATGTAGACCTCTTTCATTTTCCCCTCTCCTTTTTAATTAATTTAGTTTTAAACTCTTGTTTAAAATGAGTTTGCCAAGGGTTCATTTACTAAAAATATCTTTAATGACATCTCAGTTATAGATATAATTGTAAAGAACCTCAGCTGTTAAGACCAATTGAGCTGAAAAAGGCAAAGTGGATTCCATTGCATCAGTATATAAGGGATGAAAAGGTTTAGAGTGTATTGACAGCTTTCTTTCCCAGTTCATACCATTTTAAACATCAGACCTGATGATCTTACTTAAGTCACTACAATGACAATTTTGCACATATACAGTCAGATTGTTTTTTGCTCTTTTTGCCTAAAAAAGTCGAAATAACATACAAAACCTAGGCTAGAAAGAAAAGTTGACTATTACCCACCTAAAGATCAGAAAATCACGGAGGCTGAGATTGCTACAACAATGATAAGACTTCATGCTGTCTTTATGTTCTTATAAAGCTTACAACCCACTTTGACAAAAGCTCATGTTTAGAAAGAGAATAAGCCTTTAAACTCAAGTGTTTAATTCCAGGAAAAAGTAAGACTTAAAGTAGCTCACTCTCTGGTCCACTAAGTATCCAATAATTTGGAGCCCAGTGGGATAGCCTCAGTGAGGGAGATATTACACTCTTCCTTTCCTACTCCTTCCCTCCTGCAGGAGTGAATATAGTGGAGAGAGTGGGGAGGGCTTTTCTGTGAGATAGGTATTCAAATCTCTTCAGCCAGGCATGGAAGTCTGCCAGCAGTTCCCAAGAGTGTGCTAACTCTCAGCTATTGTAAAAATAAGTACATAAAAACATATGTCGAAAGTCCCTCACATCCTTCCTTTTTCCCCTTTGCTGTGTTTCCCCCTGGCTAAACAAGACAGCTGGAAGAATGGCATTGGAAATATCTTTTCCAGGTAACTAACTTTCTACAGGGACCCTAGACATCAAACCCATGTGTGAAGTCATTGAGTCATGATATTCCCTTTAATATAGAGAGAATTACAGTGCAAAGTGATTAAACCCAAAATTTCTACATGGTCCACTACAGCATGTCTCATTGTCATGCAAAAAGCCTTAAATACCAAAGGAGTGGCTGTTCCCATTTGGTTAGGATGAAGTGGTAAATACTCATAGAATCTGGAAAAAACACCCTCACAGAATACTTCTAAAATATTAATCATTTGTGCAAGTTTGTATGGCAAACCAGAAGTAGTGACAGCAGTAGAGAACACTTCCCTGGGACTCCAGTTCAGTGCTTTGAGCACACAACACTCCTGTCTCTTCATTCTTTGGTACTTGAATAGGGTTGTAAGATGTAAGGGACATCAACCTCATTCTGTTCTGTTCTGATGAACACTGCATTACTGTTTTCTTTGCTGATCCTCTTCATAAATAACCATGCCTCAGATGGTTACAGGCACATGAGGGGTAGGTACTACTGAAACCCCTGTGCTGGCTGTGGCAGGTAAGACACCTTCATAATTAGGATGACACTACTAAAGTTTCCATGAAAATTGTGTTTGTTAAAAGAACTTAAGTTTTCACATGTAACTATTTTTGACAGTTTCTCAACCTTAGCTTTGTACTTTGTTTATATTTTCTGGTTTTAAGAAGAAACAGGACTTGTAACAGAGATCCTTAATCACTATTCTGCATAATATTTGAGTGGATAAATTAGAAATTTTGATAAGGAAGAGAGGAAGGAAGGGAGGGAGGGAGGGAGAACAAGCTTGTTCTGAAGTGCTGAGACTGACAGGAGTCTGATATCAGGGAATCTCAGTCTCCACCTTGATCAGACCATGATGATTACTCCTCATGGAGTGATGGAAATCTACCACTCTCCCTGGTGGTACTTTGGTGGTTAATGAAAATATAGACACAGCAGCAGGTGCCCAAATTTCCCTTGAAATAAGACCACTTAGAGGAGAGTGTTCAAATTTATACACTAGAAGAAAACATCAGATGAAGTAGTATGTGTCCAGGGTAGACTTAGTAGGTAAAATGAAGTAGTAATGAGAAACATAAAAAAATGCAGCCCAAAACCCACAGCCTGCTCAAATTTGGTTAGGACAGTGAGGTAAGCAAGTTGGTTATAGTCTCTCTTTATACCTATATATGCATATGTTTTATATATACACACTATTTTTTATCATGCATATATATAAAAGAGGTTATAGACTATGAAAAGGTGGACTGATTTTAGGACCTGAAGATCAGACCAAAAGAGAGAATTCAGTGAAAAAATGATAAATATCTCTCTTTCTCTTTATTTAAAAGAGTTATTTTCTTATTAATCTCTGCTGTTGGGCAGCACATTACGGACATGTTTGCCATTGTGTACAGCTACACTCTATACCACCACTTAGGTATATAACACATTTGCTGCAGGTCTGTCATAGATTATAATATATATCTATACTTGTAGATACTAATGCCAGGTGCTAAAGTATGGGGACATTGTTACTGGAAGACCAGCTTCTTCTCATGAAACCAGAATGGCAATACTTCAGTGCTGTTTTGCTTGTAAGTCTTTTTCTATATAGGCTTTAGTTTTTAAGGGGACTCTAATTTTGCTGTGAATGTATAATACCTAACTCAATAGAATGCGCCTCTTACACTGAGTAGTTAACATATAATGAAATGTTACTTTATTCTTTTATGAAATAAATATTAAAACAACTTAATTTGTTTCCAGAATCTGTTTCTGCTTACAGACTTACTGATAACTACATTAGAATAACGTGGCTCTGTTAGTCCATGTGTATTTTTATTTAGTTCGATGTTTATACATATGTATCTCATGAGATAAATTCTGGACAACTCTTATTGTACCCTCCCTTTCCTGTACATCAGTTCAACTTTTACTGAAGCACAAGACAAAATTTTCCCTGATCTCTCAAGACCTTTTGCAAATTACTACACTGAATAAATTCTAAAGCAAAGACATATAGGTTAAGGAAGGGATCTTGAGCTATATATTTTGACCACCAATGGCATTAACATAGGATAAAGACAGACTGTACCTTTCAGATTATATGTTCTCATCTCAAACCTCCACAGGGAAGAAGGTTTTCCACAACTTTCCTATTGTGTAATGTTAAACCATTGATTTATACTTGTAATCAGAAATCCTTTCCTAAAACTGAAGCAATCTCCTCTGAGAAATTATACTAATTATTTTTTTGGTCTGCCTCTAGCTGACACAGACAACTGATTTCTGTTTATTATAACCCTTCTCTGTGATGAAAAAACAAACTAAATCCTAGCCCTCCAAACCTCTCCTTGCCTGTTTTCTATGTAAAGCCTGTGTGTACTCTTCCCATACAATTTCCATATTGCCTAAGATTGTTCTTAAAGTGTATCTTTCTTAAAAGATACTTAAAACAACCCTGCTGGGCCCTTGCCACTGGACTCAAAAGAGGACTAATTCTTGACTGATATTGCCTGTGAATCACCTCGACCCCAGGCTCCTTTCCTGTTGTCTGGATAGTCCCCATTTTCTATTTCTGAATTAGATTTCTTTTCCTGAAACACAGTCCTTTGCTGAACTTCTGCCTGACTTTTGGATCATGTCTCTTGTGCTTATTACCATGTTAAGTCCAATAGTATTCGGAGTTCCCTTTTATGTGCTCTTCCAGTGCTCCCAGTACAGCAGCAAACCATTGACTGTTATACCTTGAGGTTATTTTTCTGGGTGTTGACTTTGTCCAATACCTATTTTCCTAGTTCTTATTTCCCTGGCTGTGTTTATCGAGAATGTTGCAAAGGACAGCATCAAAAATATTTCTGAAGTCAAGATCTATTACAGCTCATGACTCGCACTGAACTGCCAGGCTGGGTATACTGTCAGAAGAGAAGATAACATTGAATTGACATTGTTTGTCCTTGTGAAGCTGATTTTGACTATTTCTTACTATTTTATCAACCTAAAAATACATTTGCTGTGGTGTATTTTCAATTATCTTAGTTGGCTGCTTTATCTGTAATTTTTCTTGTCCTTATTTCAGTGTTGTGGTTCACACAACATCCATGACTCTTTGTCCTTCTGCCAGTCCCTCTGTTTTTGTTTTTACACTCCTCAACCTTTTTTTTTGTCTCTCCTCTACCTTTTCTTTTTCCCCCAGATCTTTTGCAAAATCATATCTAAAACAAATATCGTATTTATCTTTCTCTAGTTGTCCAGATTATCATATTTCTTTTTGTTGTCAAAAGCTCTCACTAATGACTCACAAATTGTTCGGCTAATTTCCTAAAGCTCTGTGAAATCCTTTGACTACTATTTTTAAAAATTATTCTTTTAACTTATTTTTCCCCACTGGCATGTAGTAGAGTTTTCCAAGTTTAACACTCTTGGTAGAACAAGTGCTAGATGTCCCGGTGGTTACATTGACTATAACAATTTTAGGGAAATTCCCTCCCAAAGCTCTCCCATGTGGCCAGCAATACAGAGACTATAAATATAGCCAAACCACAAGCATTTTTACCACTTTAGCTGATTTATGCAACATGATGGTGAAAATGTCATCAGGCAAGCCCTGCACTACCATTCCTGTCTATGTTAGAGGAAAATTTGGAGAAGTTTCTAAACTTGTGATTTGTAGGTAAGTGCCTCTGAGAGACTGGACATAGTGTGCTAGAAAACACAGCAAATACAACCAATTCTACAAACCAATGAAGCCACTTTTTTTCAATGCTATATGAATATGAAAAATCTCTAATAAACATGCTTTTTCTTCTATTTAATGCACAGTATACACATGCATTTAATCTTATTAGGCTGCTGGTTCATAAGGACTCAGCATTACAAACCATGGGTTTGAACCAATTTCCCAGTAGTTTCAGTCTAAGTCAACTGGAGTGCATACATTTTCTTCTGGTATCTGTCGTTTTTAAATACAATTTGGATAGAGCAACCTTGTTATTAGTATTTATTAATCATGGACTATAACTAGAAAATTCAGTGTGCTAAGGTACTTTTTAATAGAAAAAAATAGCTATGAAGAATCTTCATTTCTGTACTGTAATAAAGCTGATAACTTTGATAAAGAATGAACTGCCTCTGAAAGAAAAATCATAATCTAAATGCAAATATTCTCCCTAAACTAGGCACCTTCCCTCCTTTCCAAAAAAAACACACTACTCTCAAGGTGGGAATTGCTGCCAGTGTTCAAAACAGCCACTTGAAGGAGTGAAAATTATTTTAGTTTCAGTACATGAAAATGGCCTCAAAGCGTCACTAGAGAGCTATCGATAATCAGTTTAAAACTACATTTCAAGGTTTTGGGGCTGCTTGATCTTTTCACTCAAGAGCCACTTCTAACTTAATCTTTCTTTTTGCTTACAATGCCCATCACTATGTGTGGCCATGAAAATGCCCTGGCCACTTGTACACGGATGGCAAGGCTTTCAGTATCACAGTTCAACTTTAATGAAGGCAAAGAGCATGAAGTGAGAAAAGGAACTTGCAAATAACAGATCCTTAGTGGGGGGATAAAAAAGAAAAAAAAAAAAAAAAAAGGAAGTTGGCAATTTATCCCCTCTCCCTTCATAATCTTGACCAAGACAAATACAAATGTGATTCTAACAATGGTAGGAAGTGAAGCACACTAACCTTTCTGCATTTAGCTTGGAAGTTTTTTCAGAGTAGAGACTGTCTCTCATATATGTTTACACAATGCCTGGCACAAGCAAGACTCATATTTAATCTCAGCCTTTTGAGCCCACATCACAATATAAACACTTCCTAATAGTAGTAGTCTTACAGAAACGAACCTTTGTTTATGCTTCTGTTTAGAAGCAGTCCCGGCCATGCTCCTCCTTCGGGATTCCCTCCCAGCTGCCCACGTCACTGTCGTCTGCAATTCAATTGCCTTTAATGCAGCAGATTGATGCAAAAGGAAGCATGCACGTATGGAAAATTTTTAAAATGTCCAGTTTCCCTTGCAAATGGTGCATTTCTGACAGGGATGTTGCCTCACTCAAGTGCTGCTGGGATATTCAGTTCCCTTTTACAGTCTTACTTGAACTTGTGTGGCTTTCCTGAAGAGTTATGCTACAAGTGTCCTCATTCTATCTTTCTCACAAAAGATAAAGAGTGTGTTGTTTCTCCTAAAATCCTCAGCAACGACTTAGCACTTCCATCTTCTGCATATCTATGTAACAGCCACACAGAATGTTTCTCCAACTATTGCTTCTTGCAGTTAAACCTGGCACACCTACTATGAAGCATTTAGAAGGGAAATTCAGAAGTCCTATTTTGTTTCTACTTCTATATATCCACAGATTATTAAACTAATGACTATTATAACATATATGCAATAACAGCAACATGAAAATCAAGGACTTAAAGCCTCTTTAGATTAGATTAGATCAGATTAGATTAGATTAGTTTGCACTGGGATTTAAACAGAGAACAGTTGGCTTTGGATCTCTCTGTTTATTAAAGTTGATTGTCCTATTCTAACATCATTTGGAAGGTATTTTCTCCTTCTTTCTCCTCTTTGGCGAAATTTATAATAACATCAGAAGCTTCATAATCTTGAAATGACAAGTTTCTGTACAGGCAACACAAAAGCAAAAAATTCACCAGATAACACAGCTTTCAGTGGACATCAATGATGAACAAGACGTATTGTTTTTACATTGAAAATAGCAAATTTTTCTGATGATTTATCCAGATGAGCTTTTGAATAAATTTCAGCATCATCACTTCAGTGTATAAGCTTGTCAAATATTGGACAGACTCCATGTGATGGAGGCAGAGGAAAAGCCAGGACTGGTGAACCTCCAGGGTATAAACTCTCACATATATAAAAATGAGGCTAAGTTTCCAACAGCATTTCATTTTTGTCATTTCTCACAGCAACACCTGAAAGTTCTCCTGTTCATTTTGCCAGGTGGATGCTGCATGGAAGAATCAAATATATTTCTCTTTTTCATTAGCAACACTTACAGGGGAATTTTATAAGTGCATTGCATAGCTTAACTTCTTTCTCATAGATCTTGATGACAATAGAATGAGGCCACAATTAGTCCTTCATAAAATTTGTTACTTAATTTAATAAACATTTGACATTTTTTTTCCATGTAGGCAGTAACTCTTAAAGTCGTTAAACATCAGAATAAAATATTATAACAGTTTTAAAATATACCTGTACAATAACATCCAGGAGAAAGGATTCAGAGAAATTTTGGATTTTCACTCCACTGTTTTAAATTATCTTCCTGGACATACATTAGAAAGCAAAAACATATGTAGGATATGCAAAAATAGTACCAAGAGGAAAAAAAGAGAAAAAGTAATTTTCCTTCCTGTATTCTGAGTGTCAGTCCATCATTTCTGCCATTTTGATTGATTACCAAGATGGAAAATATTTGCTGCCCAGCCTCCTCAGAGGTGCTATATCTGGTAAGTTTACTTTAACAGGCTCCTGAACTGCAGTGTGGGACTTGTGAGTGGCCTAATGATTCATTCCTGAAAAATGTTACCTTCATCAGTTTTGGACTTGGTTTCATTGGTCGGTTTTGGAAGGAGCATGGCTCTGCACTCCAGTGGAAACAGTGTCTCTCATAAGTAAATTACATTTTTTTAAAGACAGAAAGGGGGTACTTTACACCTATGACAGCATTGCTCCAAAGGGCTAGAAAAAAGCAGTTTCCTCCTTTGGTTCCTAAAGTTTGGTGGTCGGTTTCTTTTTTCTGTTCCTCTCCTTTTGTGAAGGCCCTGTCTATAAAGGTCTTAACTTACTGGTTCTAAATGGTTCTTTTCCAGTGCAGATGGGTAAGTTTGGCTTCCTTTGAACAGCAGGTGACCCTCGTAAGCGTGGCTTTTGTGTCATCGAATTAATTTAAAATATTCACAGTCTACATACCAAATTTCAGAGAGACAACTACTCCAGTATAAACTAGCAAGTAATTTCTTGCAGCTATTAGAGCTACTCAGCAAGAACGACTTACCTAACCAACAGATCCATAGGTATTTGATCTTCTCTCTCTATTTTAGAAACTAAAGTGTGAACTTTAGGAGACAAAAGTCTAGTTTGGACTGTGCTTAAAAATAAATCTCTAATCAGTATGGTCTTTGTATTGACTGTGGCACTGGAAAAGACCTCAGAAGCTACCATTGCTAGACTCAAAACATTCCCTCTCCAGCACTCTTCTAGTGTGGATTATCATATACGTGGCCACAAGAACTATCCTAAGAATCCTAACTCCTGAATATTTTTACCTGCTTGGTGATAAAAATGCATACACCACCAGACCACCAGTAGTTTTCCTATACTTGCTGTTCTAAAATCAGAATTCTGTTAGGTGCAAAAAGAAAAAAAAAAAGCAAACCAAACCAAAAAGGAATGCCCTTTAAATCGAATAGATAGAACAATGCCTTTGCTATTTTAACTACTCTCATCATATCTTTCAGAACTAACATTCCATGTATCTTGTTTGGGAGTTTCTAACTGCAAATATCAATGTCCCATTTCACCTAGTATCTTGATATTCCTGTTCATGTTCTGGACAAACATGCCTTCCTACAGCAAAGATTAAGGGTAAAGATGTATAAGTAATACTTGTAACCCTCCTCAAGACTTCAAAACATTCTAAAAACATGAACTGAAGTTTTATGTCACCTCCATCAGATAACATTATTGAAATCCTAAAAAAAGGGGCATTCTGAATCCAAGTCTCTTGCTTTCATATGGAAACTGTACTCAATAATACAGGCCAAATTTACATATTATTAACCCTATACTTTTATCACAGGGCAATACTTTGGTCACTCACCTGTTTATGCATAATTACCATTTTGATCCCATTATTAGGCCTCCTCTATCTTCCCAAAAGGCAATGTTCCCACTTCAGAACAATCTCAACAGTTGCCTCTGTAAATGCATCGCAAAGCATACTGCTACATCTTCCCTTTCCCAATCCTCTAACAAGCAACAGGCCTTAGAAGCTCAACAACATGCTGGCTATCAGTGAAATACTTTCAGTTACCTTCTACTTCTTCATAGCAAGACCTCTTACATTTCTTTATTCGAGTAACAGGAAGCTGCCTGGCTTGCTTGTCTCTGCCCTGCTGGACACTGCAATGCCAATAGTTTCCACTCATTGCCAATTATCTGAAGACCCCATATTTGTAAAGAGAAGAAATTAATCCCACTGTCTGCAGTATGTTATAAACAATATACCATTTTTCACTTACTGCTTACTTCAGGAAGAAAAGTGCCTGCTTTATTCTATCTCAGGAACCATAGCATGGTGAAAAAAAAAGTGCCATAAGCTAGAATCAGGATGTTTTCAACTAAGCAACATCATTATGGAAAACACATTTTACCTCGGTCTCTTGAAACAAATGAACACTGAAATGAGTCCAGTATTACTAATGATGTCCTTTTACTACTCTTTCACTATACAAATAGCACAAAGACCAAACTCACAGGACTGATTTTGCAGGAAACCATTACCCAGCATTTCACCTTCAGACTAGAATGTGTATTATTCTAGATTTTTTTAAAGACAATATGAAAGCACTTGCAACTTAGAAAAACCCAACCAAAACAGATTAAAACCTCTGACATGTGTCTAATCATCTCCAATGAAGTTCAAGAGTTTCAAAGAGTATTATGTAATTAAAAAAAACATTCTGAAAACACAGACAACATCATAATAAAAAAGTAAAATACTGGCATATGCATCTAATACAACCAACAGGAGTTTTAAGGTACGTCAGAAGTTGATAGATGAAGGCTTGATTCGTATCCAGGGGTTGTGTACACAAGAGGGAAGGTGATGCAGAAGCAAAAGCCTAGGCTCCACTTTCTTCATCCAGCTCGCCTTTCCCTTTTGTTGCCTTGCTTCCTTGCCTGATGGCAAATTCTCTATATTAATATATAGATAGATATTAATATATAACACACACATGTATATATATATCCAGATACAAAGCTGGAGTACTTGAAGTCAAACATTGTGATTTGGAGTCTGAAATGAAGTTTAGATATTACCAAGATAGGCATAAAATTTGAAAGGGCTTTTGTACAACCAAGTTATATTCTTAAAAAAGGAAGACTGGTGGCTTGGTTTAAGTAAATAACCATAAAATAAGTAAATCTCTAGAGCCTCCTAGTCAGGCAAAATTAGATTCTGGTGTTTTACCTAAAAATATCACACTGTTTCAGCACAACAGAAGTTACCTTGTTCATAGCAATGATAACATTTTGCTTGAACAGAATTACAGCAACCCATGACACAGGAAAATCAGCTTGAAATCACACATTTTAAATTCACATACATTCCAAGAGAATTTATTGACATTACAATACTTATTAGAATTAGCATTTTCATCGAGGCAACCAATGTGATAACAAAAAAAAAGTATAAATCTTTCTCAGTAAGAACCACCTTACAAGTCACTAATACGCATCACCTTCGTTTTCCTTGTACATAAACAAGGCTGTTCTACAATTGCGCAGAAGTGACTATCAGTCCCTTGGGGACTGAGGGAGAATGTTCTTGCACAATTCTTTGACAGGAGGAAGCATTTCAAAATTCCTCAATTTCCACTACTCCAAGCCCTGACTCACATCTTCTTAAACCATAAAGTAGAAAACTGATATCATCAAATCTCGCCCAACTGCTAGGACCAGAAGAGCGGAAGCAACTGGTATTCTAAAGACGTATTTTTGAAACTCTACTAGTGTTAAGACTTGGAAAGATATTTCAAGTCGAGCCAAACCATAGAATGACAAAAGCCTCAAGCCAGAAGCCCGGGTTCCCAGGGCAGGAGCAGTTCTGCACACTTAGGAATAGGAAGCACTTTAGAAAACACCAGCTGCGTGAGGAAAGCACATGAAAGTTTGAGAGGTTAAGAAAAATTTGAAAAAGAACTTTACCAGCAATTATTTTCTTCATATGTACATACACAGTTTGAAAAAAAAATAAAAAGAAGAAATTCAGGCTTCTCTTCAAGAATCCTTGGATTTAAATATATATATATTTATTAGAAAGAGACATTGATTCTATGGCCAAGACATCATGTGTCTCAGAACAGGTTTTTACAGCCATGTTATAAAAACCCCTTAGCAAAGAAGTTATGCACTAGACTTCAAACACATGTACTCCAAGAATGACACTGGTGTGGAGGATCTTGTTTTACATCCATTTATTTTTGTCCCTCAGCAATTATAGCATAGTTTCAATACATTTCTAAAGCTATAGAGAAATACCAGGGCAACTAGAGTACATACAAGCCAAAGTTAAAATGGTAGACAGCTGAATTAAAAAACAAAATAAACAAATAAACAAAAACAAAAAGTATGCATTCAGCAGGAAATCTATACTTCGTTCAGTTCAGGCTTTGTTCTTTAGGGAACAAGGTGCTAACGTGCCATTTTCTCATAAAATGAATCATAATTGCTTCCAAAGAGTTTCTGCTGAAAATGTAGGTGGAAGCAAATAAGTGTAACACTAAACTTTCTTCTATAAACTTAGAAGCAACACTTTCTTGAATCAATTTCCACCCTCCAAACACCACTGCTGCTTTTCTTACATGAACTCACTGTTTTATTAAGGCATAATATGCCCTGAGCAATATGCTGGAAATTAGCCAAAAAGCCAAACAATTAAAAGGCAAGCACCAAGTGATTTTTTAATAGACAAATTTGGAAACCTGTTTTGAAACTCACCTGTACTTAGGAGTAGCACTTGAGGAAAAAAAGAAAATACTGCTTTTAGTTACTTTGAACAGAATGGCAGTGTTAATTTCCCTTTTCTCCTTCCAGGCTAAAGTTTTCAAGCTAATAGTCTAAGTGCCAAAGTAGGACCAGCATAACAAGACGTAAGTTGGACGTCTGTTCTAGAGCTTAATTTTTAAGCAACTCGGCATAAAAATTTCATTGCCCCACCCTACGCAATCCAAATTAAATCTTATTTTCCTCAAGAGGCAAGACTCTCATACACTGGATGCCTCTGGTCTTAACAGCAAGATGGAACCTGGACAGGAGAATCATACACTGTACATGCTCAGACTGCCTTCCAGTCTCCCTTTTAAAGCCAGAAAAGCCTACAAACTGCCTGCTGCACTGCAGAGTTTCCCTTTAAGATGCACAGTATTAAGAGAGTCCAGGATCCAGGAAGGTAGTTTTCAAAGCTAGTGCTAGCAGCACACATGACTTTCTCTGTACAGATTTAGGCAATACTCGCTAGTCCCTTTAAGCTACCAGAGTATCCATAAAAGAAAGACAACCAAATTATACATTTTATTCACATTTATTTTTCGCTTTTAGTGTGCTCACAGAAAATTAGAACACCTTAAGCAGGAGTTTAATAGCAATTTTTGTAAGCAAAGTTACATTCCATCTCTAAGTCAAATTGGTCAAAGCTTCTCCAGTATTTACAAAAACATGATAGACAAGATGCTACACAAAAAAAAAAAAACATTGCATCTGAAGAGTTTTCCTTTATTTTCAAAGACAACTGGAAAAGAAAGCATTGTCTGCTGTAATCAAAAACATACCACAGTATAAACAGTAACCATTCCACTTATCACAGCTTGGTTGAGTTTAAAATTTGTGTTTAAAAGGTCCAAGATGACTGCAGTTTTACAAAAATGGGCAGGGTGGAAAGAGTTGCAAACTTCATGTGCTTCTGGATATCAAGATTTGTTTTTTTATACAATAGTCACAGTTAAAAACACCCTGCTGGTAATACATAATTACACTTTATTAAGGTCATAAACCAGCAATAAACAATAAAGCCTATACAACTTGTATTTCTACTTAATCACTGACTGATACAGCTAACATGAGATAAGTGAAAAGTTCCTATGGTTTAAATGAATTCCTAAGACTATGATCTCTTTATCTGGGTATTGATTTTTATTTTTTTTTTCCTTTTTCCTTTCCTTCTTAATCAAGACTTGTAGTGTTGTAAACCTTATAGAACATCTGCCTCACAAAATACATCGTAATAACTTTCTTTTAAAAAAAAGACTAACCCCTTACATCATTTCTGGCGGGGCGCGCTCCCGGCAAGGGCTGCGCGCCCCGGGTTCCCCAGTGCGGCCCCTGTCACTTCATTTGATATCCCTTATTGACCCACCCATCTCCTTCATATATGGGCATGTCCATAGACCGATCGGCAAAAGTTTCATAATATGAAGAGAGTTGAAAAGTATGAAATTAAAACAAAAAACAAAAAATTTAAAAAAACCAAACCCGAACCAACAAAACAAAAAGTTAATACTGATGAAAAAAAAACCAAAAAACCAAAATATAGAGGGTGGGAGAGGAGGGTGGAGGGGGGCCCCCCTCCGCCCGTTGGAATGGCGGCAACACACAACGATTTGAGATGGGAGCTGCGGGGGGAGAGAAAAAAAAGAAACGAGACATCTTTTAAATCAATCCCTGGTTGTAGACAAGTTCTCCGAGACCAGTACCTGGCACCACTCCAACAAACAAACAGGGGGGAAGAAAAGTCCGTCGGCGAGGGGCGGCGGCGGCGCTTACTACTCCGCCGACTCAGCGGCGGGTGCCTCCGGACTGCTCTCGGCGGGGAGCTCCTGCCGCGCCGGCTCCTCCGCGGGGGCTGCCTCCTGCTCGCCGCTGCCCGCCTCGCTCGTGGCGGCGCCGGCGCCCGCCGCCTCCTCCGCCGCCTTCGCCTTCCCGTCCGCTGCCTGCGGCGGCTGCTGCTGCTGCTGCTCCTCCGCCGCCGCCGATGCCGGAGCCTCTTCTCCCACCGCCTTCTCGGGGGCGGCCTCGTCCGACTTGGCCTCCTGCGAGTCCCCCGTCTCCTCCTTCGCCGGCTCGGCGCTGCCGGCCGCGCACGACTCCTCGCCGGCCGCCTTGCCCTCCTCGCCGCCTGCCGCCTCGGGGGCCGCCGCCTCCTCCTTCCCGCCCTCCGCCGCGGCGGCGGCGGCGGCGCCCTCGCCCTCGGCCCCCTCGCCGGCCTCCTTCTTGTTCTTCTTGAAGGAGAAGCCGCTGAGCTTAAAGGACTTCTTGAAGGAAAAGCGCTTCTTTTTTTTTTCGGGGTCTCGCTGCTGGACGAGGGGGTCGCGCCCTCCTCAGTCTTGGGGGAGGACTCGCCCTCCGCCGGGGAGGCCGGCTCGGTGCTCTCCGCCTCTCCCGCCTCCTTCTCGGAGGCGGGCTCCGACGAGGCCGCCTCCTCCTTGCCCGTCTCTTCGGCGGGCGCGCTGCCGTTCGCCTGCACCTCCTCCTTGCCCGCCTCCGCCGCCGCGGGGGAGGCGTCGCCGTTCACCTTCAAGTGGCCATTCTCCTGCAAGACAGCGACCAGCGTTACCGGCGGTGCCCGGAGGGTGTGTGTGTGGGGACGCGACCGCCCGGTTCCCGCTCCCGCCGTTCGCGCCCCGCTGCCTCCGGCGGGCGGAGCCGGGCCGGGCGCCCCCAGCGGCGGGCGGGACAAGCGGCGGCCGCCAGAGGGCGCCGCGGTTCCACGCAGCGGTACCGCCGCGCACCCGCCCCCGGCGCACCCCGTCCAGCCGCGGCGGCGGCGCGGGGCGGGGAAGGCGAACAAAGCTCGCCCGGCCCGGCCCCGACCCCCCGCCCGCCGCGGCCCCTCTGCGCCCGGGCGGTGCGGCGAGGCGCCTCTGCCCCCCCTCTCACGCCGCATTTGCATCTCTCCGGCGCCCGGAGCGCGGCTGGCTGCCCCGGGCGGCAGCTGCGGAGGCGGCGGGGGGTGACTGCCCGCATCGCCTCCGCTGCCGCGCGGGCCAGCGGGGGCACGGCCAGCCCGGCTCACGCGTGGGGAGGGGGCAGTGTGTGACAGCCGTGCCCCGCGCCTGCAGCCCCCTCGGCGGAGCTGCCCCGGACGGAGCGAGCGGCGCAGCCCCCGGCCCGCGGTCCCTCCCGAGGGGGCTGCCCGCGGAGCCCCCAGCCCGGCGACTCTGGCCCCCGCTACCGCACAGCCCCCCGGCTCCGCCGCGATAAGCGTTCCGCGCCAGGCACCGAGCGTCTTCGGGTGCACGTTAAGCAGGCAGAAAAGCCAAGCGGTGTAAGATCCTTCCGTTTACGAGCCATTGGGACACTCCACCATAATACACGAGGGATTGAAAAAAAAAAAAAAAAAACAACCAAAAACACCGGGCCCCCTACCCCCACCCCCCGCAGGAAAGATAAAGGAACGAATCATTCAAAGCCAAGCCCGTTTAACCAAAATAAAGAAATTATTCCTTTGCTTCGAGTTGCAAAGATAAAAGGATCGACCGTATTCTCCATTGAATGTGCCACTGGGGCATCAAAGGAAGAAGAATTAAACAGGATGCGAAAGAGAGTCCGTCGAAGTTGGCTTAAAAAAAGGAGTAGATTTAATAATTTTTTAATTTTTTTGGTTGGTTGTTTTTTACCTGTCCATTCGCCTTGGATGGAGATGCAGCCACTGCTTCCCCAGGTTTCTCGGCGGAGGCTTCGCCCTTTGCAGCGGTCTTGGAGAACTGGGCACCCATGCTGTCTTATTCAACAAAGAAACTCAACAGATCCAAAAGGAGGGGAAACAAAGAGCGTTGGATTGGTATAAATACTGGGCGACCAGCAGCAGCAGCAACACACAGACACACCAGAGGGGGAAAAAAAGAGAAGAGAGAACAGAACCGATTATAATGCACTCCTTTTAAAAAATTTAAAGTTGAAGAGATCAAAAAGCAGCAGCACAGGAGGGAGGGGGAAAAAAGGGAGGAAAAAGTCGAGCAAAAAAAAAAAAAGGAGCCCAAGTTTAGTAAAAAAGAAGTAATAAAAAATCCCAGATTTGTAGCCGTACTGTAGACAAGGAGAAAATGGAGAAATCTCCCTGGTTGCTAATAAGATGCGGAGTCCAACGCCCAAGTGCACAGATGAATGGGCTTCCCGAGCGGTGACGGCAGCGCTCCGCCCGCCGCCGGCCAATCGCCGCCGCGGCGCACAAAGGGGGGCGGGGCCCGCCCGCCCGGCGAACAATGGAGCCGCGATGGCCCCGGTTTGAAATCGGCCCCGGCCGATAATGAATGTGCCGCTCCGCTCCGCCGCGGCGCGGGCGGGCGCGCTGGGGCCCGCACAAAACACCCCGATGGAGCAGGGCGGGCGGACAGGGACAATGGGGCGAGGGGCGTGCGGGTGAGAGCGAGTGTGAGTGAGAGCGTCCCGGCCCCGCCGCACGCCCCCACCCGCTGCCGCCGGGAGAGAGCAACAGATAGTGTGTGCGAGCTCCGGGCGGGGGGAGAGGAAAGGAGGGGATTTGCTGCTTGCTTTTTTCCTTTTTATTTTTTTCACCACCTTTGTTTTTTCTTTATTCTCTTCTTCCCTGGGTTTAATTGGTCGCGATTGTTAAATCGCCCCCAATTTGGAAGGCATTTGAACCACGTAGATCGGGTTTCGTCGAACGAGATCACGAGTCGAAATTAGTAGGTCTGTAGGCCAGATGTTGCAAACGCTAAAGCAGCGGCAGCAGGAGCCGCTGCCGGAGCAGAAACGGACCCCTCCCCCACAGCGATATTGGCTTGGAATAAAATATTTTGTGATTAGCCTACGGCTCTAATTAAATTCTGCTGTCTGATTATTCCTGATTTGTGTTTTTAAAGTATTTTCTAAGGCGGTGACCCACTTCACGATTACATTTCCATGCACTCAAACAGTGGGCGAAGCGACGTTATCAGGGAAACATTCGCGCTTTCCCAAACCCCAGCCCCGAGCGTGTATTTACGTTGAATTTAAACCCTCGAATAAGATGTAACCCGAAACTAATGCACGCGAATTAACGGTGATCTGGAGCGCTTAGCAGCGCTGGGGTGGGTGAAATATCACGGACCCGAGTGATTTCCTTTCTCGGGGGAGGGGGCGGCGTGTGCGGGGAGCCGGCCGGCTCCCTCCCTGCGCGCTGTGATGCGAGGAAGGCTGGCCCAGAGCCCCCCTCCCTCCCCACTTCCTCGACACCCCCATCCCCTTTTAAGGAGCAAAAACGAGCGTCAGAACGATCGTTTCCCAAAGTCGGGTAATCTCCTACGAACGCCTCTTGTTTATAAACAAGGATGTTAAAATGATTCCGATAATGAAGGGCTGCGGAGTGGAGAGGCTCGGCCCAGACTCCCACCTCCCTCTCCCCGTGGATTACCGGGGCTGGCGGGACCGGTAGGCTTCGTGCGGGCGCCGAGAGCCGCCTTTCGGTAACCCCGGCGAGGGCAGCCGGCCGCTTTCAACAGCTACAAGGAATATTTCGACTCTTGGGGGCAAAAAGGGGCATATGGTTGGCGTTTTTTATGAGGTGCATACGAACGAACTCTCCCTCCCATCCGCCGCATTTCACGCACAGCCCCCTCCGCCGCCGCCGCTCCCTTTGTTTCGGCCGCCGCCCGCCCCGCCGAGCCCGGCGCAGCAGCTCCAGCTGCCCCGGGGGGCTGCGCCCCGCACGCCCATCCGCGGCCGCGCATCCCGCACGGGCAGCACCCGCAGCTGCGGGAGGCGGCCGCCAGCCTTGTCGGGGTGAACGCCCGCGGCAGGGTGGGGGGTTCCGCCGCCTCTCCCCGGGGCTCCCTTGGCGGGGCCGCCGGGCGGTTTCCTTGGCGACGGCCAGGGGGCGGCGGGGCCTCCATGGTGGAAGCGGGAGCGGAGCTGGGCGGGGGTAGCTCTGCCCGCTCCGGCGTCACCTGCGGCCGCCGACCCTGCCGCCGTGGGGCTGGGCTGGGCTGGGCTCGGGTGGCCGGGTGGGGCCGGGGGCACGGCGGCGGCGGCGGGAGCGGCTCTTCGGGGATCCGCGGGCGGCCGTCCCCCGGGAGAGCCGGGCGGAGCGGTGTGTGCGGCAGCGGCACCGCCAGCAGGAGGGATGAAGCGAGCTGCGGAGAGCTCACCTTGTGGCGTGACGGCAGCGCGACCGTGGAGCACGGACAGCCAGACAGCTTCCTTCGGGATCCTCCGCCGCTTCTCAAGGGGACTCCACGTGTAGTGTTTTTTCTGCTCCTTTTAATTTGGATATAAAGCAAATAGTGATTTTGGTGGTGGTGGTTTTGTTTTTTTCTCTTTTTAGACTGGTTAACAGATCACCTAAGAAGACCTGAAAGACCAAGATAGGACTTCACAATCGGTATCAAAAGGCACCTGTGCATGGGTATATGCAATTTCGCCGGCACGGGCATATGCGTTTTTATTTTCCACTGCAGCTACGTCTGAATTTCAGAGTAGTGTCACTTAAAAATTTCACAGAGTGACTGTGGGAGTTTAGACGGCATCTGCTTTGCATTATGCTTTTGATATGTTTTTCAACCATTTCAATGTCTTACAACCTGAAAAGAAAAAGAGAAAGAAAAAGCAAAAGCCCTGACTGATCTTACTCTAGGTGCTTAGTTCCACAAGTTCTTCTATAGAGTGTCTGGACAAGGAGGAAATCTGGACTATATGTACACTCCTGCTGTCAGTCCCAGTGCAATTAAAACCTGGACAGCCATCTCTAACCCAAACCCTTGAACGTGAGGTACAAATGCAAGATTTAATCCCTTGAATGACCTCTTGAGCCCATCAGCTCCGTGTCACACCACACCTTTATGCTCCAAGCAGAGATACACTGGAGGGGAGATTCCTCATTCTTAAACTTCTACTTTACTCAAGTTCCGGATCTTTTCATCTCCTTCCAAGGTGGAGAGAGGGAGGAGGAAGGAAAAACAGGAGAAAAAAGAAAACAAAACAATCCCTTTACCATGCCTTCCACATAACAAGTTGTTGTGGCATTTATGTGTCAGGAACAAGGATGTACCAGTGTGAAGTTGCTTGTGCATAGAGTGTTGGAGATTTAGTGTCTGAAAAAACGTGCTGTTGTCAAATGTATTTGTGTTAAGACTTTTACCACAATAGCTGTGTCAGCAGAAAATCATATCACCCCCCACCATGTGGCTTGGTTGGTGATATTTCTAAGAACATGGCAGCCATGACAGAAACAGCTCAAAAATTAAATGAGAGGAGACCAAAAATGAAGAAAAGACAGGGCTGGGACCTATTCTAAGGGGGGCAGCAGGATTCACCTCCCCTTGCTACTCCAAATGTTAAGGGTCCTGTCACAGCCAATTTCCTGTTTTCTAATAGTGTGTTGCATGCCCCAGATGAAGTTGTCTTTTTGCAGTCCTCCAAAAAGTGACTCCTCTCAGCCCATTTTGCCTGAGGTATTTTCATCTTCTACCTTCTGGGAAGGGGGAAGACTGAGGTGTGGACTTGTGAAATGCTTTGTACAGTGCTGCCCAGCAAATCAGCACCACAGCTGACTCACTGATGCTTGGCTGTGATTTCATGATCATTCATACTAAATCTGTGTCTTGCAGCTACAACTTTGATCAGGCATACACAAACCTTCCAGTCAAACTAGCCAGGTATAAGCATGGTACATAGTGCTTATGTCAACTTTACAATAACCTTCTGTAGGGAGTTTAGAAGAAATGCTGATAGCTTTTGGCCCAAGAGCAGCTGAGGCAAAAATTGCCCCTGCAGAGTGTTTGGACACATCTAGAACAACAGCTGAATGTGGTGCCACACTCCAGTTATGCGGCTACAGAAATTCTGACCTCACATCATGTCCTCTGAACCTGAATTTTACCATCCTATGAAAGCAACCTGCAACCACTGTGCAAACTCCCGTCTTACTAATATCCAGGTTTTATAGCTTTTTTTTTTAATTTGTTTTTCCCAATAATGTCTAAAATATTCATTTCCATCCATTCCTGAAAGACAGGTAAAGGAAATGGCACTTTCATTTGACAGTTCAGGAAAAGGAGAAAGCTGCTTAGTAAGCACTCCATGCCAGTATGGCAGCTACTCACTGGAGTCCCAGGAAAACCCAGTGACACACTCAGCTAAGGTAAAAGCACAATCATGAACAGGTTTTAACTCCTGTTAAAAATTGAAACATTTAAAAAGATGTCCTAACTGGCCACACATAGTTGGGACACAAATGTATTTTAACACATTTGCTGGCAAATGCACTAAAAGGCAACACACCCTGTCAACACCAAGAACTTGAAAACATGTTAATTAAGTTTTCACTGACACTTTTTTCCCCTCTTTTTTTTTTTTTTTTTTTAATACATATTTTTCCTCGTCCAGACAAGCCTTTAAAGAAAGTGAATCTATGAGTGGTTTGAGGAGCTAGAATACAATGTTTACAGAAATCCTGAAACCCATGTATGCTTTTTGATGTTCTCATTATGACTCTTCCCTGGGTGATCTGAGCTCTGAGGAGGTGTTGGGAAGTCTCCTTGTGTCCTGAGGTGCCCAGTGGCCTTTCCTCTGTGCAAAGAGGGCTGCAAACAAACTAAAATATAATAATCCAAGTTTGCACTGAGAGATAATTTTTCCCTGTGTGTTCATCTACTTTCTTGGAACTCCTTTCTTCTCTTGTCCAGGTCTTTATGGGGAAATAACGTAACATGCAGAGGACAGAAAACATCTTGCTTTCCCAGGAATTGTCAAACTGGGACAGTTCTGTTAATGGGAGAACAGGGTAATATAATCTGAATAATATTAAAAGTTTCAAGTTCTAAGTGCAGATTTGCAGAATAGTTGCATCTTTTCCAGTTTCTGAAAAGTGAGTATTTCACAATGTCTGAATCAGTGCTGATATTTCTTACTGACACATCTCTTCAGTTACTTTACTCTAGTTTGGTGCAATGCTATCAAAAGCTTTTAACCTTTATGTTGCTCACAACCATTACAAGCCCTTCACTAATATTTGCCAAGCTTTTATTAACTAAATACATTCAACGATGTTTGTTAAATAGGATCCAGGCTGTTTGAATGTCCAGTGTGCTGGGAAACTGAAGACTTAACAGAGCTTATATATTTTAAAAGTATCATATAGCTGGTCTCTCTCATAGCTAATAAAAAAGTATCTTTCAATCAACTAGAGAACCATGTTCCAGTAATGAGGCTGGTTACTTCTGGGGGAAAAAAAAATCTACAAACTAAAATCAAGAATAAGAAAACCAACAATGAACCCAACCCAACCCAAACAAAAATTCCTTAGATGATACAAAAGGAAAAACACTCCAGTAAAGCCCAAACCCCTCCCTTAAGAACAATCACAGCAAGAAACAATAACTAACAGGGGAGGTGTGAGTATACTACTAAAAGGCTGGTACTATATGCTGATTGTGCTTTAAAGATCACCATTTCAGCAGCAAAGTAAGGGCTTTGGGGCTCCATTGCATTAAGCGGTATTTGGACAAAAAAAAAAAAAAATGATAGCAGTAGAGAGTTGTAAACACTTCGCACCCGTCATTTCTAAGGATAAACACCGTTTTGCTGCAGCTCCTCAATAGTTATACCGGGCTAAGTCAATGCAGCAGCAGTCCTTTGCTCCCTGCATTCCTGTGCTCCAGTCCTACAGCTCCACTCCTTCCATTGTGTGTACCCTGGGTTTCCTCTGACCTGATAAGCCATTTGGAGAGTTAAACCAGCAGAAAACTATTCTCTCTCTCTTCACCAATATCCTCATCTGCTTCCCCTACCCCTCACTTTTTGAGAGGGAAGGGTCGTTTCCTGCTGCTTCAGCTTCTGTAACTCTTGGCCAGACAAGTGGCAGCAATGCAGGCAATAACCTGATTCAGCATCGTTAAGCTTCAATTCCAATGACATTTGATTCAACACAATTCCTCTTCTCTGTAACTTAGGCTTACTTCCATTTTCCTATTCAGTTCTGCTGGGATGAGTGAACCAAGTTAAAAATGCCTGATGAGCAGGTATTTTTTAGAATGGCATTGACAGGTGATGTCTCAAGTTTTTTTGAAAGACCACATGTGTTTTAATGTGTGACATATGGCTACAGCCAGCCCAGTTTTTCTGAATTCCAGCTACATTTGGAGGGGCCAGGACTTAGATAAGAGTGTAACTATGCACATTTATGCTGAAAAGTGTCACAGGGTGTGAAACAAAAGTGATGGACCCAGCTAAAACAAAAACCTATCTAAAATAGGAAACAGGAAGTATTTGAGCTTGACTCAGAGATTTGGATTCTTGTCATTTAGGTGCGGATTGAAACTGATCTAGGGCTACATCAAGCAGGGGCTCAGGGTTGTGGAATTAACAGCCTCCACATCTAGTGCCTAGGCTCTCCATAGGGTTCAGGATACCGGGTGAAAGCCAAGTTCCAAAGTCTGTAATTTACCCAGGTGGCAGGTAGAGACTGGTATTCTGAGTCTGGTTTTATGGTTCTCACTGCCTGAAAAATCATGCTACAGCCACAAGGTGCAAAAGACTAAGCCAGTACAAGTTGTTGTTGTTATTGTTGTTGTTAGCTCAAAAGGGCTGTTTGTTTCAGGTAGCTGGAATAAACGCTATATGGTGCACCCTAGTCAGCTTGGCAGAAATGTGTATGATCTGTACTTTTTGGTGGCCTAGTAGGGCACAGATTTTAAATCAGTGGTCATATAATCCCCAGTTACACAGAAATAAATCACAAATAGAAAATATGAAGCATTTGTGACTGTCTCAGAGACTTGTATTCCTTATATTTAGTGGTAGAGAAGTATATTCCTTTACTTGGAAGCCAGTACTCTGACCTCTTTCCTGCCGTGAGGTGCTTTGGCCCCTTTGAAAGCTTAAGAGGCAGTCCCCTTTCATCCAGCAGCTCAATGGTGGAGCTCAGGAAGCATGGCTTTAATTCCCTTCTAAAAAACCCTGAATCCCTTCATTTACCTCCCTCTGCTTTTCCCATGAAGTTCTAGGATGAGGAAATGTGAGCACAAATGTTTCCATTTTCTCTTGCTGAAGCTGTTCAGCAAAGGAATTAAGAGTTACTCTTTGACATGGAGAATTACATAGTAATTGCTCCAAAAAGCCGAGCATGATTCTGCAGTCTAATTGCTTAGCAGGCCTGCCTGGGAGTGGGAGACAGCTTGCCTCTGGTTCTTGCTCCACTGAAAATGTTACTGTTTTCTAGTTTCTAGTTCTTGTGGCAAGCAAGGGCTGGCTGTCATTGTCCAGTGTGACCCAGTGACTTCAATACAGTCATGATCCTGTTTTATCTCATTCTTCATCTTTCAAATAATTCGTTTGCAAAGTGGAACACTGAGCAGAGAGCTGGTATGCCCTGGCACTGTCATGCTTCCAGCTAGACAGGTCAGCTGCACAACTTGAATAGAATAAGAGAGGACTACATGCCATGGCCCCTTCCCTCCCACATAGGAGGACTTCCTTCACACTTGCAAGATAGGTCAATGCCCAGGTAATGCGTCAATTGCTCTGGGCATCACACACACAGAGAAACGTCCTCTGTGTTTCCTCAGGGAAGGCTCTTGAGCAGCTGCTTCTGAAGCAGTTTGGAGACAGGATGACTGAGGTGGGACATGGTCCATTGGTTGGGTACCTCTGGTGACACCTCTAGCGTCTTGTCTCTCCTGGCATTTTGAAAAGCAGTGACAGATCACACCTTCAATCTGCAAAAAAGTCTGATCTTCAAAAGTCACCTTCAAAAGTCTAGGTGGCCCTGCTTGAGCAGGAGCATTGAACCAAATGATCCCCAGAAAGGCCTTCCCATCACAGACATGCTGTGATTTTATGTGATTTTGTGTGTATTTTCAGTACTGCCTCAGCGATGCCTATACTCACTTCATTTTCAAGATGTCGTATTCCTGAGACCTTCTGCCTCAGTTAAGTGGTTTATGGAATATGAAAATTAATACACCCTCTTATGTGCCTCGGAAGAACAAATACACCAAAGATTGTGATGTGCTTTCAATAAGCAGGGCATACAAATGTCTTTGGTCCACATTTATGGGAAAGAAAAACTTTACAATCCTTTTCCCCCCTCTACAGTACAAATTACATTAAAGTATGAGAAAACAGTATCTGTAATAACGTTCTTGAAACTAGGTCCTGAGAAGCTGAGAAAATCATAGGTTTAATGTGAACCCCTGCCTTTATAAGTTCCCATGCCTTCTATGATACTCTGTTAGAGTCTATACAGAGCAGATGAAGTAGTGTCGTAGTAATTTTTGTTTATTCCTTTTAAATTATACTTTCTCACACTTTAGTAAGGTTTCCCATTTCCCCCCATGCAGCTATAAAAGTCTGACTTCAGTCTGTTAAGGCTCAAGGCACGCATGCGGTCTTTTATTGACAAAAGCAGATGGCGATTTCCCCTACAATCCATTTCCTTTTCCCTGGCTGGCATGTGAAACACAGAAAACATACTGGAGGGCATGCCGTCACACCACACCAGCCTCAGAACGCTCCCCTCACAGAGGGGAGCTCAGGACCTGGCTGTCCATGAAGGATCTGAATTACTGCTAACTATTTCACATTTGGCTTAGAGCTATTTTGACAATCTTCAGCTGTATCCTTTATTTCTTTCTTTTTAGCATGTAAATGTCCTTTTTATAGTAACTATTCTTACAGAATTTATAGTTCTCTTTTCTTAAAGCTTCTTATTTCCCCTTCCTCATTTTTATTTAATTCAGTCCCTTTTCATTTCCTGAACATACAACACTAAGCAAAGCATATATGTTCAAGGGGTGAAATCCTGTGTCTTCCTCAAATTATCTCATGATGCTGGCCTCTATTAGTTCACTTTTTTATCTTCAAAGTGGCAATTATGTCCTTTTTGTCTTACTACCCTTCATGCATATAAGGAACTCCGCAAAATGTATTATTATATTCCTGTGTATGCTTCCTTAAAAACCTTCTTTGCTATTACACCTACCAGTGCAAAGAAAGACTGGTTAATCCACTGATTTCTATTTTTTTTCCCCTTGGATTTATTGGTAGTTATTTTGAGTTTGAAATCTCTGTGGGATCAGGCCTGTCTTTGTGGCCTGACATTGCCTTATCAGTTAGCATAAGGACAGAAAAAGTGCAAATTTAAGCCTCTGAGGTGCTTTAATCTCGGCAGTCCCTGAGCAGAGTTCCCCTTTCTGCATCTTACTGAGATTTGCTAGGGAGGATGTGCAGCTCAGTCGGTGTGTGGGCATAAAGCCTGTAAAGAGCTTTGGAACAACAACTGGTTTGGCAGAGCACACGCAAGAAACAATTTGTCTTTCTTCCTTAGACCAGCATACATCATGGGCACTTTCATTTCTTTTTCTTTACCTCTGTCAGGATTTTTAGATTGCTTTTCATATGGCTGTGTTCAGCACTATTTCTTTCAGAATCAATTCCATTTAAGTTTTTCATTCATGTACAAAGAAAAATTTCTGAAATCAACTAATAAAGCATCTGACTCATTTAAATGCTTATGAGCCTAATATTGAATTCATATTACTAAAAAACAGAGATGTTTTTCTTTGAATCTGAATTTTATGAAACATAATCACAGGAACTTTTTGAATTCTTAACCATTATGGAGTTTGTCCATATGATGGCATTTGTGATGCAATCATGCGTGTTCTGGAAAACTGTGAGCAACATGTATGAAGCATTTCTACATTAGTAAAGGCAGGAAAAATTCAAGCCAGTTGGACTTTCAGTGCCCAGAGAAAACATTAAGCTGTTTTGAGTTCATCTTCCCTTCGCTGCACATTTGCAGCCAACTGTAATGCAGATCTTCTCCAGGCTGCAACTTCTGTGGTGTTGACAAACAGAAACTCACATACAGGAAGGTTCAAAATGGAGCTGGCTTAAGCAGGCAGACAGAGAGCATTTGGACTTCAAAGTTTATTCATTATAGAAAGTATAATTTGGGTCTTCAATGATATTGATACTAAAAATATCAAACTGATTAGCAAGTATTATAATATCAAACTCTTTGAGCAAAGTGGCAGTGGGTTTCTTGAAAGATTCAGATAAGGACATTTCTTTATGAGCTCATCAATCCCCAGTTAGAGCAGAGACTAGTCTTTGAAAGGCTTTCATATTCACCTCTCCTACCTTGCATCTCATTTAAAACCTTTTTATAGAGAGCAGGGCATGGGATGATTCCTCCCATCCTTCCCTCAAGGTGCAGGACTCCATTTCCAGAACAAATCCTTTTCTCTTCTCCTACTATCTCCCCACCCTCTTTCTGGGACCTAAAGGTCCAACAGTTGACCTTACACACACAGAAACTCCACCTTTCCTTGGCATTTGCTTGAGGAGAAAGAGGACCTTTGCTGCTGGAGGTAGAGGAAGACCCAGAAGCTGAGGTGGATTTGGACTTGACCTGTGGGGCATAGGGGCAAGGCACTCATATCCCAGATGCTCAGCTCTGCAGCAGTGCCAGCGAGTTGTAATGTCATTGTCCTTTGGTACTGCCATCAGCAAGCACAGCCATCTTGTCCCTCACCCTGCTGCTCAGGAAAGGAAGTTTTCTCTGTTCTGTACTCTTCGGTTGTGCTTCAAAGCAGATGATTACATCTTGAAAAAACATTATGTAAGATTAGAAGAAACCAATCTGTCTGAAAGGTTTCAGGGGGAAGGTTTTGTTACCACAGCACATGAGACTGAGAAATGATTGTGTTGTCCACTGGTTTGTCATCAGAGATACACATTGTATCTAGGTGCCTGGCCAACAAAAGTGTGGAAAGAGAAGGATGGCTGACCAAACCTTTCCCCAAGCTGTTGACTCCCATCATCTTTTTCTGCCAAGACAAGGCACAAAACACAATTTATGTTTGGGTTTTGATATAGGCTAGTGACACAAGGCTGTGTTTTCCAGCAATTGCTAAAATTGGAGAAGTGCTTGTAACAGGACATTCCTACTTACTCTGTAGGAAGTGCACATTGTGAGGGGTTAGGTCCTTCCTGAGGTGTTTCTAGTAGTGCTTTTCTGAAACCCTGGCTCCAGCTCACTTCCCAGAGTTCAGCTCTCTGCCCAGGGGTAGGAGAGTAGGGATTGTCAAATAAAGGATTAGCAGAGCGCAAGGTCCCTGAGCCTCAGAACAAAAAGTGGGCTTTTCACAGGCTGAGTCTTTGGATGTATCATAGTGTAGTGAGTTGCTTCCCTTCTGATGCCTCAAGATGAGGTCTGGGACAAATCATCCTCCTTCTTTTGTTTTCTCAGATCTCCATGGGGGGGCCCACAGAGATATCACTATGTTTGATAAGAGAATGAAGAAAAGGTGGTAGTTTTATTTTTATATCTGTATTTATTTTGGTTTTGGTTTGAGCTACTTGGAATCTCTTTATATAAAAATTCTTTGAATAATGATTTGTTTCCTTGGGCGAAATTCATCTCTGTCTCTGCAGAAATGCTGTACAAATGGGGTGCTCTCACAGTTGTTCTTGTGCAGTTATAAGAGTCTTCAGAAAGTAACAAAATATAAATCAAGAGATACATTCAGACCAGTACTTATAATTTTATTTTTAGTAGCTGATGATAGACAGTGTGTTCAATTAGATGTGGAGGAAATCTTCCAAACAAAATGTTTTTTCCCCCTCAATTATTATATTTCAAAACCCAAATCTGTATACAGTAGAAGTACATCTACACACTTATATATCTGTTATGCATTGGCTCACTAATAATTCATCATACAAAAACTCTTACAACTATCATTATGCTGAAGTTAAACAAAGAAAGTAGCAACTCAAGTTCTGATTTTAATTCTGCTTTACTTAGTATCTGTGTTTACATATGTCAACTGTAGATGAGATTTCTGAAAGGCATCCTTGGGAAAATGGGTACACATTTTAAGTTACTCTTACACTTCATTAACAAAGTCATGGTTTGGTATTTACTGGATCTTAACCACTGAAGCAGCAGATGTGTAGGATTAGGGGAAAACGTGAAAGGTAAAGTGTTGCAGTACTTAAATCACCACTATATTTGAATATTTCTGAAACACATCAGAAAATCACATCAGCTTTGGTTTCCAAAGAGGTTATTGAAAATGTTGTTGATGGCTGCACTTGCTGGTTACACTGTGCTTTTATTATCTCTATTAATGATATTAGGTAGATAGATATTGTTCTCTTTCAAGCAGCTTTGCCATTGTTAGTACCTGAAGCACTTTGTTTTCTGACTAATTTTAACAATAATTGATTACAAAGACTACATGGAAATTGTATAAGTTTGCTTTTCTGAAAACTGTTTTGCAACCACATCCAACAGCCTTGTGGAAGATCTGCCATCCCCTGTGCTGGTCACCTTACCTTGTTGCAAATATTAAAAATTATAATGATCATGTTTATCAAAGTAGCAGGACCAATGAAGTAGGGTTTGTCAGGGTGCTGGTCAAAAGCTGAGCAGTAGGTAGGTCTGTCTGAGCCTGAGGTTTACAGATAGACAAGGCAAACACAAAAATGAGGAAGAGAGTATAACAGCAGAAGCAGAAACAGCCACCAAAGATTCCCCTTCACAAGGGATGAGAAAAGGGCAGCTTGTCAAGGAACAGGACACCCCAGGGGAATGGAAAAGCATTAGGAGGAAGGCTGAGAGAAGGCAGGAAGAGGACAAGGTGCTCCGTGAAGCTGGGGAGAAGATCAGCCAGGAACAGAGCAAGCCTCCAATTTGCACAGATTTAAAAAACTTTAGGAAAACTTCCAAGGTGCAAATGCCCAGTGCTTCCTGATTTGGCTCCTGTTATTTCGGTTATCTGTCAGCTGCCTTCCTCTTTCTTTGCAACCCTTCCCCAAAGCCATATGGAAGTAGGATTAAGGTGGGTGGAAAGCACCACCTTTCTCCTCATAACCTCAAAGCCAGGGGATCTCCTCAGAAGGCTTGGGGCCTGGCATTACTGCTGCCATCTGTTAACTACTCTTCTTCTGTATTATGGCCATGGTGGTGTTCAATGGCCTCAGACAAGATGCAGACAAGGCTCACTGTCTGAAAATGTAGTCAGGAGCAGCTGGGGGAGTTTGCTGTATCCTACTGGCAGATGGGACAAAGAAAACATCCTCACTCTCTTTTTGTGCATGGGAAACAAAGGGGTTAAATGATTTCCCTGAGGTCACACAAAATGTCAGCAGAAAGGGGAAAACAAAGCTTACTCTTCCTGAGCCCAGCACTACACTTCAATTCTAAAACCTCTGCAGCTCTGATAGCAAAAGGGAAGGTAAGGAAAGAGGAAAAAGGATTGGAGAAGTCAGGACACATTGGCTCACAACTGCTCACACACAGTGCCTTAATCAAAGCTAAACTTTTACACAGGAGCACTGGAAATGGTGTGGAATTCAAATCTGAAATGAAAATATTGGCAGAAGTGTAGTCTGGGACTGTATTTTATGTTTGTATTTTCTTTTTAGGATATGTATCACTTTATCTGAATGCCTTCTGATCGTCAGTGGATTTTATTCTTACAAAATTATAGTGAAGAAGAAAAATTTTATGCTCATCTTGGAAAGGCAGAATTTAGCCAGATAACTGGCAGAAATCTTGGGAACCCCCAGAAGACTGAGGCTGGGTTCAGCTGTAGAGCAAAGGATTTATAAATTTCAAACTATATTCCTAAATCACTTAAATCGCATTTTCTAATTTTTTTTTTTTTTTTTTTTATCTGAAGTCTGCTGCACAGTCTGTGTTTATATTGCTCTCTGAGAGAGATATGTGGCTCCTGCACTCTTGCTGGGTTTTCCTTGGGGAGTTTGTTTGTAGCCTTTTTAATAGGATCACCAAGAAAGGTGTGGGCTATAGAGGTAGGGAGCCTAAGGACAGTGACATTGAAGGAAGAATTTCATTTGCTCCCAGACCTTAGGAATACTTGGCTATGTGAGTAACCTTGGAAATCTGTGAGGAGGTTGAAGAAATGCACCTTTGGTGCTGGAAGTGTTGGGAAAGGAAGGTGCAAGAAGGAACTCTTAAACTTTTCACTCTGGGCAATGGATCTGATAGGAGGTGGAAATGATTGCTCCCAATCACACTCCTGTCTCCCCTTTCTCCTGAGCAATGCCCTGAACATCATCCTGACGTACTCTCTCTGTGGCTCTAGCAACTGTCCTTGGGAGCCCATGAATCAAGGGGCTGATGTAAAGGTTGTCATCCTGTATTGTCTTCCACAGTCCTCTCACATCTCATGTGGAAGAAATTTCAAGCCTTTCCCACAGATTTACCTAGCAATTTGTCCCAGGAAAGAATTTAGGATGCATTTTCTGTATTTGAATGTACTGATTGTTATGTGTTCTTGAAATCTTGCTTATTTTTGTCTTTTCCTCTCATACTGAGTCACAGAAGAGCTATTCAGTTTGCCCCCTGTCTATCTCCTCCTCCCTGACTGAAGAACAAAGCAAGTCCCTGCATACGGTTCCTGCTGCTTATGAATGCAGTTTTCCTGAGGCCTCAGTCAGCAAGGCATTTCAAGGCTTAGATCTGCATTTCCCAAGTCAGGGCTCAGAACCTCAGATGGAGTCTAGGTCATTACTAATGCATCCATTAACCTGAAAGAAATTCATGTGAATCCCTTCTATGTCTGTTCTTATACCTAGTTTACATATGATAGATCTGTAAGAGAGCCTGCAGCTGACACTTATTTGAGCACTACAGGCTTAGACGTCAGCAGAAATCTGTGGCAATCTGATAAAAAGGACTGGATATTGTATGGACATTAAATACACCAGTTATTTGTATTTCCTTACTAAAACTTTTAGCATTGTCTCCAGGTGTGAACTTCTATCATCAATTGCTCAAGGACCGTGTAGACAAGTACACATTGTGTCTATTGCCACATTAGAAGGAATAGCCTGTCATGCTAAACACTGAAAATTCTATCTGCCTTATCACTGCAGGATCTTGTTGTGTCCTGTTAGCTGGTACCACAACAATGGCTTTGCTTTTGTAATGCTAGACTTGAGTGTTCAACTTAATGAATACTCTCCTACAGCTAGTTTACACAAGGATTATTGCCATTTTTCACAATAAGTTTTTTTAAATATATGCCTGCACATAAACAGTCAACATAACCTAGAACTTGAAACTCTCTTCTGGATGTTGTAATTGGATCTCATGTTTAGGAACCTTTTCCTAAGATAATCTATCAAAAAAGCATTCTCTTGTGGGCTTTTTGAGAGTTTTTTGTTGTTGTTTTTGTTTTTTTTTATTTGTTTAGGGTTTTTATCTGTTTTGGTTTAATAGATAATTTCTTTTTTTTTTTCTATTTATCTCAAATCTCCTAGATGTTAAAACTTTTTAATTTTTATTTTCAAGTAGTTTATTGGTCTTTCAAGAGCCTTTCGTATTATCCATCACATTTCTCTGATTCTCTGCTCCATAAGCATGATCCACCATGTTAGAATATTATGATTTTTTTTTTTTCTCATATAACTGGTTTGATGTTCTGTTGATCCCTGGCAAGAGAATAAACATGGTAGGCTCTCAGATATTTGCTTCCATCATCAGAGGAGACAGGCTTTGGTATTAGTTTATTTTCAGGGTCACAGAACCATACATGGAAATAAGAGCAACTAACCACAACAATCTTCTCCTTTCAGAAGAGTAGTTACCTTCAAATAACAAGTATTCATAAGTTTTTCTGCAATTGTAACTGATAGAGTACACTCCAGCATAATCAGTGTTGTTACCACAGAAAGGACTACATAATCATATATTTATGTCTACACTCAAGAATCAAAATGTATAGAGGGAAAGGCATAAAGAGGTCATGCCAGTGCTTGAAAATACCAGCTGCAAAGCAAATGGCTGGGGTTGAGTCAGTGTCTACAAGCAGTTTTGATTCTCTAGTTGTGACAGCATTCACAGAAGCTGATTTACAGATTAGGGAATTGTTTTCAATTAAGCCATTGTTTTCAACACTGACTATCTCACCCTGCTAACCTTGGGGTTAGAAAATACAGTGGCAGAATGGTGAGCCTGTATAAGTCTTGTCTGAACTTCATCTTCTAAATCTTTGTGCCCAGTGGAACTGCACTACAGATATGAAGAGTCATGAGGAAGACAAGACTGATGTGTCCAAGAACAAAAATAAAAGACAAATCACCAATTCTTATGGATATATAATATATAATCTCAGAGTGTAGCTGTCATTAACAGCTACTACACTTGAATAGAGATGATGCAGATTTTGATAAGAATTATTTTTCATTTGAAAATGAAATTTTGAAACCAAAATTTTTTTGCATTAACATACTGGTTTTGACTTCAAATGGAGAAACTTTTCAGTTCCAGATAAAATTTATCATCAGAATGAAAGTGAGAAAAAGAATGAGAATGGAAATTCATATTGTGTAGGATGACTGTGGCACCAACCAAGGCAGATATTTTTGTCAGAAGAGAACCTCATCCTCTGTAATCTGCAGCATCACAACTTAGATACTTAGCAATTAAAGATTAGATTTCTGCATGCCAAGATATTGTGGGGAGCCTTCTTTCTCTCCATCTTTCCTTTTGTATGTGTCCCACTTTATAATTAATTTTGTATTTATAGGTAGAAAAAGACAAATACTTGAAATCTTTTATCAGTCCAAATAGCAACAATAATGTGAATGGTCAGTGTATGCGAAACTGAATCCAGTGTGCACCAGTAAACTTCTAAAATCATCCTTTCCATTATTCAGGCTGTTCCTTAATACATTGTTCTTCATCTGTTTTTCAACATTTTCTCATGTGGATTTTGCTGTTCTGTCACTAGTTCATGTCTTTTGCTGGTACCCATATTAGGAATCAGATATTATCAAGCAAATCTGCTTAGAGAAGATGAGGTGGTCAGAGGGCTGTAGTCTTGTAGAAAAAAACATTGAGGAAATGGATAAATAACTTGCTTTTTCATGAAGTCTTCATTACTAGCCTAGGGATCAAGTGGGATTTTAAGATCTGGTTGTACTGGCAGAAATGAAGCCATCGCCACACAGCCTAGTCTATCATCATTATATCTTTTAGAAGATGCATCCTAAAACATGGCAATCAACTATGCTGTGGGATTTCTTCTTCCTTTGTCTTCTCTAAGGGACAAGCATACCATGCAGTGTGATAGACATGTCCAAGATTTAATGAATAAAATGAATACTTTTTGGGTGGTGAATTCCTACCATGCTACAAAACCAGTTACCTGGACCAAAAAACATTTTACTAAAACTCCTAAGCATAAAATAAGAACTGCAACATAATGCAAATTTCCAGCAAAAATTCTGATAACAGACTGTAGTCTTCCCTTTTCTGTTCTCTTGCTAAAGCTGAACTTGTAGTCACTATAGAGTTCTTTTCTTACCAAAAAAGTCTGGCGAAGATGAAACTTCAGGTACACTGAAGAGACTTAAAGGGAATTCATATATATGGCTGTGGGTGGAGATATATGAAGAAATGTGTTACTATGTAGTCAACCTTTATATATTAAAAAACCCAATTGTAACAAAAGAGATAAAGATTAGCAAAAATGTAAAAAAACCCCCAAAACAACAAAAACAAAACACACACAAAAAAAAGAAGTACAAGAATATTTTTAAGCTCCTGGCAGCCAAAAAGATAGGATTTTTTTTTTATATGGGTCTTTGTATTTAGAAAAGCATAAAATATTGCCCTCTTAGGGTGACAGCTTAGACATAAACTACAATAGGAGTTGTGATGTGATTAAACAAGAGTGCATACCTCTGAGAATAATAAAGAACTGATTTCCTTAAACATTGTGCAAGCTTTAAAATCATTGTCTGTTCTGGACAGCGTCCTAGGAAGATATCCAGCTACAGTAAATTAAGGAGAAGTGATTGAAATGCCTGGCAACTTTTATTTCTAGTATAATTGTATTTGAAATACCCTGAAAGGCTTTATACAGAAGATAGTGGCAGAAAAATGTTTTAGTGGGTTTTTTTTAGTGTTTCTGGTTTTGTTTGTTTGTTTTTGTTTTGTTTTGTTCTTTTAAAAGGCAAGTATTTGCATAAGTGAGAAAAGTTCACATACATCCCTGCTTGAAATGATAGGATATGGACCTCCAGGCAATGGAGTTGCTATTCAAGTGTTACTGTCCATAGTACTCTGATAAGACTTATTATTTGCAGTACATCCTCCAGGGTGTATACCTGGTGAAATTATTTTACAGTCCCTCAAAGGGGTTAAAAAGAAATTAAACTTCAGAAGAGGGAGCTCAGATGTAGTTGAAATGACAGTGGTGAAGATTAATAGTCAACCTCTGCCCTTGACAAGTCTCTAAGGCTTGGCAGCTTCTCACTAGAGGTCTATAAAATGCTTAGGCATGATTACTACACTTTGGGAAGAGCCAAATTCCTGAATAGTCTGAAGGGAACAAAATTAGAGAAATTATGTTCATGGTATATACTTCACTCCCCTGAGAAGGTTACAGAGTTGTTTGTATATTTTATATCAATGCATAGCACTTCCTACAGTTGGCAAAACCCTCACCAAGACTTTGGCAAGCAAATAAGAAAATGTTCTGCCAGACACCATTAATACAGATCAATCTGGTTTTCCTTTGCGTGAACCAGAAGATTACTTTCCTGAGGCAAATCACAAATGGGGGGTTTTTCCCTCAAAGGCTTGATTTTCAAATCCTACTGCATGCCAACAAATCTAGGATAATTCATAGATGTATGAAACTTAAGACCAAAAGGGATGGTTAGATCATCTACTCTGACCTCCTGTACGTTTCAGAGCAGTAAATTTCACCCTGTTACCCTTGTACTGTGCTCATTAACTGGGGTTTGGTAAAAGCACTTCCTCAGAAAGTTATTCAATCTTGATTTGGAGACATCAAGAAAAGAAAATCCACTGCTCCCTTGGCACTTTCCTGCTCCTCTTCCCCCCCTAATTAATTTCTATCACAGCAATAAAAAAACCCAACCAAAACCAATCCAAAAGTAAACCAAACTCAACCAAATGAACAGATCTTTCCTTTCCAGGTTGCATTTGTTTGGCTTTCAGCCACTGATTCTTTGTACACTTCTCTCCATTAGTTTAAACACCTTTTTAGTATTAAGTCCTCATGAAGGAACTTACTCATTGTACCTTTTGATTTTTGATAAACTAAGTAGATTGGATTTCTGAAGTTTCTCACTGCAAAACATTAATCCAGCCCTCAAACAAATTTTGTGGTTATTTTTTGTATCTTCTCCAATATTGACATTGTCTATGAACCTTGAATAAATTATGATTCTCAAGAAAATTGAACACAGAAGTAAAAATCATCTCCTTAGTCTTATTAACAGTGTTCTCTTGATAGAAGGTAGGATAGCTTTATTCAGAGCATGTTCTGACATTATCACAGTGGAAATCAATGGCCATGAGGCAAGATGGAGAGGTGAATGTGGAAATAGGACATGATTCTTTAAGTAGGGTCATTGACCACCAGAAGACACAAAGAGAAGATGGCCTTCTGTTTGATGATGTCTCACAGTCAAACCCAGATGTCTTTCAGGAAGACTCACATTGGCTGTGGTTTAACTCATGTGACTCTTCAGTGAGGCATTTAGAAACCTAAATTTACAGAATTTGGTCTCTCTGTGGGAGACCAAACAGGTTACTCTCTCCTTTAGTCCATACAGTTGGGACTTACTGCAGGGTAAGGTGTATCCCTAGGCCAGGCAGCAGAGGACTGATACGTGTGTGACCACTGCTCAACCACAGCATTTGGATCAGCTCAACTAGGCTGTGAAAATGTAGTTTTGGTGACCATGACCACTTATTCTGACTTGTTTGTGGAGTTTCAGGCCAAACTGTAAGTCAATTGCAATTTAGTTTTGAAATTTCAACCTCCAGTGATCTAAACAGAACATATGCCAAGGGAATAACTTGAAACTACTAACAGAGAAGACTCTTAGCATTTGAAGTGCCATTCCAGTTAAACTTGCTGGCAATACAGATTTCAGTCCAACTTTTCACGAGGTTCAGACATATCCAGAGCCAAAGTTTACTTTCAAGATCATCTCAACTACCAAGAACATAAAAAAGCAAGGAAGTTGTTCCATGCAACATTCTTTCAGGCAACTGAGATAACCTAGGAAACTTCCAGTTATAAGAACTCCCCAGTCCTAACTGCTTATTCCAGTTCTCAGCCTGCACATTTTTGCTCTTATGGTTCTGTTAATAGGGCTGGGCAATGTACCACATTTTAGTGAAATGATCCCATTTATACAGAAGCAAGCAACTGCTTTGTTGAAGGATGGGAGAAAGTGTGAATCTCTTAATGAAACGATTCAATCAACAAAAGTACAGAACAACCACAGCAACTAACCAACCTCTGTAGATGCTTAAAAAGTAATCTAATTCAGACTATTTCATAGGATGTTCTGTCAGTGTAGCCCTGAAACATGCTATTGCAGATGAAGAGACAGTGAAACACTGTATGGAGATAGAAATGATTTGAGAGAAAAGTGAGAACTGAAGGAAATCAGGAAACACTTTTGCTACTTGAGAATCTGCTATGTGTAGTAAGACCTGATGTAAAGGTTCAAAACTTAGCAATCAGTAAAGTTTGTAAAATCTTTTTTTTTTTCCAAGATAGACTTATTGTGCAAGAAAACTTATTTATATGCTAGAAAATCATACTTTCATTATACTAAAATTAAAGGCACGTGGTAGAATCAGTTTTAGTAATAAACTGCCACTTTCTTCTCAAAGTACTTAGCAAGTTTCCTTGGAGAAGGTTGGATTACACAGTAGCAAATGTTCTGACTGACAATTTCCCAATATGGTAAGTGGGGGTAGGAAAATGAGAGTTCTCTAGAGGAGGGGGAATATCTAAGATTAGGTATTAGGAAGAAATTCTTTACTGTGAGAGTGGTGAGACACTGGAACAGGTTGCCCAGAGAAGTTGTGGATGCCCCATCCCTGGCACTGTTCAAGGCCAGGCTGAATGGGCCTTTCAGCAACCTGGTCTAGTGGAAGGTGTCCCTGGTCATGGTGAGAGGGATGGAACTGGATGACCTTTAAGGTCCCCTCCAACCCTAACCACTCTGTGAGTCTAAGTGTAAAGTGTACATACAGTTTCATTTACCTTACTTGCTCAAGGGCAAAGCCTTGTCTTTCTTGTTATCTACTTGTTTGTTGCTCCTGATAAATTTTATTACAACTTACACAAGAAATCCTAAGTACCTGACATTACTTTGTCTGGTTTAATATACATATATAGAAATGCACAGAAACATATTATGCATATATGCATACACAGTTTTTGGGGGGGTCACAAAGCGTGAAAGTGGAAAATTTAGCTTTTTTAACTCCTTTGAACATGATCCTTGAAGAAACTCCTCACTGCCTATTTTGCTTCATGGTCCTTCTTTGTGGTGTGCTTCTGCAAGAGGGGAGATGTCTGGTCTTTAGGTGATCAATTATGAGACAATTTTCCTCAACATGGTCTCTATGAATCACTCCTCTATGGCAACCTATATGCTTTAATCCTCCTTTTCTGGGGAACCCTCTAGATCCATGTCTGGGCTCCTAGAGTTCCCCAGCATGGAGGAGCACCTGCTTTGCCATTGTGCTTGCTATAGTCACCCAGTGTTTCCTCTATACTGGTGTATGCCCTCAGCACATTCTTCATTTCAGACTATTTCTTAAGGGAGAGAAAAGGGATTGCTCAGGCACTCATGTTTCCAAATGGACCAAAGAGATCACATTACCAAAGGGAGTGGATAAGAAGTAAGGTTTAAAAATTGTGTCTGAGACTTCTTTGAAAATAATCATCTTAGTTACTTGCATTTCCCAGCTCCAGAAAGTTATTTAGGATGACATTCTGTGGCTGGGCTTAATGTAAGTGACCCTTTTGTGGTATTACTTATCAGCTGAGAAAAATAGGCTGGTTTTGAGTACAACTTTTCCCATCCTGTGATACATACTGAAGATAAATTACATATGTTACATCTCAGAAATAGCTAATTCATAGCTCTGAATCCCTCATGTACCTTCCCCAGGCATCTAGCTTTGCCATTTTTAAAATTTAGGAAAATCTTTTTTCTGCTCTGTTCTATTCTCCACAAGCTGAGAGCTGTCAGGCTGCTGTGCACAGCAGCAGAATCCACTGATCATCATCAAACCACTCTGCTTAACCCTACTTTGTACATCATTGCACCAACAAAGACAACAACACCTGTCTGAAGCTGGGATCAATGTATATGTACCTGAATCACCCATCAACCCTGCTCTTCTAAACCTATGAAGCAGCTGCTTTTCTGGTCTGAGTGACAGTGAAAGGCATACGGAAGGTGAGGGCTGCCACCATCCTAGGCTGAAGCTTTAATAATTTTTTGAGCCATGCAATCTCTTTTCCTCTTCATGAAATAATACACCAGGCACAGCTGGGAGAGAGAGCACAGCTTAGTTTGATCCAGATGCTGAAGGGAGAAAGGGACCCTGTAGTGGGGCCAGCGGTTCTACAGCTGTGTGCTCCTCTGCTCTATCTGCCTGGTCTCTTGCACTGCAAGAACTTCTGGAGGTAACAAATACATCTGAAAACTGTTTCAATGAAGATTAATAAACTAGATTAAGACAATTAAATAAAATTAAAATTAAATTTTCTGCCCTCCACTCTACATCTCCTCTGTCTGATAGCTGCAATACCATGTTAAATTTAACAGCAATTTACAAATTCATGTAGAAGTGGAAAATATCTTTATTTGTAGCAAGCATTTTTGACCCAGATGGATGTAAAATCACTGGTGTGAACCTGGGTAAAGTTTGTTATCTCAACCAAATTTTACAAACTTCAAGACTACATTTTTTTTTCCTGCTAGTCCAGAATCTTCTTCCTAACTCCCCAGGAACTTTATTAGAGTCTAGCAAAGCAATGAAATAAATTCTTCCTCTTAGCATTTAAAGTCCACTAAAAAAATTCAGACTTCTTTTTACACAATCATATAGGTATAGTTACTCCTGCTAAGATCAGGTGTGTGGAATATATAGCCTTGAATGCAGGTGCAAATCTGGAAGACTACTGCTTTACTTAACATCTCCAACTCTTCCCTTCCCCTCTCCTCTTCCTTTTGGGGCAGAATAGAGACGAGGAAGAGATGTTGCTCTTTTCATCAGCCCTTTTTAATGCAGCGTGATTTAGTGCACGTAGAAGTCATTTATATAGTAAGAATGAGCCATTTTGCAGCACTAGAATAATTCCATTGTACTGTATTTCTGAATAGTAGCAAAGATCATGGCTATTACTGTTAAATAGATTTGAGCAGGAATCATAGACTACAAAAACAGCTCAGTACATAATTTTAAATGAAAATAACATACTAATGTGTGAGTGATTTACACCAGCATCAGCTGTCTCTGCAAAAAGTTAGTACTTGTTCTCATGCTTTCATTTTCATATGTGGAAGATTAACAACATATATTTTCTGATTTCTTTCTTGAAGTGGTTTCACATTAGCATAATATTTTTGTTCCCATAATTTCACTTTCACACAGATAAGTAAAATGGAATATGCTGTTTCTTAAATATAGTTCTTATTCATCAGATGTGCTATTCAGACTTCTTATATTGACAGCACAGAAGTATAACTGTCTCAAGCACGTTCTCCTCTTTCCTGTAAACAATATTCATTTTTGTTTTCCTTTAGAAAATTATGTAATACTGTTGCAGTGGCTACATTTCTGTGCTTAAATACTAACACTGGTTTTGTGGGTTGGTTGTGGTGTGTATAAACATTATTAATAAACCTAAATATGTGGATTATTGCTATGGCCAGGGACAGAATTTCGCCCTACACAAAGACTGATTGTTATGTGGGCCATTAAGAGAGCTGTTTTTGAAACTGTGAATGCCTGAAGTCAAAGTTACATGAAGATGTTACTGTGTGGTAATGAGATACCAGTGGATCCAGGTGGCTGTGCATCTGGTCTGTAGCAATGGAAAGTTAATTGCTCAACAGTGAAATAGTGTGTTCAGAGTTTTGCTCACAGGTTTCTACACTGAAAATGGTTTTAGACATATTTTTGAAAACAGTAGTATGATCTCAGATAAAAATGAACATTGTGGGTTCAGTGAGCTACTTATGCGATTACACCCACTGTTTAATGCTTTTTGGAGTAGAAATGGTCTAATGCCACGTGCCTCACATAAGTGCCCTAGTCACATGCACAGAAGGTCTCAAACTTTCCCTGTCTTCTATCTGTGATGATTTAACTCCTCTCCTCTCCTCTCCTCTCCTCTCCTCTCCTCTCCTCTCCTCTCCTCTCCTCTCCTCTCCTCTCCTCTCC
>JAWWEV010000115.1:68169032-68193028 GCA_035583235.1 Hafferia zeledoni
CTTCCTTTTCCCTACTCTCTCCTGCCCTCCCTCCCCTCCTTTACTGTGCCCTGCCCCTCCCCTCCCCTCCCCTCTCCTCCCCTCCCCTCTCATGCCCTCCCATCCCCTCAAATCTCTTGCCTTGCCCTCCCCGTTCTTGCCTCCCCTGCCCTCTCCACTCCTCCCCTGCCCTCCTCTCCCATGCACTGCCCTCCCCTCCCCTGCCCTTCCCTTGCCTTCCCATCAAGTATTCTCCCCTCCCCTCCCCATCCCTCCCCTGCCCTTCTCACCCTTCCCATCCTCACCCCTCCTCTGCCCTCACCTCCCTCTCCTGCCCTTCCATCTCCCCTCCCCTGCCCTTCCCTCCACTCTCTTCCGCTCCCCTCCCCTCCCCTCCCCTACCCTCCCCTCCCCTCCTCTACCCTCCCCTCCCCTCTTTCCGTTTTTCCTTTTTTTCTTTTTTTTCTTCTCAATAGCTGCAATTTAAACAGGAGTTAGAAACATCCCCTTCTTTCCTCCACTCAGCCCCATGTTTAGAAATCTACTCATAAAAAGATACGTGTTCTTCACTCCTCCATCCCTTGGGCTAAGATAGGCAGTATGCCCCATTTTAATGCACATCATATTTAAAAAGGAGAAAGTGCAGGGTTGCTCATTCCAGTCTTCCACGAGCCTAGGTCAAGGCTAAGGATCTATTAAACATTCAGAAGGGTAGGATTTGAGACAAATCCATCCCACATGAGAGTTCCTATTGACTAGATTTGGCAGTTTCTTGCTCTTCTAACTAGTGAACCTGAATCTTATGTGGCAGTTGTTTTTCTCTTAAATTACCGTTACTGGTACTGTGTTCAGAGCCTAATTGTCCTAGAAACTTACAGGGAAGTATTGCTCTGGTGAGGGTCAATGTACCTCACCCCTTGGGGGAACTAGCATTCTGGACTGATGTGAAATGACCTGAGAGCATTTGCTGCTACACTTTGCTTGAGTATAAACAGGGAATTGGCCACTGATTGTGTGGCTTTCCAAGAAAAATCCTATTACAGGGTTAAAAAATAATTTTTCTGCTAACATCATACTGCTTAGGATCCTTTGCATCCTAAATGCAGAGAGAAGATGCAAGGACTTTCCTATGACCTTATGTCCTACATCCTCCCAAAAGTTCTCATTGGATGTTTCTTGCTGGCCCAAGCTTTCTGCAAAGCTAACTGCTACAGAAAAAGTCCTATTATGACTATTTTAGAGATGTTATTAACATCAGCATGATTTGATATATAAGTATGCCAAGTCAGAGAGATGAAGTTATTAAAAGTGTAGAGGAGTACAAGGTTTTGGCAGGTGAGGGCATGACAGAAACTATAATACAATTTGAGGTGGGTTTGTAGGTAAATGGGATTGGCAGAAGTGTTATTATTAGTCAGAAAAATTGAATTCAGTTCTAAGGTTTGGTTAAGGAGAGTATTCCAGATGTTTAATGTTAATAGAAATAATGATGTGGGAATATAGTAAAGACTTTAAACTGGAAATGTCAAAACCTTCAGTACTCATTTCAGTGCTGGCACAGACATTAATAAATAACAGATTTACTTTAGTTCTCTTTTCTGAGAGCACAACAACCTTTTGAGTTTCTTAAATTCTTTCCTTTTAATGAGCATCCAGGTGTCCAAAGTGTTACAGGAGCATGTTGTCATGGACATGCTTCTGAATATGAACCAGGAAGTCTCAGGATGTCAACAGGCCTGCTTTTACTTTCACAAAAACAAAAACCTGTCATCACTTCCCCTGCATGCAAATGGCAAAAGAACATTTTTATCTGAGATCATACTACTGTTTTCAAAAATATGTCCTGAAGTATCAGGAGGTTTAATTATTGCCTAAAGGATCTCAAAGAGTCAGTTAAGCCCATAATTTCTGTTCCAAATGAAGGGAAATGAAAAGCTGCTTAGGAGTTCAAATGACTGGGGAAGGCTCTGGGGAGTCTTTGCTGGGGTGTGTCCATGTGAATAAAGGCTTACATGGAGAAGCAAAAGGCAACAAGGCATGAGAGACAGGTAAGGTTAGGGGGAGTGGGGCAAATACGAGCAGTTAGGGTAAGGCTTGGGCTAAAAGTTTGAGGATACAGTACCATTATGTTCTGATCTGGCAGATTGTCCATACTGAGGGAAATGAAGCACTGTGAATGACTTTTAAACAAGGTTGCATTAAGAAAACCCCAGATTACCAACAGTTTTTCTTCCCAGTTGGAAACACCTACAAATATCTAGAGCCTTGGATCAAAGGAGCAGTAGTAACATCAAAGCCTTTGGAAATGGTTACCTGAATCTAGACAGATCATTTATATTATAGATCCGTCCTGGATCTAAGATGCTACAAGTGATTGGTCACTAAGCTTGTTATTATGGAGTGGCAAACTCTTTTGGAGCTTTCCTAAATTACAGTTATCAGAATAACAGAAGTCACCAGGACCTTTGGCATGATGTCTCATGAGTTAAGGTGCAGGCAGCCTTTTGAAGGCCATGGTTCTACCTTCAGCTGAGGTCTGTAGCATTTTGCTCACTTCTGCTGAAATGTGTATCATTCTTGTAATTCTTCCTCTCATCCTCATCCTTCTTCTTTCTTCTTCTCTTATTCCCTGACATATCATACTATATATTTTTGATAGGTTAGCTTTTCAACAGAGTTAGGTCAACTCACAGAAAGGACCAGTGGGCAGCAAAACCAGCACAGGGAAAGGCACAGGAGTCTGTTCCTGGCTATAAGGTTGGGACATCCCCTCCCTTTTTCAGCTTTTGATACATGACGGTGTTTGCTCACCCTGTATAATGTAACTGGATGTGAAAATACAAACACACTCCTCCTTCAAGTTAGGTGTAAAGGATGGAGTAATTCTCATCTAGCAGCTGCTGAGGTTGCACCCATGGTAGAGAGGGGTGTGTATATTTTGGGTTTGCTGCTACATCTGTACTTGCACAAGTAAATATGAATGAGCTCAAAAGGAGCTCTCACAATACCTTGTTGCAAGCTGGACAGCTGATTAACAGTGGTGTTGTACAATAGGAGCAGGCAGAGGTACACATAATGCTGCATCAGGTCCTCTGGGAAGGTGCTGTGCTGCCAGTGTCTGTGTTGCAGAGAGAGCAGGACAGTGGCTGCTTGAAGAATACACTTTTTTGACATTGAATTTTATTCTCTAGGAGTTTGTTGTCCAGATTTTTACTCTTTGAACACAGACACTATCTGGGGAGACAGTGAGGTCCTGTCTGCACTATGTAAGCAACTAAATGTAGCATTTTTTTTTTCTTTTCTTTCAGGTAGAATGTAGCTGCTTTGTGTTAACACACCAGCTAACCCCATCTTTCTGGAGGTAAAACAGTAGTCTAAATGGTCTGCTAAATCTTGCCATGCTTTAAGCTACTAAGACAAGTTTATCCAAACTATATTGTAACAGGCAGGATTTGAGGAAAAAAAAAAAAAAAAGCAAAAAAAAAAGCAAAAAAAGCGCAATGTTTTATTTTACCAGTATATTTGTTGTTAAAATACAGATTGAGGCAATCTACAGAAATGGCTAAATTCTCCCAGATTTAGTGGAATTAAAAAATACACTGATCACAGGTAAGGATCTGTAGCATATTTATTTTTTCAGTAACTGAAATATGTCGTGACAGAAGGTCTGCCTAAAGTCAATGTAGTGAGTTCTTCATCTACTGGAGTTGCAAAATGTCACAAGTAACACCATGTGATTCTTTCCAGAAAGTATTCAAATTCCATTTTAAAATGTTAGGATTTTTAGCATCTGATATCCTTTTTGTGGGACTATTTAGGAAGCTCAGACTGCTTGTGGATGGAATCTAACTTTCTGATCAAATTTGTTATCAGACAAATCTGCTTACCCATTTGCTTTTGTGACAACACTGTTTTTAAATTGCATAATAATTTATCTTTTCCTTTGGCTATATTTATAGACATCAGTCATCATCATTCTCAGCCTTCCTTCACTGGACTAAGCCAGCCAAGCCTTTCCGTTTCTCTTGGCAGATCAACTTTCTGGTTCTCTAACTGTCCATGCAAGCAGTTCTCACCATCATGCCCTTCCTGTGAGCAAATCTGACCTGAGCTGTGTAGAATGTGCCAGTGGACCATCTGTACACTGACATGAGCATTCTTCTTACTGCAGGTATATGTAGTAGGATTCATAATTGTCTTGTTCACAGCTGGGCCAATAGCAACTCTTGAGAAATGTTGTGTTTAGTGAGCACTCTCAAGTTTCCCCCCTCTTTTAATATTTTGAAAAGGTAATCTTTCAATTTACTGTGAGTTTCTGTTACTTGCTCTTAAATCTGTGGCCTTGCATTTTAATGCTGTTTATGTGTGCCCTGATTTATTACTGTAGTTCCAAAAACTCTACAGTTATTTCTGCTTGGTCTATTCATCCTCTTCTGTTTTGCTCTTGTCCCTAACTTTGTGTTATTAACTAACTTCATCGTCATTCTACTTAGGATGTAGGACTTACCAAACCTGTCTGGATTCTTGTCTGCATCTTTAGACACTGAAATGTGTTTCAAAATCTTGAAGAGGAGAATGTTTCCCTCAGACAAATGCTAGATGAGACAATACCTGGGGCAGATACTGTAACTGAAAACTGGACAGCACAATTAAATGAGAAAATGTATTTATTTAAATTTCTGTGAAAAAGTTTTGTAGAGAAGAAAGGAACTTGGTCACAGCAAGAAGAGCTGCTCCCAGAATACTAGAAAAATACAGATTCTCCCTGATGAGGAAATATGATTCTTATTACAAAGATGGTTTTGGTTTGAGTGTGGTGGGTAAGACAATGCTTCATTGAACATTAACTTCACCATGTAGGTGAAAGAAGTAAAAACTGTTTATAAATGCAAAATGTTCTATAGTTAATTTCACAAAGGAAGACATTTTCCCCGGAGTTGAAAAGCTGGTATTTTCCACTCTATGTAATTCTTTGAAGTTAGTGTACAGAACATGTGGATGATATAACAGGCTATGGTGAAAGAATATTACTAAAATTCAAAAGCTAGGTCATACTACCCACTGTGATTGCTTTGTTACTGGAGCCAGTTCTCTTGCATACAAACATTACTGCAGAGTAATTAATGGCTTAAAGGCTGTCTTTTTTTCCAAAGGGCTTCTCCGTCACTCCTGGAGCAGGATGGGCAGTGCTCACGGCACAGGCAGGGAGCCTGTGGCTTGTTGTCGACTGGCTGTTCTGTGTGTGGCTGCATGCCTTCTAACCCTCCTTTAAAGGCAGACTTTCTTATTTCCATTTGGGCTTCCCTCGCTGCTCTGTGACTGTTTTTTTCTGCACAGGCTTGTAGATCTGGATGATTTATTTTACTAAAGCACAGAAAAATTAAACTGAAAGTGTGCACTGAATTTTTGGTGCACAAATGGAGTACTGAAGGAACTGACTTTTGACAGTAAGTTAAAAAACTTTCTGTGTTCAAATTGTAGCTCCCACTAACTTAAATCACAAGACATGGCATTTTTCTAAATCTGATCCCTGGTACTTGCTCTGTACAGACTGAGACTGTCACTGGGGCAAAACCCTTCTCTCAGAACAACCTGGGGTAGTGGGAGGACCACAGGAAACTCCAGGTGGTTTTTTTGCTGCCTTTCCTCAAAGTACACATGCTTTGCTTTATGCAAGAGTGGCGAGGAAATTTTTACTACCTTTCTCTTCAGAGGTCTCTGCTTTGACATGCATTTGTGCACAGAATAGGGTGTTTTGCAGGTCTAAAAAATGTCTTAGAGTAGTAAAATGCTCCCTGGCCAGGTCTACTCCCGATTTACACCTCCAGTACTAGCATCAAGGGGAGACCCAATAAAGTTTGTTTCTAACTGCAATGGGCTGCTTCATTTGAATCGTCCCCATTTTGCCTTCCTCCCTTTTCCCCGTTCTTCCCTATCAGACCATGTTCTTTGCGTAGGGCTAGAAAGAAAAGTTTTCTTTTTAAAATACCTTTATGAAACTCTTTCAGGCTCCATATTTGAGGTATGTCATATTTGGAAACTTTTCAGGATTTTCCACACTTCTGTACAATGTATATATTTTTTTTTACTACTAAGCCATCCTATATGAGTTTAAATTCCTACATTTTACAGTATTTTAAAGGAGATAATTTTGTCATTAATCCAAAAACTATGCAGCAGGCTATTTTTCATACCACATCACAATTCTCCTCCTACTCATTCTTAAAGGAAATCAAAAATTCCAGATGTTTTCCCTGCAACATCTGGCTTCCTGGCACAGGCTTCTGAAACAGTGTTTGCAGCCTTAAAGTCATGTCTTGGTTTTGTCATTTAGTTTAATGATGGGTTGCTGGAGTCACTGGTGACACAAGGGCCAGTTTGCTTTGATAACTCCTTCCCTCTAAAAGGAGGTAGCCTTGCAGGCCCATTGGGATCCTGCTCAGAATTTTTTGGTACTCAGGAATGTGACGAGCTCAGCCACCTTGGCTTCCTGTCTTGCAGAAATACGTGCAGCAGTACTAATGCATGTGGACCCAGAAGTGTTCCCTGCTCAGCCTCAAAAATGAGGCTACTCATGTCTAAGTAATTAGCTGTCTTCCTGCAGAACATACTGTCAGGCGTTCAGAGTCCCTGTGCCAGACTCTGTCCTGAGGGAAGGAGACAAAATAATGGGAGGGAGCTAGAAAGGGCCATTCTGCCATGCTTTTCATCTGTTTTAAATGTCTCTTTTTGGGATCTTTATGCATAAAATCTTGCTTCTCTCTCATCCTCTCCACTGTGCTTTGATCACCAAGTTATGTCTTTCAACTTGTCTGTCATGGGGAGTACATAATGCAACAGACCCCATAATATATCTGTTTTCCTTATATTGATTGATAAAATAACTCACATGGGATTTAAGTGCCATATATACTGTGGGCCTTGACAACTAGGGCAGCATTCCAGGTGATTGTCCTAACTATTAAGTTTTACCTGTTTTTGTAGAGAAGATATTTTTATTTCCTTCTCATATTTCCCACCACTTTCGAGATGTAGAAATGTTCTGTGTTCATCCAAAAAGGGAGAGAAATATTGTCTTGATTTTCCTGGTTTGGAAAAAAACCCTTTCTCCCTACTTGAACGGTAAAGCTGTTGTTATCAAATGCATATGCTACTGCCAGAAATATGTCTCAGCCAGGGGCACAAGCTTTTCATCAAAGAAGCAGAGGGAAATGGCTCCATGGAGCATGCTTTACAGTTGCCTGCTAAAGCCTATGAGACTGGCTCTGAATTTCCTGCTTTGAAACATTTTGCTACCCCAGCAGAACAGTTCATGTAGTTGGCATAAGGCAACCACACCTCTCTTCTGGGCTCCAGCATGTTTTCCCATATGGGCAGGATGTGGCTCTCTATGTCCTGTCTCCTCCCAGTTGTTTGTTTGTGTAATTGAATCTTCCACACCGACACAGAGTTCTTGCATGCTTTTATGTAAGATGTGATTTATGGTCTGGAAATACCATCATCCCCTTTATTTGCAATGTGTCCACTCTCCTCATGTCATTGTTGGTACTATCTGTGCAATATCATAAAGCAGACAGAGAGGTGTTATTCTCCTGCTTTTAGCCTGCATGTGTGACTGGTGCTGGGTTACATCTTTTTCACAGTACTTAACTGAGGATTTTAGCTTACACACAGTGAGGGGTTGCCAAAGCAACAACCTCATCTGTCCAGCTAGCATGTTGGAGGTTGCTCCCCATAGCAGAGTAGTCTGAAGTACTCATGAAGCGGATCTTGTAATTAGTTTGCTTTAATAAATTAGCTATAAACACTACAGCAGCTCCAGGTCTGTTCCAAGAGTTGCCCAGCTACCCCTGTGAGAGCAGCACTCCCTCCTCTAAGAAAGGGTGAGATAGATGACAGAGCATCGTGCATCTTTCAACCATCTGACTTTAATCCCCTTCCACATGTGAGTGAGAACCCTTAGAAGTTTTACAGGGTCACCTAGTTTTATGGCAAAAGCACAAAGTGATTGTTTAATGTACTAAATAAATTGTCACTAATAGGACTTCTGGTATCTTGAAATGGGAAAATGGTATAGCAAAATGGGAAAGGATCAGCCTGAGAAAACTGTACTACAGAACAGTGTAAAGGAGCAGGAGATGAAAAACAAGAGAAAAATGAAGGCAGCATATGTAAATAGGAGTGAGGCTGTAGCCATGAGGTCTGCTGCATGTAGTTGTGAACTCATTCTGTGTTCCTCATCCTCTGGCCAGGTGGAGCCCTGCTAAAAATCTCTACTTTTTAACCCAGCCAAAATCTCAATACGTATCATTTGGAGAAAAAATGGATGCATTTTCCCAGCTCTGAACAAGCATAAGCCATCCTCTGGGAACATAAGTTAACTGACTGTTTTGTCTTTAGGGATGGTTTAATGTCCTACTCTCATTTAGGGCCGGAAGTCTAAGGCCAAATCTCCCCTGCCTTGCTAATTTTTTTTTTTATTATTATTTTTTTTTTGTGCTGGACACAATGGTGTGGGACACAGACTAGGACTCAGGCTGGGTTATTAAAGCAGGCATAGTAAACATGCAAGGGACAAGTCTCTGCTAACAACCGTTTCTAACAACTCTGCCAATGGATGTGTACAAAATAATGGGAAGGATAGGAAGACCAAGGAGACGAGGAGTCTGTTCAAGTGAAGAAACACTGCAATGTAGATCTGAGCAAAGGGTGTGAGTAATGTTTATGCTATTTTACAGAAGTTAGAGGTTTGGTAGACTGTAGAAGCATTTGTGCACTGTAGTATCTGTGTCATTGTGAGACATGTGAAACGGACTGGTTGTTTTACTTCAGCACATAAATTCAATGCTGAATACAGCTTTTTGTTTTGACCAGTACAGATAAGGAGCCTGCCACTGATATATCCTGGGGATGAGTCAGGGTGGTGGTGTGACAAATTCTTTATCTACACTATATACAAATAAAAATGTCCACTTCTGAATCACAATTACCAATACTGAGAGCCTTGCTCCATCTTTCACACTTGGTACTGTGTCAATTAGTAGAATCCCTTATTTTCAGCAGAGTTAATTATTATCTTGCTAAATATGATGCTATGGCAACATGCCTACCCCAGGCTTCCCTATGCTTCTAGCCTTGGTGCAGCTGAACTAATAGAAAAGGGTAATTGGAAAGTTTAATGACCATTTTTAAAGCTTAAATACCAGTCATTTAATCTGACACTCCATGGGCTCCCAGTTGTTTCCTTGGGATGTTCATAGAGCAGTTAAATGCAAAATAAAATTTGCAGTCAGTGGAGCTGCTTTATGAATGTTGTGTAATACTGGAAATCTTCAAAATTCCTTGAATACAATATTCAGCAAATGATATCTGACTGGCTTCTCCCCTCCCCCTCAAAAAATTTAATGTGCACATGCACTGCCACGATGCATAGGAAAAAATCCTATGGAGCAATCCAGCATACACAGTCTGTCAGACCAAGAAGAAATAAAGGTCTGTTGTTAATTCAGACAAATGGTCAGCAGCTGCAAAATAGTTTCCACAAGAAACAGAGTAAAACCCTCTCAGTTAAGGATAGAATTTTTTATGATTTTCTGTTGCCTTTTCCAGGACCAAAATCTACTGCATACATTCCTACATAACTTTTATTTGTATTCTCTGCTATTTCAGTGCTGTAAAGCATAGCAACAAAAAGCCCCTTTAAAAGTAGGAAAAGCCCAGGGATTTATCTACTGTTTTTCAATATTTTAATCAAATTAATTGCCTCACTTATATCATCACAGAAAGTAAAGCTGCCCCAGCACATGACTGAATGGTGGTATTCTGCATTATCCTTATAAGACTGCAGCCGTGGTGATGAGTGTGGGTGCACTTGCCAGCTAAGGATGCTTCCCTGATCACAGTGGGTATATGGTCACCAAGTCAAGGCATCTCATCATTCCATGCCGGGATACCTGTCATACTCATAACAGTGCTTTTTGTAGCTGAGTCATTTTTTGTGTGACTCATAAGGTTATCCTACTTCGCTAATATTTTGCAACTTAGGAGAACAAGGAGGATTTTAACAGTTCTGATTCAAAATATGTAAGAAAAGAACCCCTCAAAACATGCTGCTATTCAGACCTTTTGCTGCTGTTGCGATGACCTCCCAGCTTCTGATGCAGGTTTTCATACCTGAGGGATAGTTGACAGGGACTGCAGCTGTATCACAACTTTTATCTCTCCTTATGACTTTACAAGTACTGGCAGAAGTGATCGCCAGAAGGATGGGCTGGATCAGATGCTCCTTTCTTAACATTTTAAGGTCAGTGTTTGGGTCTGTGCTACTTAACTCTGCATTTGGAGGTGATGCAGCAGCAAAAGCCCCGCAAATATGACTTAACTCTTATGCCTTAATGACTGTTTCTAGGACTTTTGTCAGAACAGTATCAATGTTCCCCAACACAAATCCCAGAGTGCAATCTGGGCCCAAGTTATTTAAATTAGACACCGTGAGCTGAGTTTTATTCTGCGAGGTAAACTGAACCAAATCTATTTTGGGTGTGTCTTCTCTTCAATCATGATTTAGCCAGTAGGCTAGAATGAAAAACTGTAGAGTTATTGGAGATTTAAATATTCATATTGTCCTTAGTAGTCTGACAAAGAACACTGCAATGTTTTTACTCTTTTTTAAAAATATCCAAGCAACAAGAAAATAGTCTTTATTTGTCCACTTGAGACTTGTTCAGTAGAGCTCAGATGTGAATTTGAATGTTGAATAGACATATATTTCATCCAAGTTTAGAAAGTGTGGGATCTTTTCCTTGCCCACTACAGTGCCTGGCAATTTAGAGAATCTGCATAAACTACGGGATGCAATTGCTTCCTTCTCATCTGTGTCAGAATTTTGCAGGAAAGTTCTCTGAGATAAATGTATTGATTCAGCCCCAGAGACACACAGCCTGTGGAAACTGCATGGAGAGACGAAGTCAAAAGGAACTAAAAAGAGCTTAGCATTTATTAGAGACTGAAACCAGTAAGCTGCAAACACAAAACTTTTCCAGAACTGCACTCCAGCATCCTAAAACTGTTTTTATGAGTTCTTATCAGCTATCTTAAAGTTCATCATTTCTTTACAAATGAAATTACATCATATATGCTATAAAAGTATGGCTAGGCTTTATGAACAAAGATTTGGGCTCTACCCACATGGGTGTGTCCTTTGAGCCTGCGCAGTGGATTTTTTACATGAGGCACAGAGTGCGCGAAATTGGCCCCACACTTTAACACTTTAACTCCCAAGGTTTATCTACCATGGCCGAGTGAGCTTGGACGGTGACAGTGAAGTCCTCGGGACTAGGACTTACAGCCCCTGGTATTCCCAGGAGGTCTCCCATCAAAGTACTAACCGGGCCTGACCCTGATTGGCTTCCAAGATCTGCTGGGATTGGATGTCAGGGTGACATTTAACTGCTACAAAAGTACCACAGATATAATAGCACATTTATGTAGATAAGGTTTATTGTTGTGTTTTCATGGACATCTGATTTAAACATATGAGACTAGTGCCCCCTGAGCTGTGGGTGGCTCAGAATGTGTAGTCCTCTCAACTCAGTATGATTAATGTTGACATAAGTTCAGCTTTGTGGTCTGGCACCACTGAATGGATGGGCACTGTGCTTCTGAAGTAGAGGTGATTACATGCAATCTCTCTGATTGGAGATCCCAAAAGAAGGGTGAACTCCAGTAATACAACTCCTGCTTAAGTGTCTAAAAGGTCTCAAGGTGTAAGTGGTTTCCATGTCATTCTCAGTAAAGGGTCAGCCTTCTCCCCTGAAAGGTTTGAATTACAGTGTGTTGGTAGGTTCTCATGTCAAGAAATCCTTAAGCTTCCCTGAACCTTTCCATGGATTTTAGTTTCGTTTGCTACAATGCTTCTACAGGTCTTTGATTCTTCACTGCTTCCACCCTATGTAGTCACTCACATTTTGGCAAAGAGATCAAAAAGGAGTACAGAAGAGAATGCTGATAAAACAATACATATTCAAGTGCAAAATAAACTTCTGTGTAAAGCACCCATCCTGACTCCAAATTAGACACAGTGAGTGCCTTAGGTGGCTCAAAGGGTTATGTAAAGACCGTGATGCAATTTCTTTCCCACAGCTATGTGTGTTGTTCTCATTCTTGAAATATTAAAATTTTCTTTTGCCTACATTTTAAAGGGAAAGATTATGTTACCTCTCTGATGGAAAAACTTTATGAAATGTATTTGCATATGAATGTAATGGGCCAGATCCAGAATGAGACGTCAGTGAAGTGATGATGGTTAAGCTTAAAAGTTGGCTGTCTGGTTCCAAAGATGGGGTTTCAGTTGATGGATTCCCTATACCTTGGATTACGGAGAATCTGTGGTTTGTAAGGAGGATTTGCAAAAGCCAGAACACTGTATGGAGGAAATGTTGGAGGCCACTCTGCCTCTGAAGATCTGTCCCTCAGAATTTTAACTCAGTGTTAATACAGGTATCTCTGTGAAAAAAGATTCCCTGCCTGAAACCACTTTCAGGACTTCAGTATCAAAGGTTACTGTCCAACTGCACCCTTTCAAGGGGGCAGTAGTAAAGGTGTGGAAAAGTAATGAGCAACATTTTATCTTTCTAGGAGGTGTGATGAGCAATCACCTTACATGATAAATCATGCTTTCCTGTGAATTATTACTTGGAGATATGCAAATGTCACGTTCTGAAACTTGTGAGCGAATATTCTCTGCAGCTCTTGAAGGGGGCTGAGTTCACTCCAGTTTCTTGTGAGACTTTCTTTTCTCTCTCTGTAGTTGCTGCATGTTTAAGCCAAAGAATTTCTCAGCCATTTCTCAGCTAAGCACAGAAGAAGTGGGCTTTCTTATTTGCCTATTAAAAACAAAAGGTGAAGTGTTAATTTTATTTCTCTACTGAGAAAATAGTAGCTGTTTTTCTTATTTCTTTACAGAAAAAAGATTAAAACCTTGAGTTGTTTAGTGGAAAACTAAAGCTTTCAGGCAATTTCATAGCATTATTTGTTCCTTCTCTTTGACATGGTGTGTGGTTGTAGAAGACAGAATAGAAGATTCTCTCCCACAGTAATATAAGAACATTTCCTTTTCTAAACTCTGCTTCAGTTAAATATTTCTTAACTTTGCAAGAATGGGGGGAGATATTTTTCTGAGGTAGTGACTTTACCCAGAAATGACAGTGCATGGCATATGCTGACATATGTCTGCTGTGCTGGGAACTTGTGTTCAGCATGCTGTGTTTTTAACTCCTGTCAAAGAATGAAGGCATCTGTTTGAAGCCTTGAGTCAAACAGTCATCCTGCAGCAGGTCATATTGTGACTTCTGTAAATCAGTCTAAAGCAATGGGACCTCATACAGTGGATATGCATCCAGGACAGAACATGAACAGAGCTGTCAGGTGACAGGGCTGAATTAGGATTTCCCACAGAAGAGCTAGAACTAAAACAGGGGAGTCACGATGAAATTCTAAAATGAAAATCAAGTAGGAAGCTCAAGTGATGAACAATAGGTGCAATTATTTGGAGATAATTACATTAGACATCTTGCAGAATCCATTCCACCAAAAAATCTCCAAGACCAGCACGAACCTAATTATGCATAAACAATACTCTTAGATAAATATATTGTGATTTAAAATAGTTTTATAACATCTGCTATAGTGTGGTTGGTGCCTTAGTACTGAATATGAGAACTGATTCTAGCTGGCAGCTACAGAGGGATTATGTCTGGAGTTAAATAAAACATGCTTCAAAAATGGGCAGGTTGGGAGTCACAGCAGCTCAAGTCCATCTCTAAGCATACCACAATTTGATAGAGGTTTTTGTATATTCGTATGTATGTCTGCTTTACAGGCAGATGAACTTGCCTGGTCTCCCCATTGCAGTTTTGTACATTTTTTGCCCCAAGGTCATTGGATGACCCCTGTGCTGGATCCTGTTCTCCCACCAGGGAGCCAGCAGCTGGGAACCCCAGCCACTGCACTGCCAGTCTCACAGTTTAGGTACACCTGCCCTCATGATCCATCAAATGTAGGCCAAACTTTCAATAAAATGATTGTGACACAGCCACATAGACCATTTTTGTTGCCTGAAGGGAGTGGCCTTGGACACTGGAGCAAAGTAAACTCTTCTGGGCACATGATAACTGCTTGAAGTCTACATGTTTTCCAGAGATGACCTGTTAGTTATCTAAAGGTTCTTTATAATTCTTCATCAATTTTTATTTTCGGTTAAGTATTACTCCCTTATTTCCCAGCAGGCACATTAGACCTGAGCCTTCTCTTACACAGAGTTGTACTGATGTGATACTACTGAGTTCATGTTATTATGGGCTTAATGAAAGGTAAAGCAAAACACCTTAAACATGTGTGGTTTCTGCTTCTATTTTATCTTAATTGCTTTAATTTGCGGAGAACTTTTATTAAGTAAGAAAAAAATTCTCATTATAAAAATTAAAATAACAGCATCCTACATCAGTGGCCTTTTCTGTCTGAAACTATAATTTCCATTATGGTGTCACAAAACATTGCCATGTTAGTATTTTCCCTGGGACTGCATAAAGAAGTTGAAAAGTACTGTTTATTTATCCTTGCTAATTTGTGCTCCACATTGTTTAAAACAAACAAACAAACAAAAAACAAACAACAACAACAACAAAACCCAAAACAAAAAAAAAACCCAACAAAAAAGATGTTAAATGTTAATGGACACTGAAGGAAAACATTTTTATTTGTGAGACCCTTTAGAATGTTAGAAGTCAGTCATAGAAAGCAGACTTTTTGAAATTCCTTATAAAAAGGAAACAAGAATCCTTTTTCAGTCTTCATAGATATCAAAGGAATTTTGTATGTGATTGAGAGCATCTGGCTCTAATTGTGTCAAATAGCCTTAAGCATCTGACTTTAACTATAGAAGCTGAGAGATTCCACTGTGAGTACCATTTTTTCATATACCTTTCAGATGCAGAAGAAATCAGGATGCTGTTTGTATTTCAACAGTCAGCTTTAAAAAGAGGGAAACATGACAGGAGCAGAACATTACAGTAAGTTTTGATTTTGGAAAAACATTCTATGTGGAACAAGAGGAAATTGATACATAAACTAGAGCATCTTTTAAAACAAATTGATTTGGCCTGATTGTTTTGCATTTTCAGTCTCAGTCTTGATGAATATAGAGCATTATCTATATACTCACACTTACTTATTAAAGATATGAGACACATACACTACATTGTGCACGTTTTAGTTTTTAGTTCATACATATTACAACCCTACCAAGGTGCTTTAGACAATAGCATTTATTTAGACCATACATGCAGGTATTCCTGAAATTATGTATGTTTAAGGAATGGTATTTTATAGTTAGGATAGAGGGCTAAGATAAAAAAAAGAACCTAAAATAAAATTTAATTACAGACTGCTCTTTAAGATGAAGACTTTCCTTTCATTGCAGTGTTCATTCATTTCCATGGAGTGTGAGTAAACAGAAAGGAAATAGCTTTTGGCCTGATGAGTACTGGGAGGATGTTTCTGTACAAGAATACTTTGTATGCTGTACATCCAGACAGTTTTCATTACACTGGCTGGAAGAGATTGCCAGGCATCAGTATTATTAGTGCAAAATACTAAAGCTAGAGAAGAAAAATCCTCACCTAAATGTTATAACTCAAACAGTTAAGAAGTCTAATGAAACTGTGATATAGTTTTAAAGTAAGAAGGCCATGAAAAATCAGTTTGTAAGGAAAAGCTGTCACTATATACAAATTACTTAAGCAGTCCAGAATTATACCTGGTGCAAATCATGGAATGTAGTGGCCCTGTTCCAACAATGATATGATTTCATATCACACATGCCCCACTGATGCAATGACTTACAGTCCTGATGTACACAGGAAAAGCTGAACAGCACCAGGGACTTTCTTACAGAGAGCTGCAAAACACTGATTCCTAGCCAGCTGCCTAGTCCTCTGCTTAATCTGCCCTTGCCTTACGATTTTAGAAAAAAACCCTGTGTTTGTTTACACATAGACCAGGACACCCCAAGTAAGGCAAGATAGAATTAAATGGCAATATCAGAAGGCTGTCTGCACACAAGATTATTAAAGATCCCATTCACTGCAATAAGACATAACAGTCTTTTTTGTTGTTGTTTAGTTTCATATGGACAATCATTTCTGTTTACAGTGATTCAGACAACTCTAGGCTGAGCTGTTTGTCCTTGTGGTATTTCAGATTTCACACCTCATGCTGTAAAACTTTCCAGAACCAGCTCTGTGCTTTGAAGTATACAGTGTATGGCAGTAAACTTTAACAAGTTATAAATGTATTTCACCCCCCAAAAATGTTTTACAGATTATAGTTGCCTTAGTCTGTGGCAACACCATTCATTATTCTGTAATTTCAAGAATGTGTAGGATGGCAAATAGCTCAAAATCATCCTGTTTTGATGAAGCAATTGGACTTCATGGAAAATTCTGTCTTAAAGTCTTAAAACAAACAAACATATATTGAAACAAATTATTGTGGCCATTTTGTTTTTTCTAGACCTCGATGGTTAAAAGGTTTTTGCTGCTGTTTAGCCATGAATGAATTCTTATTCAAATTAAATTGCCATAACAGTAAACAAACTCTGAAGATTGTGGCAGTGAAAAGCGTGATATCTTAGAGTGAATAATTTAATGAAGATAATGCTCACCAGCTTATGTTGGCAAAGGGCTAGTTTAATGAAAGCAGTGTGTAATTATTTGCCCTGGATGCCAGCTGTCAGTGTATAGATGCTATCCATTAAGCTACAGTGAGCTGAAGATAAATGTGCAAGAAGGCTAATAGATATTTGCAGCTGTATAGCTGCATTTATGTGCTTGTATGAAGCTATGTTTCTAAAGATTTTGTGAGCACAGGTCAAAATCCCAGCCACAGAGATTTCAGGATGTCTGTCATGAGAGTCACTTGCATAATGCAGGCTGATTCTTATCATAGTGGTGAGAGGGCTCAGAGTAGGCAAGGAGTCTACATTGAGCTCAGAATTAAAGGTCATCATGAAACTCAAGTATTTTATTTCTTGCAGTTTTCTCACAGCCTGTATCAGCAGTGACATCTTTTTCAACTCATTCCATCCGTGCATTCCAATTCCTTCTGTTTTTCATGTCATTCCGCTTTTCTTCTTGAGCCCCTGGGTAATGTTAAATACTCTGTTTCCTGTCTTAATTGGTGTGGCCTCCTCACACTTATTTAAGGTTTCACTCTTGTGATTAGAGTCTTTGCAGGCTGACTCTTGAGAGTTTTGTAGACTTCCTGGAAAATAGATTGTCCCTCTGCATGGGTCCACATGCAAAACTGTGCATTAAGTGCAAAGTCTTAATAGAAACTGCTTAATAATGAAGATAGTGAGTAATACTAGAAAACTGAAAAAATACACACACAATCCTTTTGACAGAACAATACCCATCACAAGAGATATATTTTTAATTACAAAAAAAAGTATTTCAAAATTGTCTAATTGATGGATGGGAAGCTTCAAAAAAGTGCTGAACATAAGGGAACCTGACATTAAATGTTTGGTATGCTGCCATGACATTTGTCGATTTTTATTTTTAAGCTGAATTTAAACCATCAGTGCTGCTAAAATTGATTCTTAGAGGCATAATGAACAAAAATGGAAACATAAAATACAAAAGAATGTAACTCTTGTGAATGTGGTCAGAGACCGTATTTTATATTTCTGAAAATGATAAAAAAGGATTTATTTTTTTTTGCTTTGAAATTCCTCGATGTGAGAGTGGAATGTTCTTTAAGAATTTGTGGGTTTCTTTAAAGAACAATCCTTGAGCTTTCCTTCATTTTAAATCTAGGCTTTTCAGTGTATTCATTTTCTTTCTTTCATCTTTTCTCTTTGTGGAAGAAGAAAATAAATACCACTGGTTGATGTGAACATTTATATTAATCCTAAAGATGCTGACATTCAGCAGGCTTTATCTACCCATTTTGTTAAGTCACAGTAGTGGTAAATTATTACCATCATTCAGTATTTGTCTTTGCAGATGCACCTTAAGTAAGATAGGTGCTTTCTTGGCTATTATAGAAAGATAACTGGCCTTCAGTTTTATCTCATGAATGTTCCAAGTCTCTTGAAAAGTGAAAATAATGTGGGCATTAAAGTATGCCATAAAGAACCTGTATGGTAGGAAAAGTCCTCACAGAATGAGCACTGGGCAAGTAAAACAGGAATTCTGCATGGATTACCTGGCAGTTTCCCTGGAAGTTAAGCTAATCAAAAATCCAAACATGTTTACCATAGGCTCCCTAAGGTGTCTGATCAGTCCAGTTCATAAAGTCCGTTTAGAAGTCCTGGGATGTGACACAGACTGCGTGAGTGTAATGCCTTTTTAAGGTAAACATAGAGTTATAAGAGCACAGGATCATAGAATTATAGAATGATTTGAGTTGGAAGGGACCTTGAAAGGTCCTGCAATGAGCAGGGACATCTTCTGCTGGATCAGACAATGAATTGTCATCATCATATCTCTTACATCCTTGAGTGTGAAAGACTGTGTGCAAGCCCCTGCAGTTTTTACAATTATAAAATACAAAGAACAGCTAAATTAGAAATTCGTGAGTGAATCTGAGAGGATGATTCTTTGTCCCAGTTTTATCTCAGTGTTTTCTGGAGCTTACCTCGCTTTCCCTTCCTTCAATACTTCGGCACTTCACGATATGCTTGTAGTTTAAAATTATACATTGAACAGTTGAGGGAACAGAGTGGCTGACCGTGACTATCGATGATTTCCAATTTCTTTGAAAAGAACACATGGTGAAGTATTCTTGCAAAATAGGTAAATCAGTCACTGACTCTTGTTGATCAGTTAAGCCCATCTGACCACTGATCCCTAGAACCCAATCAGAGTTTGGGAATGTATTATTACAAATTGGACAGGCATATGATCACAGTACAAGCACTTTCTCTAGGGAAAGTGATTTATCATAAAGACTAAAAAGGAACATTTCATGTTCGTGCCATGTCTGCATTATGAAAAAAAACCAAAACAAAACCAAACCCAAACAAAATCAAAACCAAAACAAAACCAGATTGTTCTTAATATGGACAGACCTAGTGAAATTAAAAAAAAAAAAACAACAACAACAACAACAACAAAAAACCCAAAAAAACAAAAAAAAAACAAAAAAAAAACACCAAAAAAAAGCCCAGCAGAAAAACCTCTATCGGTTATGATTTTTTAAAACTTCAGCTTGTTTTGTCTGTTTTAAAATTTTTACATATATTAGGTATTGCCTCATTTGCATGAAAAGAAGTCAGGCTGTGAATCAGATAAGATGACCTAAGACTTTGAGCTGTGGTAGACTCAGTGGGCCTCAGAAAACAATTAGGAGGCCATCTTTCCTTTGGCATAATGTTGGTGTTCAAATTAAAATTGTAGACCACGGCAGGATGGTAGGTCAGCTGTCTGTGCCTTTACTCCAGGATGCTCTCTGTTAATACACTCTGTGTTTTTCTTATGGGGACATATTTCCCGAGGAATCAATACACACTTATGACCTGGCTTCCTTTTGAAGAAATAAATGGAAGGCAGAAATATTGACCCTATTACACATCAGTCCACCAACACTACGCAAACTTCTGCTCAACTCTTGAAAGGAGAGGTGGCCTCAGGGGGAAGACTGCATATCTCTTCTAACACACGGTCTCCTCTCTGCAATATCACTGGAAGGATCATGTGCTCACTTCTAGAAACTCAAAAAAAGATGGAGTCTTTCTCTATGGGGAATAATATTCTCAAGATATGACTGAATCCCCAGACAGTACATTTTTAATACAAGCAAACCTTGGCTAAAATAGTTAACATGGATTAAACCATCAATGAATTTGTCTTTAATTCAGAATAATGACTCAAATTCTGCTACATTCAACTGCTCAATGGACTGCTCTACAATATTCCACCAGCACAAAGCAGCAAGTGAATATGTCCCAGCACTTTCCTTGTGAAATCATGGATTTAATAATTGCTCTGCCAGCTTGATTTTATGACCCATCTCAGCGACACAGCAGTAAGATGGAAAGACTTGCAGTATGGCAACCCTAAGAAGATTTTTGCCTGGGAGAACATCATGTGTTACAGAAGTCATGAGAAAAAAAACTTTGAATATTTTCTTAGGTTTGATTGCAATTTCAATAGTTTTTACTGCAAAACATGCAGGCCTTACATTCTCCAGTTTTCTGTAGGACTGACTTTCTCATTGCTTCTCACTCTTTTACCTCACAATTTAAGTCTATTAGTACCCTCTTGCAGGTTGTGAAAATTCTCTCTAGAATAAGCACCCCACAGAGCCAATTATTTGCATGATTTGGAATGAGGAATTTTTAATACGTAACCCTTTTTTCCCATCCTTTAACAAACAAGCTCCCACAAATATGTTTGCTTCTTAAAACTGCCCGTGAATGTAAAAAAAAAAAAAAGTCTCGTTAACAAGAACTGCTGGAGAGACCCTTGTAATTCAACATAAAAAGCTTTCGGGGTGTTGAGGTTTTGTGCCATAGATACTTTGAGTTCTGGTACAAGTTCCGTCTTATTTCTGAGTCAAGTGTTTCCCAAGACTGGCTCTTGCATAGCAAAATGATTAGTACAGTGCTATAAAAATTGACAGATGCAATAAAAATGACAATACATAAAAGCAGCTTAGAGAAACATGGAACTAATTTATTGAACATAAATATAATTTTCCATACCATACATTCTGTAATTCAGCAGTTCTAGAAATGCATTCACAGAGGCAAAAATAAGTAACCTCACTGAAATCAGTGCAAATTTGTCTGTGGCTACAGTGGAAAGGTGCTGAGGCCAGGGATTGTTTCTTAAAGACCATTAATAAACAGAAAAGCACATTCCAAAACGTGATGCTTATAAGTACTTGGCAAACTGAGTACATAATTTGCTGAGCATTGAGTTTGGAACATAGAAATTGTGTTCACAGAATGGGAAGCTGCACTTTGATCCAGATAAAATGGGAAGATTTGGAGGAAACAGATTTAGCATATCTTCTTGTCTCTTCTATTGCTTGTACTTGCTTCATAGTGCTTGTACACTGATTTAATTTTATGACAGTTTATGAATGTATGATAAGCTGGTGAGACCATTTTTTTAATTTATTAAGAATGTAGGCATATAAGATTTATACACAGTTATTTAAGTGAACCAGGTACTATAGTGCAGTCATTACAACTGCTAAAACCCCCAGTGTATAAATGAACTGTAGGCTGCTGTTTGATCAATTGTCAGAATAGAGGGTAAGTTCCTCTGTTATTATTGGCAAAACATGAACTGCATAGTATAATCTCTCAAGATAAAGTAAATACATTTTTTTGCAATTAGGCTTAAAACCAAATCCTAATTATAAAGGATTTGTAGTATTAATTTGCCATAGAATGGTAAATACAGCAGGAAGAATTTACACAATGAAGAGAAATACCCAATGAAGCCTAAGGCACTTTGAAGAGAAGTTTATGGACTGATAAAAGGCAGAACTTGCCAGTGCATAAGATACGTTTGCCCATTAGCAGGTAATTCTCATTAAATCTTAAAGTTACTGGACAGGAGGTTTGGATGTTAAATCTCCCCTGTACAAACTAATTTTCTCAACTTTAAAAAATGCAAGATATGAAAAAGGATGGGAAAGAGATGCAGACTGCATCTTAAGAGAATGGTGCGCAATGCTGGAACCTCCAGGGACAATGCATACGTTTCTGGGAAATATTTACTTATAAGAATGAGGATCAGGTTTGACTTCAGTATAAGCTACAGGCTGTCAGCCATTAATCTCAAATTCCCTGTTTGTTTCACTTCGGACACTTGAATTAGCCAGTTTTAGGCCAGCCTTGCAAACGATATTCATTTTGTGCTTATCTTTGCTAAATTTATTAAAAATTAAATGCACCTAGTTATCCAGCTGTCAAAAAGGGGATTTGCATGGATAAAGCATAAGTTATGTTTATCCTGATATTTGGCTTCTCCTCTGAAATTGAGAATTAGTATAATGAGGGATAGAGGCTGTTCTTTTTAAGAGCCAAGCCAAATCAGGACAGTATTTGGCTTCAAATCAGGTGATGATTTGGAAACAGTCAAATAATGAAGGACCAGGTCCTTACTGAGTATTGTTCCTGACATGTTCAAGAGATTGTCCATACAGAAGGAGTCGGTATTTGAAATGTTTTACTTCTGCTCTGAAAGGAGATTGGTGTTTAAGTAATGGCTACCCCTCCTTCAGCAAATAACTGGAGAGAAATTATTACATCATCTAGAAAAAAATAACCTTGTAACTTTTTGGATAGTGCCACATTCCTTGACTATATGGTTTCTTGAAGACAGTTTGAACTGCAGGTTAGGACAGTATTCTGGGTGTGTTGTATTGCATCTAACTATTTTAAATATTTGATGACCAGGTATTTTAGGGCAGTAGCAAACTATATACTGTGAAGAACTATGACCACAGTCTCTTCAATGAAGTTTCATATGAAGAATTTCCTTTGTGCACAGTTTAGCTGAAGCAAAGCAGCATCTATAAAAAATTGGGAGTTTTTTTTTTTATGTTGACTGTGTAAGATTGCATGTAATGGTGTTACCTTCACTATAATAAAAGACCTGTTTCTCATATGACTTTGTGTGAGTGCCAAAAGTAGTTTCCTATTGTATCAAATAGAGAACAAGCATAGTTCTGCTTAAATAAGATAAAATTTTATTTTCTTTAAAGGCTGATGTATTATTTAAGCCTCATTGTTTTGCACTTTTTAAAGTAGTTGTTTTTCCCCCTTTATTTTTCTAACATTTCCTTCATTTTTAGGAGAAAACTCCCTGACAGAAAAATCAGATGAAATGGAAATTTTGATAAAATGAACATAACCTTTAAAATATTTAGCCAGTAAAATCCACACTCACATCAAAGAGCTGAAAGTAATATGCAATTTAAGTTTCTTGATTCCCATAAAATGAATCATTTCGGTTAATTATAGGAATGTTAAAGCAGATAAATAACCTTGCTGTGTGATGTTTCCAGATCAGAAGTAATGCACATTTCCCTGTATCTATCTAAACCACACACGCCCACAAAGTATATTGTGTGTATACAATGCATATGCAGTATGTTGTGTACACACACATATGCACAAACACAGTAAGTTAATCTCACCAAGTCGGAGATGCAACAGCCATAGATGAACAATCTAGGTGGCAAAGCAGAAGGCTAGGAGCAAGATAGCTATGGCATGTATATTTTATTATAGGCAAGGCCTAAAACTCATGCAGTATTTTATTTTTATTAAAACCCCCCATCATTTGCTGCATTTTTGGGGACGATGTGTTTCAAGACACATGCATGGTAAGTGCAGAAACAGCAAAGACACATTTGTACAGAGCTTTGAAGTGGCTTTCAGACATGACTGAGAATCAGTTAACTGTACTTTAAAATGACAGTCTCATGAAAAGCATGAGTGTTGAAATAGACAGATTTCCAAGGCATATAAGGCGTGAGGTGTGCTATAGGATTGTACTGGCTAGTCAATCAGATTGGTGTGAAAGTGCCAGGAGTCAGACAGTTGCTGTGACAGTGGCTGTGTAAGCCAGCCAAATGGCATCTGGTCCTAGTTTTCTGTGACTTTTCCTGGGCTGGTGAATAGTCTTAATGTATTTCCCTAATGTGTTTTTCCAGTTATAGTAGCTGCTGTTGCTTTCCTTTCAAAGCAGCATGTATTTATCCCAACTTGATGCCACCAACGGAAATAGAATTTCTTATTTCCCTGTTAACATTATGAAGTCTTTCAGTATTATCAATCCTTTTCTTTATTATTTCAGGGAAAAACTTACTAAACTTTTTGTCTGCTTGAGGTTTTGGTGGCACTAATGGCCCAGTCTCTTCGCGAACGAAGATTTGGGAAGGGCTCTCCCCACGTGGGTGTGCCCTTCGAGCCTGCGCAGTGGATTTTTTAG